>CANNZV010001463.1:0-153027 GCA_947561585.1 Caprella mutica | reverse complement strand
CAGTATTACTTAATCTGCTTATATTCATTGAATAGCTACCACTTTTTCTATATAGTGGAATGTGGGTTTATAGAATGCAAGATTAGTGAATAATGATAACCACCACAATAGTTGTTCAGGCCACTTATTGTGATCAACCTAGGTAGTTCAGAGTTCTGTGGAATAATATTAATAATCTATCCTGTAGTTGACTTACAGGATAGTGACGGTACAAAGTTTATTATCTAATGCTACATTTATTATTTATTTATTTACATACATTAGTGTTTGCATCATTTCATTATTTAGATACTTTATTTCTTTACTATACCTACCTAGGTTATATGTGTTTGATTATCTGTTAATTATATTTACATTACAGATAATATCATTGTCGTACTGTCTAAATAAACGTTTGCACAAATAGTGATTCTTATTTATGATATTATCAAGAAAGTGAAGTGAAATAATTACTAGAAAAGTGAATTAAAATGCCTGCTGTCCAGTGTCCAATACCTAATTGTGATTACGAAACTCCTGACTTAGGTGACGCTATCGTCGCAGCTCTCATTACAGCACACTGTACAACACATAATGTCCCAGCTACGCCTACTACTCATAAAGTTGAGAAAGTGAAGAGACCAACTGTTACAGCAGCTGGATCTAGTGAAGAGTGGTCCTATTTTCTCACAAGATGGAATGACTACGTACATTCCACTGGAATCAGCGGACAGGAAGCAGTCATGCAATTACTTGAATGCTGTGAAGAATCTTTGCGTAAAGATCTCACCAGATCTGCTGGTGGTAGCCTGTTAAATAAAACGACTGTGGACGTTCCGGCATCTATTAAGACTTTAGCCGTCAGAGAAGAAAATATAATGGTGGCCCGTGTTAACCTCCACAACATGAAACAAGACAGAGATGAGGCAGTTAGATCTTTCGGAGCAAGACTTAGAGGACAGGCAGGCATATGTAAATACACTATCAACTGTCCTCATTGTCAAGAAGATGTCAACTACACTGAACCAATTCTTAGAGATGTCTTGTCTAGAGGAATTGAAGACCATGAAATTCAATTAGAACTATTAAGTAATACCAAACAAAACATGACTTTAGAAGAAGTTTTCCAGTTTGTCGAAACGAAGGAGTCTGGTAAAAGATCTGCATCACTGCTTGTAACTGGGCAACACTCAGACGCCAGTAGCACATATAAACGCTTCAATAGAGAAAATTTTAAAGCTAAACAGATGGAACCAGACAAAAATTTCCATACCCGCAACCCAACTACAAATCTTAATGAGAAGTGCTCATATTGTGGTAAAAAAGGACATGGCTCCAGGACATCAACTCATATCCGCAAGAATGACTGCCCTGCTTATGGCCAAACATGCAACTTTTGTAATCGTAAAAATCATTTCGAACAAGTCTGCAGGCAAAAGCAGTCTTCAAAGGCTAGCGACACCATATCTGAAGATATGATTAGTAACACATCAGCATTTAACGAAATGTGTTCACTTGAATTATCTGATTCAGACAATGGATCCATAGCTATTGATCATCATCGATTTGATATGCTCTCCAGAATGTGGATAAAGAAACCTTCTGACCCTCAACCATATGTTAAGTTGACCGTGTCTACTGCAGAATGTGATTACGCACAGTTCGGATATACCCTTCACGCATCACCAAGATCCTTTGTCTTCTCTGTTATGGCGGACACAGGTTGCCAAAGTTGTTTAGCCGGTATCAAAGTAGCTAATAGGCTAAATTTACACATCTCTGATTTGATACCGGTAACTATGAAAATGCGTGCTGCAAATGACAAGGGTATTAACATCCTGGGAGCTGCTATATTGAACTTTAAAGGAAAAGATCAGAGTGGCAAAAATGTCGAAACAAAACAGATTACATACATCACAGATAACACTGATAAAATATTTCTCAGTAAAGAGGCATGTATTGATCTTGGCATGATCTCTCAGAAATTTCCTATAGTTGGTGAAATGAATCAAGTGTCATCATCTTTAGAGAGAACAGATTCTTTATCATGCAACTGCCCAAAACGAAAAAAGCCTCCACCACCTCCAACTAAGCTACCTTGCCCAGCTACGGAACCATATCGTAAACAATTAGAACAGTATCTACTCGACTATTACAAGGACAGCACCTTCAACACGTGTGAGCACCAACCATTACCTATGATGGACGGGCCTCCTATGTCACTAATGATCAATCCTGATGCCACACCCGTTGCTATCCACACCCCCATACCAGTTCCTTTATATTGGCAAGAGGAGGTTAAGAACGGCCTTGATCAAGATGTCAATCTCGGAGTAATCGAACCTGTCCCAATAGGTGAGCCTGTTACTTGGTGCCATCGAATGGTAATTTGTGCCAAGAAGAATGGAAAGCCTCGCAGAACTGTTGATCTTCAAGCACTAAACGCTCATGCTACACGAGAAACACACCATACGCCTTCTCCCTTTCATCAAGCGAGAGCAGTACCGAATGGGACTAAAAAGACTGTTTTGGACGCCTGGAACGGTTACCACAGTATCCCAATCAGAAAAGAAGACCGACACTTAACTACCTTCATAACTCCGTGGGGTCGATATAGATACTTCACAGCACCACAAGGTTATATTGCATCAGGCGATGGCTATTCTAGACGGTATGACGAATTGGTTGCTCACATTCAAAATAAAACAAAGTGTATTGACGATACGCTAATATGGTCTAACAGCATTGAATCTAACTTCTTTCAGACTATTGAATGGTTAGACATTTGTTGGTAACAGTGGAGTTACACTTAATCCAGATAAATTTGTATTTTCAAAGGATGTGGTGCAGTTTTCTGGATTTGAAATCACCCTAAACACAGTGAGGCCTTGCGAGAAGCATATCATCGCTATAAGGGATTTTCCAACCCCTAAAACCATTACTGACATACGATCGTGGTTCGGTCTTGTTAACCAGGTTTCATATGCATTTTCGATGACGATCAGAATGCAACCATTCAGGCAGCTACTCAAACCAAGTACACCATTTCTTTGGGACTCTACATTGAACAGTGCATCTGAAGCATCAAAACTGAAAATAATTGAAGAAATAAAGGAAGGAGTGCAAATATTTGATAAAAGACGCCCTTCGTGCCTCTCTACTGACTGGTCCAAATCAGGCATTGGCTTCTGGCTATCACAGAAACATTGTAACTGCGCTGACGAAAAGCCCTTTTGCTGCCGCACTGGTTGGAAAACCACAATGATAGGGAGCAGATTCACACATAATGCAGAATCAAGATATGCACCAATTGAGGGAGAAGCCTTGGCTGTTGCTGAAGCCCTGGATAGAGCACGTTACTTTGTACTTGGGTGTTCCGACTTAACAATTGCCGTCGATCACAAACCACTCTTAAAAATTTTTGGTGACAGATCGCTGGAAAATATACCAAATTCACGACTGAGAAACCTTAAAGAGAAAACTTTGAGATACCGTTTTCGCATGATTTATATACCAGGGGCAAAACACAAGGCAGCTGACACCACCTCTCGCTATCCCACAGGTGACCAAAAACATAAGCAGTTAGTACTGCATGACGATATTGCTACAATATGCAGAAAGGAGGATTCCGTTGAATCCTTCGAAGAAAGCATCCGATTGTCCCTAATAAGTGCTCTCACTTCAATCCAGTCAATAACTTGGGATAAGGTCAAAGTTGCCACTAACAGCAATCCAGAATTGCTGCAGCTCTTGGAATTGATAGCTAGAGGTATCCCTGATGACAAGTCTGAGATGCCTTCATCACTTCTCGAATTTCATAAGTTCAGGCACGAACTATATGCAGTTGATGGTGTCATCATCTACAAAGGCAGAATTGTGATACCTCCATGCCTTCGTACAGCTATTCTAAAGTCATTACACGCTGCACACCAAGGAGTGACATCAATGATCGCTAGAGCGGAGAGCTCTGTATTCTGGCCTGGCATCACAGGTCAAATTACTGAAGTGCGTCAACGATGCAATCATTGTAACACAATGGCTCCATCCCTCCCATTGGCGCCTCCATATCCTCAAGTACCACCTGAATATCCCTTTCAGCAAATATGTGCAGACTACTTCCACTACAAGGGTGTAAATTATTTAGTAATCGTGGATAGATACTCTAACTGGCCAGTTATTAAACGCGCCGCTAATGGAGCCAATGGATTAATCTGCAGTTTACGTAGAATGTTTGTCACTTACGGAATTGCTGATGAGTTATCCTCTGATGGTGGATCTGAATTCACCGCGTCAGCTACACAGGAGTTCTTAAAAAACTGGGGAGTTGACCACAGGCTCTCAGCAGTTGCATTTCCCCATTCCAATTGCCGTGCTGAAGTTGCTGTAAAAACTGCAAAACGCCTCATCACTAACAACACCCAACCTAATGGCGATTTGGATATTGATTCTTTCCAGCGTGCTATCCTTCAATACCGTAATGCACCAGACAAGGAAACAAAAATATCCCCAGCTATGTGTATATTTGGCCGACCAATAAGAGACTTTATACCTGTCCTTCCAGGTAAATACAAGCCTCATCCGACCTGGCAAAGTACAATGATTGCACGAGAAGAAGCGCTAAGAAATCGTCACATGAAAACTGCAGAGTACTGGTCTGAGCATACTAAACGTCAACCACCTCTCGTTGTTGGCGATCATGTTCGAATTCAAAATCAAGTTGGATCCAACCCTCTAAAATGGGACAAGACAGGAATTGTGATTGAGGTGAAACAATTTGACAGATATGCAGTGAAGGTTGATGGCTCAGGAAGAATCACGCTACGCAATAGAAAGTTCCTTAGACAGTTTAATCCTGTAATTCAGCGTCGTCCTCGCCATGTAATCGACCTTGGATATAAACTAACTAATCATCAAACAAATCTCAAACCTGTCTACGAAGACGTTCAGCAGCAAAGAACTTCGTTTAATGATGATATTCCAGTTAATATCAACACACCTTCAAAGTATGGTAGTACTTCACCAGATGTATTACCCGAAGAATCAGATACCACATCTTCCTCCCCTTCAAAGAGTTCAATCTGTCCTCAAAACGAGGGGAAAGCAACATCTCCCATGCCCTCCATTGAACCGTCTGATGCTTCAATTGATTTACCCGTTGAAATCCCTAGAAGATCCACCCGTCAAACGAAGTTACCTTCTTACCTGTCTGACTATGATCTCTGCTCGGACACAGTATTCTGTCTTCCATATTAATGAAAATAATAAAGTTCATCTTCCCTTGTTATTTTGTGGATGAACAGTCATTTTTCACTTTTTTATTGTTGTCCTAAGGTTAATGTTACTTAGTTAAAACTCTTGAACTATAGTTTACTTTTGCTAATCATTCTTTTCATACTCTTATCTATTGTCATAATACGTATAAAAGACTTGGGGGAGATAGTGGAATGTGGGTTTATAGAATGCAAGATTAGTGAATAATGATAACCACCACAATAGTTGTTCAGGCCACTTATTGTGATCAACCTAGGTAGTTCAGAGTTCTGTGGAATAATATTAATAATCTATCCTGTAGTTGACTTACAGGATAGTGACGGTACAAAGTTTATTATCTAATGCTACATTTATTATTTATTTATTTACATACATTAGTGTTTGCATCATTTCATTATTTAGATACTTTATTCCTTTACTATACCTACCTAGGTTATATGTGTTTGATTATCTGTTAATTATATTTACATTACAGATAATATCATTGTCGTACTGTCTAAATAAACGTATGCACAAATAGTGATTCTTATTTACTATATTTACAAGTTTGATACATGTCTGAAACTGTTTCGATACATGTCTGATATATATACCTACCTACTCATGGAGCGTCATCCTGACAGCCATTTTGTTTTCTAACTTATGTACCTACTGTTAGAATTAGGTTAAATTACAGTGGGTTAACAACGTTAAGACATAGAGTTTATTTAAAGAGTAATATGTTATACAGAGAGAAGTCTATTAGAGAGATGAGTGGTACACATCTCTCACTGAGTAAAGTAAAGAACCGACTGACTTAAGAATTTACATGCGGTGTTATTTAACACGCGCCGGAACTGTAATGGACTTTAGACCTTAAGTCCGTTTCTCATATAAGTAATACATTGTTATTTAAACAATAGTGTAATGGGTGATAGCTAATAAATTAGGAGTAGTGTCATGTAGGTAGATTGTAATTTGTTTTTGTAAAGTTGTGCTCAGGAGAGAAGTGGCTTTGTGAAGTCAGTTCATGTTCAGCTGCTGTGGTGTGATGTTCTCTTCTGTGACTTGTATCCAAGTGATAATTGACAATTCTCTTGTAATTTCAGAGGTAGCGTTAATGTGAATTGAGTAGTTATATGTATTAAAATTGAGTGAGTGTTTGTGGAAATTAAGAAAGATATTGAAGCCAGCATAGGTAAGAGTTATTTGTAATATATGTATTATATAGGAGTTCAGTTAAATGTAACCATTTCTTACAATAGTTTATTTGTTTACAGACTGGTTGCCAGTCTCTACCTGTCCAACTTCAAATGTATAAAAGCAGATTGTACGCAAATATACCATTAAAACCTGTTCCATCCTCATTGACCACTGTTAAGAATAATAAAACAAGATTGAATTTATAACAGTCATTACTTATAACATTACTAATTTAATATAGCCGAGCTAGTCTAACAGGAAGTTAACATTAAACATATAAAGAGTGTGTAATACATTTTAACTAAAATTTCAACACTCCTCCTCACACGACATTATATATTTTTCATGCCTATTAATTCAACTAATTTGGTAAATCTATCAGTAGGCAACGGTTTAGTGAATATGTCAGCAAGCATAGTTTCACTGGGGCAATACACAAGTTTAATTGTGTTTGAAGCAACAAGATCTCTAATGTAATGAAATTTAATATCAATGTGTTTCGATCTTGGATGATTTTTAGCATTTTTAGCAATACAAATAGCTGACTGATTAACCTCAAACAAAACTATAGGATTCTTATTAGGTACTTTAAGATCTAATAGTAATTTATTTAGAAATACAGCTTCTTGGGAGGCACCAGAGAGGGAAACATATTCAGCTTAAGCCGTTGATAAAGCAACACATGACTGTTTCACAGAGCGCCAAGAAATAATGGAATTATTTAACATAAAGCATTGGCCAGAAGTACTTTTCCTATCAACTCTGTTACCTGCCCAGTCGGCATCAGAATAACCTATCAACTCAGAATCTTCATTACCATAGGTAATGCCAAGATCAGGTGTGCCCTTTAGGTATCTAAATATTCTCTTACACACAGAGAAAGGATTAGTTGAATCAAATCATATTTGATTTGTTTTGACTAAATTTTATGGTTTATCTGTGCGCCTACCTACGTGGTGAGTTGCAGGTACTATTTAATATGAGTTAAATTGACGTTGGTTAAAACAACACATATGTGAGTTGATTTTTTTAATTCCCGAGGGTCACAACAACTACCTGTGATAGTCAAAACTGCTCGTGATGGTTGAACCAATTATATGTAATGGTTAAAACAACTGCAGAACAAGGTTACATCAACTACTTGTGTATGTTATATCAACTACTCATGTAGGTTATATATGAACTACTCGGTTAGGTTACATTAACTACTCGTATAGGTGATATCAACTACTCGTGTAGGTTATATCAACTACTCGTGTAGGTTATACCCACTGCTTGTGTAGGTTATACCAACTACTCGTGTAGGTTATACCAACTACTCGTGTAGGTTACATTAACTACTCGTTTAGGTGATATCAACTACTCGTGTAGGTTATATCAACTACTCGGTTAGGTTATATCAACTACTCGGTTTGGTTATATCAACTACTCGTGTAGGTTATATCATCTTCTCGTGTTGGTTATATCAACTACTCGTATAGGTTATACCCACTGCTTGTGTAGGTTATACCAACTACTCGTGTAGGTTATACCAACTACTCGTGTAGGTTATACCAACTACTCGTGTAGGTTACGTTAACTACTCGTATAGGTGATATCAACTACTCGTGTAGGTTATATCAACTACTCGTGTAGGTTATACCAACTATTCGTGTAGGTTATACCAACTACTCATGTAGGTTATACCAACTTCTCATGTAGGTTATACTAACTACTCGTGTAGGTTATACCAACTATTCGTGTAGGTTATACCAACTACTCATGTAGGTTATACCAACTTCCCATGTAGGTTATACTAACTACTCGTGTAGGTTATACCAACTATTCGTGTAGGTTACATCAACTACTCGTGTAGGTTATACCAACTATTCGTGTAGGTTACATCAACTACTCGTGTAGGTTATACCAACTACTCGTGTATGTTATACCAACTACTCGTGTAGGTTATATCAACTACTCGTGTAGGTTATATCAACTACTCGGTTAGGTTATATCAACTACTCGTGTTGGTTATATCAACTACTCGTGTAGGTTATATCATCTTCTCGTGTTGGTTATATCAACTACTTGTAAACTAAGTAAATGTATATCAACTATTATAGTGTAGGTTGAAATATCGGTCTGGTTAGCAGTAGCCAGACTTTTTACAAGACTTTTTCAATCACTATATTTACTCTATTAAATTATAATCTCGAGTTAGGTCCCGGTATCAATTAGATTAGACTATTTATTTTCTAGGACCAAATCTAACATGTTCATTTATTTTCTACTTTTGCTTCTGTGATATGATCATATGCATACTATTTTAATTTTAAAAAATAATTGATCACCTAGACCTATCCTTACTTTTTGAAATGTTTTCGATCCTATGAATTGATATATGGTTATCAGTTGTAAATTAATAGATTAGATTGAATAAGTAATCTCATCAGGTCAGTTTATAAATAAGTAGTTAGATGACATAAATAACTTTACGTAGTGATAAATAGGTAGGCTAGATGAATTAATTAACCAGGCTAGATTACAAAAGTTGATAAATCTTTGATATGCTGCAATTGTACTATAACTTAATGAATAATAAATTAATGATTAAGCCTTTATCTTCTAAACCATATTTTAGTGCAATTCATCTTACTCATAGGCACTGATATTGAAATATGCTAATAGAATTACCAAGGTCAAATTGAAAACGAAATATAAACATTTAAGTTTTAGATTTATTATTTAGAAGTTTAATTTGAATTCTCGTCACTTTCTTTCACGACTGTAGGTTGCAAATTCCTGAAATAAGAGATTCGTATATTAATATATATTGAATAGAAATTCACAGTATCGTTCATATACATTATCAATAACATCACCTACTCTTTTTCCTTTTGTGATGAGATAGCGACAGCTTCGATATTCTTTTCATGTCTGGAATCCCTAAAAGCATATAAAAAAGTAAGAGCTAATCATATTGCAAATACATATTTAGAAATCATCTAATATTTTCAAATACTTACTTTGACCTAGCATAATTGTTCCTGAATCATTCAAAGGAATTGAAGAGGACTCCGATAGTTGATGACGTTGATCTACTTCATCAAGATCTGAAAGTAGATTCAGAAAATATAGAAAACAATATATTAATAAAGAAATGAAAAGAATTATTAACTGAGAATTCTTTCATATAGGTAAATTATTTATATAAAATGTTAAACTAATTATAAATCTTCAGATGCAGTATAAATTTAGCTCTAATAAATGCAATGGATTTTTCTAGCTAATCCTCATAATTTTGTTCATTATACACTCATAATGTAGACTTTAATTAAATACCAAGAAAGTATAATATATCAAAAGGCTCACCTCTGGTTGGAGTTCTCCCCTGCTAAATCCCTGGACGGTGTTCTCCTCCGACTACCTCCCTGGATGGAGTTCTCCCAGTCATAGAAAACTAGGGTCAAGTAGGTAAATTGCGGCACTTTAACTTACTGCGGTCTCTTATCTCAGAAACATTAATAACCATCATGACTTCAAGGCACTCGTGAAATGAATAGAACCTATCATAAATTGAGCTTAAATTATGATGTTTAACAATTCAGTATATAGCTAAACTAATTTCAGAATGATTTTGAGACTCTCTTAATAGGGTGACAATTAGAAATTAAAGAACCGAATTTGGCTGTGTAACCCTATCTATAAGTACACCAAGTAGTTTTAAAAAATATAGATTATCAGACCACTTTACTTAAGATACTAGGATAAGTTCCGAAATATCGGACGGCTCCACATTTTCGGTCGCGTAAGAAAAACTATATTAAATTAACTTTTATTTTAACTAGCTATTAGGTAGCTATATACTATATTTCATACGTGACCGAAAATTTGAAATTGCCTGATAATTTGGAACTTACCCTATTCTGAGGAGAGCGCAGTAACTGCCTAGCCTATGTAAAAGGGGTGTGGGTCATAAGCCCCCTAGGTCATAAGCCCCCCCCCGGTCAAGAGCGCCCCCGGTCATGAGCCCTCCCGGTCATGAGCCCCCCTGTTTTTAAATCCTTATTTACCTATACTATTTAATCCTTATTCACACTTTTGTAGTTCATTACTGAATAGACATAAAATATATGTATATCGGGGGGCGTGCCGCTCCCAAACCCCCCTGCCAGATCATTAAACAATCATGAAGTGTGCAGTACAACAAACTAGCGGATACAACAAACTACATTAGTAACTCTCAGTTATTTCTATCTAAGTAATTCTTCATTTGTTTAACTAGGTAAATAAGAATTAAAAAAATAGGGAGGGGGGGCTCGTGACCGGGGGGGGGCTCATGACCTAGGGGGGCTCATGACCGGGGGGGGGGGGGGGGCTCGTGACCGGGGGGCTCGTGACCAGGGGACTCATGACCGGGAGGGCTCTTGACCGGGGGGGCTCTTGACCGTACCCCATGTAGAAGGTATTGACACTGAAAAAAAACAGCTAGATAGGTATGATGCTTAAATAAGTTAACATATAATAATTTAGGAAAATTAGTTTGGATATCAGTTTACAAACTGGAAGGCAGTAATCAAAATTTATTATTATAAAAGTTATATACTGATAATCAGCTCTTCAAATAACTACCTATATAAAGCCACCAAACTATCAATCACCAATATTTTAGAATATTTAGGCAGACATTTATCAATTTATTAATGGAAATAATTAATAATCGATCGGCAGCGATAATACCTACTATTTAATGCATATAACGCTATTGTTTGCACTTGAACTAAAATGGTATTGAGGAGCGTTCACATTCAACACGTAACACACTTGAAACAAGATTTAAACTGAAAAGTGTTATGCGAATAAATTAGCTTTGAGGAAAGCATAAGTTGCCACTTACTCATTTGATTGAACTCACATCTAAACTTTAAAAAAAAGTAGCACTAACTCTCATAGTAAGTTAATTTATACACCAGATACATAGGATTAACAGTCTTTGTGGGTTACATTATCACACTATGTCATAGTTGTTTTAACTCACTCCTAAACTTACAAAAAAGTAGCGCCAACTCTCATAGTAAGTTAATTCATACACTGCAGAATACACTGGATTAACAGTCTTTGTGGGTTACTTTATCACACTATGTCATAGTTGATTTAACTCGCACCTAAACTGAAAAAAGTAGCGTCAACTCTCATAGTAAGTTAATTCATACACCAGATACATTGAATTAACAATCTTTGTGAGTTACTTCAACACACTATGTCATAGTTGTTTTAACATATGTTCAAACTCCCAAAATGTAACTCCAACTCTCATAGTAAGTTGATTCAATCCATAAAATGATTTGAATTAACTATGTTTGGTGACACACCACGTCATAGTTGTTTTGACACACGTGAAAACATGAATATAGTCCAACTAACTCACGTAATAAATTGATTCAAAGCATAAATTGTTGACCCATTAAATATGAGTAAACTTTTTTCTCTGTGTAATTGTAGACCAGTGCTTAGTGTTTGGATTGGAACAAAATTTAGAGACATTTCCAACTGCATAAGTTATGTCCGGTCTAGTTTTAGTAGATAGATACAGTAAAGCACCTACAGCTGACTGATATTTAGTTTTATCTACTAGTTCACAATCATCAGTAGTTGGTTCCAAATGAGAATTAACATCAGCAGGGGTTGAAACAGGTTTACAATTATTGAATTCAAATCTATCTAATAACTCGTTGACAAATGAAGATTGATTTAGGGCTATTTTATTTTCGTCTTGTACGACTTTTATGCCTAAGAAATAGGATAATTTTCCTAAGTCTTTCATCTCAAATTTAGCACTTTAATCAGTCTTGATTTTAGTCAGGTCATCATAGTTCTTACATGCTACAATAATATCATCTACATACACAGAAATGAAGCATGGAGAGTTATTGATTACTTTAACATATATACATGAGTCACAAGAGGACTGAATAAATCCTAAGGATTTAAGATATGCATCCAAAGCATCATTCCAACATTTGGGTGATTGTTTTAACCCATACATAGATTTATTTAGTTTACATACTAAATCTTCTTTTCCTGGAATAACATAGCCAGGAGGCTGTCTAATATAAACATTTTCTTTAAGATCCCCATTCAAAAAAGCAGAATTGACATCCAAGTGATGTACAAATAATTTTTGGTTAGCTGCTAAAGATAACATGGTTTGCACCGATTCAAATCTCACTACAGGAGCAAAAATTTCATCATAGTCGATTCCAGGTCTCTGTAAAAAACCCTGAGCGACTAATCTAGCTTTATATGAAACCACTCTACCATCAGATCCCTTTTTTCTTTTAAACACCCATTTAGATTTAATTATGTTTAAATCTGAGGTAGGTTTTACGAGTTCAAAAACTTTATGTTTCTCAAAAGCATTTAATTCCCTCTCCATGGCATGTTTCCATTTAGAGGATTCAGAACCGCTATTAAGAGCCTCAGATACCGACCTAGGCTCGATATTGATATTCCCATTTACTAATAGTCCCTCCTCCTCCTCAAACTGATCATACTCCCAACTACCATATCTAATAGGAGCTCGACGAATTCTAGACGATCGTCTAAGATCCTCATCAGGACTGATAGCTGGTACAGGTTGCGCATCAGGGAGGATTATTTGAGGATTATTTTCAGGAGTTTGGTTCTCAGGCCCAGCAGGTTCTGAATCTTCTGAAGGGAACACCAGTGGAGAGGTAGGAGTCTCAATCAGTTGAGGGTTCTCAATCTTAGATGAAATTGATTCATCAAAGGTTACATTCATTTACACCATTTGGCTGGTTTTGAGTTCTGTTAGTTTGAGAATACCGTTTGAATTTAAAGCAGTCTTTCTTCACGTGTCCCAATTTTTTGCAAAAATTGCACTTGATTGACTGTTTATTTACTGCAGCATCAATCTGAGTATCATTGGATTTAGTACTCAACTTTTCAGCTTCTCTCCGGAGTGTGTCAGCTACGGTAATCCAGGTAGGTATGTCTGTCTGTGCTTCAAGTGCGGTAACAAGCACTTCAAACGGCTCTGGTAGTGATGATAGGAGACAAATAACTTTATCCTCTTCACTGATCACTTGATTTAACAAGGCAAGCTCTTGAAAAACTTCAGTTAGTTCTTTCAAGTGGGAGTTGAGTAGTTCGGGAGACTTCAATTTTAAGTTGTAAAGCTTCTTCTTCAGACGAAATTTGTTCGCCCACGTGTTTTTCTGAAACGTTTCTTGAAGGGTGGTCCAGACAGCTTGTGGATCCGTGGGTTGTCCAACTTAGTACAATTGATCCGGTGAAATAGATAGTACTATATCTGCCAGAGCTTTATTCTTGTTATTAGCATAGGCAGCTTTAACATCAGTTGAAGCGGAATCTATTGGAACTGGTTTAGTTCCATCAGCAAAATCCATCAGTTTCTCTCTTAAGAGATACATCTTCATCTGTACCCTCCATGTGGGGTAATTATTTCCGTCTAGGGGAACAATCCCCGGTAACTTATTTGAAGACATGTTTTCAAAGTATTTATTATCATTCAATACTTAACAAACATAAACAAACAAAGCAGTTAAATTGATTTACTGTTTAACTGAATTGATGTTTTAAAATTATTCTAATTCATAAGAATAACTTCACTGAATATAATTATTAATATTCAATTGGAACAGCAACACAAGTCTTAGTTCGCAAGAACCTTTTGTTGAAAGACTGTTTACCAAAGGATAAGGTCACAGATTTAAAGGTAATTTGTGACCTCTCTTGACACCTCTTCCGCACAAATACTAAATAATTATACTATAAAAACAAGTACATTTTCGCTAGAGCAGTCCATATAGTCGACCTCATTAGCACGTTAACACGATATGCTTACACAAGCGTTCGTGCGTATATGTTTCATTTAGTTTAACACTTTTTCACTGCACTTAGTTTTTATTGATTACTGTAATAGACTTCTAACTTGTTTAAACATAATTTGATTTATAAACTCTTATCGTTCACTGGGCCCATAACCTGTTAGAATTAGGTTAAATTACAGTGGGTTAACAACGTTAAGACCATGAATTAAATAGTTAGAAGGATAATCGCACTCGACAGAAATACCGACAAAGAAAAAGAAGGTGACGTCACATGGAATACGATTTCACTGTTCTTGCATTGTTTACTTTGAGTTTATATCTAACTAGTCAGCTATAATGCCTTTTCAATGCAGAGTATTTGATTGTTCTCAAAAACAAAGTAAACAGTCTAGGACTCTAGTTAGTGTTAATTTATTTAGATTCCCAAAAGATATTGAGCTTACGAGACAATGGATAGCGAAGTGTGGACGCAGTGACAAAGTGAATACAGATAATGCTCGTGCATGCTCTCTTCATTTTGAACCAGAGAATTTAAACTAAATTTGAAGTATGAACTTTTAAATATCCCTGTGCCTGCCCTACTAAAATCAATTGAAGAAGATGCAGTTCCTACCTTGCTCATACCTTCAGCATCTCTTCCCTCATCTGTCACTCAAAATGCTGGTCTTGCAGACTCTTGCTCCTCCACATTCCATGATTCCTCCACTAAACTTTGTGAGTTTAAGTTGCCATTATGATTGTATTATGTATATAAGTATAACTTTGGTACCCAAATTAAATTTCCATTCTAGGCTAGGTACCAACCTACTCTATAGTTCCAGACTGCAGAATATGGAACATTTTCCCAAGACTCTGTCTTCTGAGACAAATCTGAACCCACTTTTAGAAATTTGAGATATTGGAGAGAGTTTTTGAATTAAATCCTATGTTACCATTAATTTAGCTGAGGGAGATTTTGAATTAATTTTTATGGTAGCTGTTAGGTACCATTAATTTAGCTGTCCCTGAATCTGAATGACTGCATCAGCGTCTGACGGTCTGAGAGACTGAGAGTAGGTAATTATGTATCAATTTAAGTCTCTGAGAGTCAGGATGCCTTATGCAGACTCTCCATTTCTCTCACCAGCTGGGCTATTAAAATGGGCTATTATTGAAAAATACTCTCCAAATTAACATTACAACATATGAGATACTTAGATATTTCAGATTTCTCTCCATGAGGAGTTGAAAGGCTCAAAAACATTGCCCTTTTCTCTCCATTCAAATGGCAAGAAAGGTCATGCTCTATTACTTGGGGTAATACTAGCCAATAAATTGGCTAGTCCAGACTGACAGACTCAGAGTCCTCTTTTGGGACTCTCTCTATTTTTGGATGGCTAGTTTTTCTTAATTTTCTCCTAGGTTTTTCAGGTATATTTAAAATATTTAACATTGTTTGATATTGCCATCATGTTTGTAGCTATAGCTATATTATATACATAGCTATATACTAAATTAGATTCTAGTCTAGGCTAGTCAAAGATGCATCATTTATCATATAAGTTTTTTTTTATTCATTTTTACTTCCCATCTTCTGTTTGTCCATCTTGCCTTGTGTAGTTCTTATTAAATTGTAATATGTATTTATCAGATTCAAATTTCTTTATTTATCAGATATACCTATTCATCATAACTAATTAAATCTCTTTTCTTACAGGTTCTGCTCTCTCCAGGTTCTGCTTTCTCCTGGGATGATAGATACAAGTGCAAATCAAACAGGAAAGTGGTGGAACTTCACTGTGGAAGAGTTGACTGCTTCACAACCACCAGGTAGCTAACTATTACATCATCAATGCCTTAATTCATTATGTTATATGATATTAAATTGAGCCTTTTACATATGTCAATTGCTTGCTGTTCTTATTAGCTACATAGTCTGAACTTTAAATAATTTCAAGTTGTGTAAGAGGCATCATATTTTTCTTATACCTTCATCAGTAGCTACAGCATTAATTTACTTGATTTTATTTTTAGATAAATAAAAGACCATAGTTATGATTCCTATTCTCTGTTCGGATTATTTAATTTTTACTTCAAAAATTGATTTTTAGTGTCATTGGTCTGGGGCTTTGATTAATTTTAAACTTTTATTGGGCCATCATATTTGTTTTTATTATTGACTATAAATATATATTCTTGGCTTTTCCGGGGGGCATATAGTCCAGGAGATCCAGTTGGTGAATATATATAGATTTCATTCTTGCGAATGAAAAGATCAGGGTGGCCCCGACCCTGTATCTTCTGTAAAAGGGTGCTATATGTTCAATAAAAAAAATATATAGCTATCATGAGATATTCCTGATACCTACTGGACATTTGACACTTACATATCAATCTACGTTTCTACATGACTTCTGTGATTTATATAATTAATTTCTTCAGATTGTTATCTTCTCCGATGTAGACAAGCAAATAGGTATATAAAATTTTAGAAAGATATTTCTTGTTACAGATGAAGAGTTCCAACCCAAACTAAATGCTGCGTGGGATACAGCACAGCTGCTGTTTGGTAAGTAGCTTTACTCTTTTCAAATTATATAGCTACTCTGACATTCAAAATATTAAGTTGGCCAAAAAGTGATATCTAGCTAGTAGCTACTACAGCAAGTGTTATCAGAGGCAATGTTACTGTCCCCACTTATGTATCAAAATAATATTTATTACCTATGCTTTTTATTTTTGTTTCTTTCTTAAATTGCAGTTTCTAATTATTGATATACCAACAGATTCCACCTGTGAAGGATATCAAGCAACAGGAACCTCAAGCAATGCAGACAGCACAAACTTTAAATGTAAAGTTCCCAAAGAGGTTGTCCAATTTTATATGAGCTGTAGGATTTACTTTCGTATAAAACGTTTAAATAGAAAGATAATTCAAGATAAAAGAAAGACATTGAACAAGTTCTCCAAACTAATTCATTAATATTTTGTTAATTTAACTATGAGAATATGTATTATTTTTTTTTAAATTTTATCTGTATCATGGAAATTCACCATTTTCATTTTTTTAAACGCTACTTGCAGTTTTGAGGATGTATATTATAAACCACAATATAAAGTTAGTGATCTATGATTTTCATTCATTCCTTAATTGAAGAAATCCGCCGATAAATATTAATTATATATATTTCACCCTATCGATTTTATCGTGATAAATAGCTAGTTCATATAAGTTGATGACTATATTTTTATATTAGAATTTACTCTCTATATTTCTGCAATTTCAATCATTGTTGAAGGAATACACAATCGATCGTAGTCGACACAAATCCAATTATTATTGAATATCATCTGAGCCATGAGTTAAATAGTTTAACTATTTAATTCATGATCTGAGCTAAATTTAATAAATGATTTCAGTATTAGGTATATATATAATTATATGTTAACATTTACGATGTATTTAATTATATATTTGACCAAGCAATCAAAAGTTAATTCATGAAGATCTATAACCAAATATTTCCGATGCGAGTATCTGTATACCAGGTGACGTCATGAGTCGCGCGCGTGACGTCACACTTTCACGCCATTTTCAAGTGCGATTATCCTTCTAACTATTTAATTCATGGTTAAGACATAGAGTTTATTTAAAGAGTAATATGTTATACAGAGAGAAGAATATTAGAGAGATGAGAGAATCACATCTCTCTCTGAGTAATGCAAAAAACAGACTGACTTAAGAATTTACATGCGGTGTTATTTAACACGCGCCGGAACTGTAATGGACTTTAGACCTTAAGTCCGTTTCTCATAAAAGTAATACATTGTTATTTAAACAATAGGTAATTTAATATAGCTGAGCTAGTCTAACAGGAAGTTAACATTAAACATATAAAGAGTGTGTAATACATTTAAACTAAAATTTCAACACCTACATCATGGTACGTGAACTTCTGATTTAAATATTTTAATCATTCGTTTTTAAAACATTATAATTTCCTACTTTAACAATTTAACCAGAATCGAAATTATTCCCACCTATTTAATCATCATTATCATAATACGTTCTATGTAATTATTGTTATCTGCTAAGGGAAGTTCCAAATTATCGGTCAGTTCCACATCATCGGTCATATAAGAAAAAAACATATAGGCTAATGAAAATTATTTTACTCAACCTATACTAGTGAAATAATAATTATTATATTGTCTTCTCTTATATGATCGAAAATGTGGAACTGACCGATAATTCGGAACTTACCCTAGTGTTAAATTTAATCATATAGCCCTATAAAATTTTGGTATTCACTTTGGTAGTTAATATTTGTAAATAATGATGCTATCAGTACTCAGCTCAACTGAATAATATTAAATTGAAATAGGTAGGTATACCCATGAATTAAATAGTTAGAAGGATACTCGCACTCGACAGAAATACCGACAAAGAAAAAGAAGGTGACGTCACTTGGAATACGATTTGAAGGTTCTTGTATTGTTTACTTTGAGTCTGTAACTCAATACTAGCTTTTCTGTAGCTTAATACTAGTTTTCAGAATACAGCTATTAGCTATACTTTATTCAATACAGTTTTTTTTCATTCATTTTGTTAATTTGTATATATTATGAACAACAATATAAAGTTAGTGATCTATGATTTTCATTCATTCTTTAATTGAAGAAATCCGCCGACAAATACTAATTATATATATTTCACCATATCGATTTTATCGTGATAAATGGTCCTTATACCTACATTTTTATATTAGAAATTATTCTATATAGTTCTTCAATATCAATCATTGTTGGAGAATACACAATCGATCGAAGTCGACACAAATCCAATTATTTTTGAAAATCATCTGAACTAAATTCAATAAATAATTTCAGTATTTGGTATATATATAATTATATATTAACATTTTTGATGCATTTAATTATCTATTTGACCAAGTAATCAAAAGTTATTTCATGAAAATCTATAACGAAATATTTCCGATGCGAGTATCTGTATACCAGGTGACGTCCTGAGTCGCTCGCTTGACATCACACTTTCACGTCATTTTCAAGTGCGAGTATCCTTCTAACTATTTAATTCATGGGTATACCTATAGGATAAGTTAGGTACAAATTATAGAGCAGCTCTACATTTACGATCGTATAAGAAAAAATAATTCAATATTATTAATTGGTATCCAGGTATCACTAGTACCTATTAAAATCATCAGTTTAAATGGAAAATAATAATTTATCTTTGACCGAAAATATGGAACTGTCCAATAATTCGTAACTTATATACCCTAAATAACTATGAATTGGTACCTAGCTACTGCCTAGTTTACAATAACGGATGGTACAAAAACTGTACAATGCGTGTATCAGAATAAATTTCATTAACTACCATTATTCTAATGAAAGATTCAGCAGTAAGTAGTATCAGTAAGTAGAAAAAGTGACAGAGGAATTTCACGGTGGATAATGGATATGGAAACACTGGGCCATTACAAGATTGGTTTGAAAATCCTGTTACGTCATTAGAACACAGTTGATTCTAAAAGCATGCATTGAATCAACTCTTACTTTATAACATAGAGTTAAGCGTAAAAAATTGAAAGGATAATTTTTTCTATGGACTGTAGTTTGTGTACTATGGACCTAAGTTTTGTTAGGTACTATGGACCGTAGTTTGTGTTCTAGGTACTATGGACCGCAGTTTGTGTTCTAGGTATTATGGACCGTAGTTTGTTTTAATGCTAAGTGTATAGTCAAAACTATTTTGATGTGATGACTACCGATAAGAATTTAGAGACAGCTTTATTTTAACTTGAAGACTAGGTAGAACCGTAGAGGTACTTAGCTTTATTTTAATGTGACGACTACACAGAAATAACTAATTATGCCGACCATAGAAACGTCAGTTAATTATTATGCCGACTTCTAAGACCTTCCCTGGAACTAGGGTTGTATCATGGCCGTCTATAGTTAATCAGGCCAGCTCATCATGGCGTTTATAGTTCAATCAGCTGTTGAAAGTGGTCCTATGATGTCTAATTACTGTCGCTAAAATTAATGGATAAAGATGGCGCGCAACATATTTTCTTCGGTTTTTATGCCATTGCACTCATATTGATGTTTTTTTCCCCTTGTGCTTTTCATGATGTAAATTAAGGAATGTTCCGGATTATTTGCCATCAAAATTATGTGAATTTATTCATTATAATATATATAAAAGTGGTTTTTAACTGAACGAATTGTCCAGCACCGGAGGCAAATCACTCAGCAGAGACTGAAGTTATTATCATATGATAATCATCATTGTTAGGATTTAAACATTTCTTCTTGTGTTGTTTTGTTAACTAAGTTCTCTAGTTAGTTTGTTAATTAGGACTGATATGCCTAATTGAGTGATAATTTTGTAGCCCTCAGCACTGCCTAGGCTATAGATTCCAATTTGGAATATTTTCCAAGACTATCTTGACATAAATCTGAGCCTAACTTTAGATATTTTAGATCTCTGAGGGAGATCTTGATTTAATTCCTATGTTACCATTAAATTAGCTGAGGGTGACATGGAATTAATTCCTATGTTACCATGATTATTAGGTATTAATCAGACTGCAGAATATGGAACATTTTCCAAGACTCTGCCACAAATCTGAGCTCAACTTTAGAAATTGTATATCTCTGTGGGAGATCTTAAATTAATTTCTGTGTAACCATTAATTTAGATGCGGGAGATTTTGAATTAATTCTTATGTAACCATTAATTTCTGAATCTGCTACTGTGAGACTTCAGACTTGTGAGTCAGACTGTCAGAGAGTATAACTGTCTCTCAATTTTCAAATTTAAATCTCTGACTGTGCCGCTCTGCGGGAGGGGGAGAAGAGACTCATTATGCAGAGTGGCGGCATGAATGATGATACCATCCAGTCCAGTCTGCAGAATATGGAACAAATCTGAGCCAAATTTTTTGAAAATTAAGATCTCTGGGGATGATTTAACTGATCTTGAATTAATTCCTATGTTACCATTAATTTAGCTGAGTTTGACTTCAAATTAATTCCTATGTTACCATTAATTTATAAACTTAGCTGAGGGTGATTTCGGATTAATTCTATGTTACCAAGGGGGAGATTTTGTATTAATTCCTATGTTACCATTAATTTAGCTGAGGGAGATTTTGAATCTGCTGCTTAGAGTCTAAGAGTAACTCTTTTTGAGTCTTTCTCAAATTATAATCTCTGGAGTCAGGAGACAGTGGACACATTGTCATTATGCAGATTGGGTTATCATTAATTTGGCTAAGTGGACACTAAGGGAGATTCTCTGCTTCTGAATCTCCCTTTGGTGACCTGGACCTTTTGGATGGTGACCAGTCCTTTAGCCCAAATTTTTTTTAGCTGCACGACTCTTTCAGGCCTCATGGTATGTCACTTGTGCCTAAAAAATTTAAAATGCTATAAATTATCCAGTCTGCAAAAGATGCATGAAGTTGTGAAGTTTATCCGGCGACTGGTCAGGACTTAAAATTAGTCTCCTGAATTATCTGGTGACATTTTTCTAATTAATCCCCATGTTTACATGTAATTAGTATTTAGTGGAGAGAATTTTAAGATTTTTGGCCATTTTGGAGAGAAATTAGAAAATCTTTGGAGACAAATTGCCTCAAAAATTAAATATCTGGAGACTGATTGTGCATGCTTTGCAGTCTGATAAATTATAAATATAATGAGATATAGCAAATGTAAGTCCAGGTCCCCCACCCAAGTTTGTAAGTGACAAGATATATACTTTACTGTTTTTACTATAATATGAATATATATACTTTATTTTGCTAAATAATTGTCATATTGCTGGAAAAAGTTTTGTGTGGCAAAAGTGTTATGGCGAAAAGGACCTAGAACTACTTTGGACCTACCTAATTGTTGGTTGATTTATTTATAACATCCCTATTTTGAACCAATAATAAGAAGAGAAACTATTTGCTGGGTGGTAGAAAATAATCTGAAATCAAAATATAACTGATTGAGAGAAAGTAGGAATTAAATCAAATATGTTACACTATTGTGTAGCTATAATAACTTTCATTCAGATTCGCATGCTTGATATCGTAAAGAATGGAGCTCTAGATTCTGTTGTCAACAAGATCTGGGTGATTTAATTCACTAGTATTGGTGTTTGAACTCTGAACTTAATCCCTATTTTTTATTTTTGCAGACTTATGATCTCATAAATAGTTAAAATACTGTACAGCTACTGAAAAGCTGAATCTAAAGACTCAAGTGAGGTTGTATAGCTGTTAAGTCAACTTTTAAAGGTAATTAATCATTTAGTTTTTTAATATAAATTATATTCACTAGCTAGCTACCAATTTTTTAGCTATTCATTTAATCAATTCTCAACTAATTAAATTAAAACTCGCAGATTTTTGTTTTGAGTGCACAAACATTTATAGTGTTTGATTATATCACTTTATTCTACTTAGAATATAAAAAAAAACATTTTTCCTTCTATCTTTCAATTTATTTTATTTTGGGAAAGGTGCTGCTGTATTTACATACTTTTCATCAACTTTTTAAGAATGATACATGTATCTATGCTTTTGAAATAGCCAATATCACTATATTTATAATTATCTATCATTTCTAAAAAGCTTCAATAGGAATACATAGAATATATTCATTTTATATTTCCTTTGTGCTTTAATACAGTCTGAGCAAAACAATCTTCATTAACCTAGAAAGAAAATATTTTTTTTGTCTAAATATATCTATTTTCAACATTTCAGAAGATGGGAGGCAATAAATGCTGTGTTCCAGGCTGTGACAGTAATTATAATCTGCAGGATAAGTACACCTCAGTTTTCAAATTCCCTAATGATTTAGACAGAAAGAATGACTGGGTCAAGAGAATTCATCGTGCTGATTTCCAGCCATCCAAATCCTCTGTTATTTGCATTAATCACTTTAATGAAAAATTTATTAGTAGGGAAATTTCTGTAACCACATTGGATGGAAAAAAGTTGACAACTAATAGAAAACATCCCATCCTTCTAAAGGAGGCATATCCTTCTATTTTTAAAAGCCAACCATCTTACATGTCTACTGAAGTTCCCCTAACTAGAAACCCTCCTGAGCAACGATTGGAAAAGGTGCAATCTACACACAAAAAATTATTGGAAGATATAGAATTGAAAGATATGATCCTTTCATTCAAAGATCTCTCCGACAATATCAGAAATAAAATTGATCCTTCAGTTTGGCATAGCACATTTTCTCCTGAAAGTGTTAATATTTTTAAAGCTTCTTTTGATAAATTTCCAAAAATTTCTCTTTGTATTACCATTAAAATAGATTTATCTGTAGATGTTTGGTACCATAATGTAAAGTTAAATAAAGAAAAATACTTATTCATTTTGGGAAAAGAGTGCTTGTGCAATAAATGGAGTAAGTTTGAAAATATACTAAGTCATTTCAATTTATATACTGAAAAATCATGTACTGTAGAAGGTTATGGTATTAAACTATTGGAAGAATATCTAGACGAAAGTGTGTCTACTTGTAAGCGTATGAAGTTTTTAGTAGAACAGTTATTGTTATTTAATACTAAAAATCCACATTATAGTCCTGAAACTCTTCTTTGGTCATGCATGCTGTACTACTCTAGTCCAAATGGGTATAAGTTATTAAGAAATTCTGAAAATTCCCCATCCTTCTTATTTAAAAAAACTGTCTTTTAATTCTGACATGTTGAATGCTGGAATGTCAGATTCCCATTTGAACTATCTAAAAAATAAAATGAGTATCCTGACTGAAGAAGAGAAAATTGTAAACTTGTTGCTGGATGAAATTCACATAAAAGCATCGTTATCTTATAAAGCTGGTAATATTCATGGTATGGCTGATAATTCTGATTCTCCAGCAACAAGTTTACAAGCTTTCATGATAACTTCTTTAAAATCGAAAAATAAAGATATAGTTGCTCTCTACCCTGTTAAAAATATTAATGCCAATACATTGTTCAATTTAATTAATACTGTTCTAGAACAGTTGACTATTTTGGGCTATAAAGTTATAAGTTTGATTTCTGATAACAATAAAATAAATAGAAATGCATTTGAGAAATTTTTACAGCATCCTTTCGATCCAAATTTAAATTTATTTTTTCTATTTGATACTGTTCATTTGTTTAAATGTATAAGAAATAATTGGCTTAATGTTAAGGATCCTATACAAACATTTATTTTTCCACCATTTTCCAATGAAAATGAAAGTGTACAGAGTGCATCATTAAAGATCCTAAAAACATTGTATGATGATGAGAAAAGTATGTTAATAAAACATGCTCCAGATTTATCTCAGAAAGTGTTATATCCTTCTAATTTTGAAAGGCAAAATGTCCAATTTGTTGTTAAATTGTTTAATGACAAAAATATTTCTGCTCTTAAAACTAGCAACTTGGATAATCATGAACCTCTGTGCACCTTCATGAACATAATTCTAAAATAGTGGAACATTGTAAATGTTAAGTCAAAACTAAAAGGTAAATTTTTAAGAAATGAAAATTGTAATCCAATCAACAGTACATCAGTGTCTGATCCTAATTTGCAATTTTTAGAACAATTCTTCAAATGGGTCCAGAATTGGGACAAATTAGGGCAAACCAAAGGCAAGAGACATGGAAAACTTTCAAGAGAGACCTCTTTTGCATTAGCTCACACTTCATCTGCTCTTGTCCACTTATCTAATTACTGTTAGAATTAGGTTAAATAACAGTGGGTTAACAACGTTAAGACATAGAGTTTATTTAAAGAGTAAATATGTTATACAATTAGAAGTCTATATAGAGAGATGAGTGAATCATATCTCTCTCTGAGTAATGTTAAAGACAGACTGCCTTCAGAAACTACCAGTCAGGGTATTTAACCCTCGACGGAAGTGTGATCGACTTTAGACTTTATGTCCGTTTCTCATTAAAAGTAATACATAGTTATTGAAACAATAGGTAATTTAATATAGCTGAGCTAGTCTAACAGGAAGTTAACATTAAATATATAACGAGTGTGTAATACATTTAACTAAAATTTCAACACTCCTCCTCACACGACATTATATATTTTTCATGCCTATTAATTCAACTAATTTGGTAAATCTATCAAGAGGCAACGGTTTAGTGAATATGTCAGCGAGCATAGTTTCGCTGGGGCAATACACAAGTTTAATTGTGTTTGAAGCAACAAGATCTCTAATGTAATGAAATTTAATATCAATGTGTTTCGATCTAGGATGATTTTTTTCATTTTTAGCAATACAAATAGCTGACTGATTATCCTCAAACAAAACTATAGGATTCTTATTTGGTACTTTAAAATCTAATAGTAATTTATTTAGAAATACAGCTTCTTGGGAGGCTCCAGAGAGGGAAACATATTCAGCTTCAGCTGTTGATAAAGCAACACATGACTGTTTCACAGAGCGCCAAGAAATAATGGAATTATTTAACATAAAGCATTGGCCAGAAGTACTTTTCCTATCAACTCTGTTTCCTGCCCAGTCGGCATCAGAATAACCTATCAACTCAGAATCTTCATTACCATATGTAATGCCAAGATCCGGTGTGCCTTTTAGGTATCTAAATATTCTCTTAATTGCAGACCAGTGCTTAGTGTTTGGATTGGAACAAAATTTAGAGACATTTCCAACTGCATAAGTTATGTCAGGTCTAGTTTTAGTAGATAGATACAGTAAGGCACCTACAGCTGATTGATATTTAGTTTTGTCTACTAGTTCACACTCATCAGTAGTTGGTTCCAAATGTGAATTAACATCAGCAGGGGTTGAAATAGGTTTGCAATTATTGAATTCAAATCTATCTAATAACTCGTTGACAAATGAAGATTGATTTAGGGCTATTTTATTTTCGTCTTGAACGATTTTTATGCCTAAGAAATAGGATAATTTACCTAAGTCTTTCATCTCAAATTTAGCACTTAAATCAATCTTGATTTTAGTCAGGTCATCATAGTTCTTACATGCTACAATAATATCATCTACATACACAGAAATGAAGCATGGAGAGTTATTGATTAATTTAACATATATACAAGAGTCACAAGAGGACTGAATAAAGCCTAAGGATTTAAGATATGCATCCAACGCATCATTCCAACATTTGGGTGATTGTTTTAATCCATACATAGATTTATTAAGTTTACATACTAAATCTTCTTTTCCTGGAATAGCATAGCCAGGAGGCTGTCTAATATAAACATTTTCTTTAAGATCCCCATTCAAAAAAGCAGAATTTACATCCAAGTGATGTACAAATAATTTTTGGTTAGCTGCTAAAGATAACATGGTTCGCACCGATTCAAATCTCACTACAGGAGCAAAAATTTCATCATAGTCGATTCCAGGTCTCTGTAAAAAACCCTGAGCGACTAATCTAGCTTTATATGAAACCACTCTACCATCAGATCCCTTTTTTCTTTTAAACACCCATTTAGATTTAATTATATTTAAATCTGAGGTAGGTTTTACGAGTTCAAAAACTTTATGTTTCTCAAAAGCATTTAATTCCCTCTCCATGGCATGTTTCCATTTAGAGGATTCAGAACCGCTATTAAGAGCCTCAGATACCGACCTAGGTTCGATATTGATATTCCCATTGACTAATAAACCCTCCTCCTCATCTTCAACATGATCATACTCCCAACTACCATATCTAATAGGAGCTCGACGAATTCTGGAAGATCGTCTAAGATCCTCATTAGGACTGATAGCTGGTACAGGTTGCGCCTCAGGGAGGAGTATTGGAGGGTTATCGTCAGAAGGTTGATTCTCTGGTCCAGCAGGTTCTGAATCTTCTGAATGGAACACCAGTGGAGAGGTAGGAGTCTCACTCAGTTGAGGGCTCTCAATCTTAGATGAAATTGATTCATCAAAGGTTACATTCCTGGAAAAGAAGATTCTTTTAGATTCAACATCATACATCTTATACCCTTTAGTAACTGTGCCATAGCCAATAAACAGACATTTGGTAGCTTTATTTTCTAACTTAGATCTTTCCTCTCGAGAAATATGTGCGTACCCTGTGCATCCAAAAACTTTTATATGCCCGATGTTGGGTTTTCTACGATTTAAAGCTTCATATGGAGTTTTATTTACTAAATATGAATTAATGCATCTATTATTTAGATAATTTGCAGTATATAGTGCTTCACCCCAGAATTCCTTATCAATTCCTGAATCAGATAACATACATCTAACTTTTTCCATAATAGTTCTATTAAATCTTTCAGCTAACCCATTTTGTTCAGGAGTTTTAGGAATGGATTTCTGGTGAATTATACCTTCATTTCGTAAATATGATTCAAACTTATTTGAGGTATATTCTCCTCCATTATCTGACTGCAAGGTTTTAATTTTCCTTTCATAAATATTTTCAACCATAGCTTTCCATTCCAAAAACTTCTGAAACACATCACTCTTATGTGCAATAACATATATCCAGGAGTATCGAGTAGCATGATCAATAAAGGTCAGAAAATATGAATTATTACCCCTGGAAGTGGGAGTAATTTTCCCACAGACATCGGTGTGGATTAAATCAAGAGGTTTACAATTTTTCTTAATGCTTGTAGAAAAAGGTATTTTATGCATTTTCCCATTACAGCAGTGTTCACACACGCCTTCTATAGCTTTTAATTTACTATCCAGACCATTTACTGATTTAGTTCGGATCATTTTAGTCAAGTTATCTTTACCTATATGACCGAGCCTTCTGTGCCATAGAAAGTTTACTTCATTTTGATCTACAGTTACTGCAGCTTTATGAACTAAAGTATTAAGATAATAGAGTTTACAAACACAGTTGGCCTCAGCCATTAACTCTTTATTTTCGTTCAAAATTTTACATTTATCATTTTCAAAAATAATAGATTTATTATTACTTGTCATTTTAGACACTGATAGTAGATTAAAAGCTAGATTTGGCACATATAGTACATCATTTATTTTACATGTTCTACTCCCACCACCTGGTATATTCACAATAACAGAAACATTTCCTAGTGAAATAGCTTGTAAGACATCTCCATTTCCTACTTTAACATTTATAGGTTTGCTAATATTTGCAAAATCTTTACATAAATTTTTATCACCACTCATGTGTGATGAAGAGCCTGAATCTATTATCCAAATATTACTGTCGGCATATTTGTTACAAAGAGCGATATCATTAACATACATTGTGTGATTTAGTTCTATATGACGTACATTTACAACATTTGGCTGGTTTTGAGTTCTGTTAGTTTGAGAAGACCTTTTAAATTTAAAGCAGTCCTTTTTCAGGTGTCCCATCTTATTGCAGAAATGGCAAATGATGGACTGTTTGTTTACTCCAGCATAATTCTGAGTATTTGATAATGCTAATGCATTATTGGTTTTAATACTCAACTTGTCAGCTTCTCTCCGGAGTGTGTCAGCTACGGTAATCCAGTTAGGGATGTCAGTCTGAGCTTCAAGTGCAGTGACAAGCACTTCAAACGGCCCTGGCAGTGATGACAGAAGACAAATCACTTTATCCTCTTCACTGATCACTTGATTTAACAAGGCAAGCTCTTGAAAAACTTCAGTTAGTTCCTTCAAATGAAAGTCGAGTAGATCAGGAGACTTCAATTTTAGATTGTAGAGCTTTTTCTTCAGACGAAATTTGTTAGCCCACGTGTTCTTTTGAAACGTGTCTTGAAGTGTAGTCCAGACAGCGTGTGGATCCGTCGGTTGTCCAACTAAGTACAATTGATCCGGTGAAATAGATAGTACTATATCTGCCAGAGCTTTATTATAATTATTAGCATAGGCGTTCTTCACCTCAGTTGAAGCTGAATCAATTGGAACTGGTTTAGATCCATCCGCAAAATCCATCAGTTTCTCTCGTAAGAGGTACATTTTCATTTGTATCCTCCATGTAGGGTAATTATTTCCGTCTAGGGGAACAATCCCCTGTAACTTATTTGAAGACATGTTTTCAAAGTATTTCTTCAATATTTACCAAACATAAACAACCAATGCAGTTAAATTGATTTACTGTTTAACTGAACTGATGTTTTAACATTATTCTAATTCATAAGAATAACTGAATATAATTATTAATATTCAATTGGAACAACAACAGAAATCTCAGTTCGCAAGATCCTTTTTGTTGAAAGTATTTATTATCATTCAATACTATAACAAACATAAACAACCACAGCAGTTAAATTGATTTACTGTTTAACTGAGTTTGATGTTTTAAAATTATTCTAATTCATAAGAATAACTTCACTGACTATAATTATTAATATTTAATTGGAACAGTAACACAGCCTTAGTTCGCAAGAACCTTTTGTTGAAAGACTGTTTACCAAAGGATAAGGTCACAGATTTAAAGGTAATTTGTGACCTCTCTTGACACCTCTTCCGCAAAAATACTAAATCATTATATTATAACACAAGTGCATTTTTCGCTAGAGCAATCATTATAATTGACCTCATTAGCGCGTGACCACGATATGCTTACGCAAGCGTTTTTAGTGATATGTTTCATATAGGTTAACACTTTTTTCACAGCACTTCGTTTTTATTACTATTATAAACTTCTAATTTGTTTAAACATAATTTGATTTATAAACTCTTATCGTTCACTGGGCCCATAACCTGTTAGAATTAGGTTAAATAACAGTGGGTTAACAACGTTAAGACATAGAGTTTATTTAAAGAGTAAATATGTTATACAATTAGAAGTCTATATAGAGAGATGAGTGAATCATATCTCTCTCTGAGTAATGTTAAAGACAGACTGCCTTCAGAAACTACCAGTCAGGGTATTTAACCCTCGACGGAAGTGTGATCGACTTTAGACTTTATGTCCGTTTCTCATTAAAAGTAATACATAGTTATTGAAACAATAGGTAATTTAATATAGCTGAGCTAGTCTAACAGGAAGTTAACATTAAATATATAACGAGTGTGTAATACATTTAACTAAAATTTCAACAATTACTTGATTAACAATTTTGGATTTGAATATGTTTTATTAGGGAAATTCCAAACAGATCCATTAGAAGCAAGATTTGGAGAGTATAGGCAAATGTCTGGAGGAAATTATAATGTTTCAGTCCCACAAGTTCTCGAAAGTGAAAAAAAATTAAAAATATTAAACTTGCTATCCCTTAATTCAAAATATGGAAAATTTACCATCAAAGATTTAAAATGTAATTCCGAATATGAAGTAGATAATATCAATGTATCTGTTTTAAATCTTGCTCCTTTTGATTCTGTTTTGGATACAGTAATTGAATATGAAATTAATGAGCACGACTCTGATGTACTGTTGTTTATTTCTGGTTATGTGTCCAATTCTATCAGTGGTAAATTGAAATGTGGAATGTGTTCCAATAGATTATGTACTAAAAAGGCTTTAGTACTTGAAAAATCTTCTGTTTCTGAATACTTCACATCTTTGAACAGAGGAGGTCTAAAATTCCCTACATCATTCAGTTTATCCTTATGTACTGTTGTGTACAAAGTTTTTCAATGTATCCTTAATGAATTTGAAGATCAATTTGTCAGAGCTCAATATCAAAGAAATATAATGATTAATATATGTTTGTTAGTCTTAGATGGTGGTGACTGTGACGAGTCTTGTCCCAATTGTGAAAGATCCGTCAAGCAAATATATACTTTATGTCTCCGAACCATGAGTAACATCTTGCTCAATAATTATACTAAAGTATTTAATAATGTTATCGTAGAAACAAGCAATAGGAAGAAACGTATGAAACTTTCCACTCTCAATTAGAAATATATATTATTGCTATTTAGGGATCATATTCAGTTATTCTAATAATTTAAGCATTATCTTGTAGCCATAGTTAACTGATATAGACTTGTAGAGAATTGAGTATTATTGGAGCCGTGCATATGTATGTTAGTTATTGCTCAATTCTCGATTACCTGTGTCATAAAATCTTTAAATTATAAATCCTGGTGTCAAGCAATATTTTAATTCATTCGGAATGAAATAATATGTTATGGGTCAAGCTAAACTTTTTATTTAACAAGCGTGAATCACACTTACTATGGACCTTGACTTTGGTAGGCTAGCTTGACCCAGGGAAGATGGGTCAAGGACTTCCCACATTTTATTTTCTTATATTTCTTATGCACATATTATAAGACTTCACTTGTTTCGATACCCCTCCCAGTACACACTTCATCCTTGTTCTTAACAGGATGAAGTGGTGGAAGAGAACCTTGTTTGTTTGTCCCTCTCTCCCAGTACACACTTCATCCTTGTTCTTAACAAGATGAAGTGGTGGAAGAGAACCTTGTTTGTTTGTCCCTCTCTCCCAGTACACACTTCATCCTTGTTCTTAACAGGATGAAGTGGTGGAAGAGAACCTTGTTTGTTTGTCCCTCTCTCCCAATACACACTTCTTCCTTGTTCTTAACAGGATGAAGTGGTGGAAGAGAACCTTGTTTGTTTGTCCCTCTCTCCCAGTACACACTTCATCCTTGTTCTTAACAGGATGAAGTGGTGGAAGAGAACCTTGTTTGTTTGTCCCTCTCTCTCAATACTTAAGAAAAAGAATGTTTCATAAGTTTAATTAATCGTTGGTCACAAATATATAATTCTTTGCTTCCAGATGTCTGTTTATTAGAATACTGATCAGTGGTGCTAAACTTGTTTATATCAGTTATCTATGCTCCTACCTATGCTAAATTCGAAATAGCTGTAGATGTGCTGTATACATTTATGCTACAGCACAAAGTAATCATATTCCTATATTATAAGATGTTTATAACTATAAAGTATCTATTTATTAAAATTGAATAGTTGTATTAAATTAATAACTTTCATAACAGTTTCTTATTATTTTAAATGTGTATTAACATGTCAGTTCCTGTGGGAGTCTTTATACCTTTGGCAGTTCATTTGGGTTTATGGCATCAAAAATTCAGTTTGAAATACGACTTAGTGCTACGTGAAGTTAAGCAGTCTTGATTTGCACTCAAATAGTAGAGATAGTTATTAAGAGTGATATAATTGATTGCACTCAGGGTGTAGTGAAACGTCATGATACTGTCAAGCATGATTGTTTCGTCTATCTGACAGTTTATCACATCATAGTAGAGTCCCCTGATTATATTGATGAAAGGTTATATAGTTTGTCTAGTGGGCAGACATTTTTCCCATTATTATGAATGATTTGAGTTATCTTGGTGGTCCACTGTTCAACTTTCTTAGAACTATTGGAATATTAAATACATTTTGATTGATAGACTGTTAAACAGAATTGATTTTTAGGATTTGTAAATTCTCTCTTGACATAACTTTGTTTCTGCTAAAGTGGTAAAACAATAAATGTATTATTTTTACTGTCGAGCATGAGATGAATAATATGTAGTCACATAGTATTTATTTGTGTTAAATTTTGCAATATCAACTGTTTCATTTTATAATTGTGCTTTTATTGTAGAAAGAAGTCAATTTAAAGTTATTGTTATTTTTTTTTTCTAATTACATTACAAATTTGCTTGGCTATTTTGTCAATGTTCAAAGTTACGGTTGTCCATATGCTCTTTGGTAGAATACTAGAATTTAGTACATTCACATGCCTGTATTTTTATGCTCAAAAAATAAAGTATTTGGGGAAATTACTGACTGTTTCTTATTGAGAGTCTCCTTGATATTGTATAAGGCAGCACAGTAGATAATACTTGCCTCACCTGATCATTCTTTTAACAAATTAGCTCTCTTAAGGAAATAAATTACTTTCCAATATTATTGAAACATAATAGTTAGCTGTACATGCTTGCTTAATTTTGAAACATATTAGTTGTATTGAGGATTAATGATATTCATAAGTGTTTTCTTTACTTGGATTGGAGTTGTAGAAGTAAATATTAGTTAACAGAAACGATAGCCTGACTGAAGGTGCAAAGCAATTGTTGCACAGAACTATATCTGTCCAATTAAGACAGTAGGTAGGACTACAAAACTGCTTGCAAAGTGTTATTTTATATTATCCCACCAAAATATGTTTTGAAAATTAGTGAAAACAATGAGAATATTTAGATTAAATCAACATTAATAATTACAAAAAAACATTCAATTTTTTCTAATGGTATAACTAAAGAGATGATTTTTGAGTTTTGTAATATATATGCTTCGAGACAAAGAAACATTTTGATAAATATATTATATTTAAATAACAGATCAGCAAGCACCCCAAGATTTCCCTCCTGTAGATAAGGCACCCCAAGATTTCCCTCCCTGTAGATAAGGCACCCCAAGATTTCCCTCCTGTAGATAAGGCACCCCAAGATTTTCCTCCTGTAGATAAGGCACCCCAAGATTTTCCTCCTGTAGATAAGGCACCCCAAGATTTTCCTCCTGTAGATAAGGCACCCCAAAATTTTCCTCCTGTAGATAAGGCACCTCAAGATTTCCCTCCTGTAGATAAGGCACCTCAAGATTTCCCTCCTGTAGATAAGGCACCTCAAGATTTCCCTCCTGTAGATAAGGCACCTCAAGATTTCCCTCCTGTAGATAAGGCACCTCAAGATTTCCCTCCTGTAGATAAGGCACCTCAAGATTTCCCTCCTGTAGATAAGGCACCCCAAGATTTTCCTCCTGTAGATAAGGCACCTCAAGATTTTCCTCCTGTAGATAAGGCACCTCAAGATTTTCCTCCTGTAGATAAGGCACCTCAAGATTTCCCTCCTGTAGATAAGGCACCTCAAGATTTCCCTCCTGTAGATAAGGCACCCCAAGATTTTCCTCCTGTAGATAAGGCACCAAGATTTCCCTCCTGTAGATAAGGCACCTCAAGATTTTCCTCCTGTAGATAAGGCACCAAGATTTTCCCCCTGTAGCTAGATAAGGCACCTCAAAGTGGACTGGGGTGCTTTATCTACAGGAGGTCCAAAAATAGTACCATTGAGAAGTTTTGTGCAAATAATTGCAAGTTCTTTCAGAATTCAGACTAATTTGCAATGTAGCTCTAAAAAATAAGATGAAGCTAACATCTCTAATACAAGAGTAGCCATATCAATATATCTTTCAGAATGTGACTAGTATTATGAAAACCATTTCATAAAAATCCAAACTTAAGTGTGGTGCCAGGCTGTGAGTGGTGTTGATGCTTACTATGATTCATTTTTGCAAAGATTAATCTGGAAAAGAAAACAAAATTTATAAATAGTCTTAAGATATAAAATTACTATCAAATATTAATTATGAAGATATGAAAATAACCATGATAATGAATTTATTATTTAGATATGAGAATTATTCTTTGATTAAATAATAAACTTAACATTAATCTATATATATGTATATAAAAGATTCCTGGACTTCTTTACCTTCATTCCTGGAATGCAATACTGGAAGGCAGCAGCAAATATATTTCATTAGATATATTTTAGGACCAAAGTTCTGAAAAAGAAAAACATAGTAAATTTTAGTATGAATAAATGAATATTTAATTAAAAAGAAGAAGGATTAATACGAATTATTTTTGAATCATTTAATAACAAAGGTTTAGGAACTAAAAAGGGTAATGCATGTTGTAAGTCATGATGGTTTTATATTATTTTATAAACAACTCACGGAGATAGTAGATGAATTTGAGCATAGGTTATCAGGATTAGATGTAGCTAGTCCTTCACATTTTTTGCAGTAACTTTAACTTTATGATTTGTTACATAGTTTTCTGAAAAGAGAACTAAAACAGTTAATGTAAAACACAGTGAACTGAAGTTATACATTCAGTAAATTACCACCACAAAAAATTTCAAAAGCTTTCTATTTACTTTATTATTTTCTGAGATGACTGATATACCTAACTAATATTAAAGCTTATGCTTATGAACACTATTTTATAAGATCACAGTGAGATTCCCCAGTAAAATTTTCACAGTATATAGAGCAGAGTCACTAGGTATATCTTTATTTGATGACCTCAAATTGATAATCATAAAAACTAGTTGCTGGAGAGGAAGAAAACAAGCTTTCAAATTTATATGATGAACATTCCATATGAGTTTCATCAATCAATAATGCAATAGGTAAAATAAAATCATAATTATTCCGCAAATCTATTTTCTTCAGTAAGTAATTTCTTGTGTGATTGTTGCATTCCTATATCTGAAATGTCTATTAAATTATAATTTTTTATTATAAGGTGGGCGAGGCATCTTTTATAAATGTGAATCTCTAATTAGAAGTAGTTTATAAGCTTGAGGACTTACTTAGTCTTGCATATATTAGATAGTTACCTATATAATATTATTTATGTAGGCTATGCCGCTATGAGCCTATGACATACACTCAGTTACTCAGAAAATAGTAATTAGGTAGGTATCTACCTTACCTACTCCTGATTCAAATAGAAAGTAAAGAATGATCAGTGATATCTCTGTTATTACATATATTTGATTATTAATGATAATAAAGTATTTACATAAATATTATATTATTTTTATTATATTCAAGGTTTAAAAGTTGTCCCTATCCACTACTAAATAAGTAGTTACTTTTTGTTGATATCAGTTTATTAATAACACAATGATTATATCTGAAATACATAAACGAAAGAATTAATTTAAATGTAAATACACTCAGGTTGGTCAGTTATGGCACCTAACTATTGTAGCTCAAAACTTAACAGAAAGTAATGAACTACAACCAAAGATTAATGAGTTAAATAATGATCTAAGAGGCTATGAGATTGTACACATATTATATGCATGTTTATCCATTATCCATATGTACAAACACATGACCGATAGCATTATATATATGATTAGTTGAATACACAAATGATAGCCTAACACACAAGTACAGCAGTGACAACTAGTTCGTAAATCGTGGTGGTTATCATTATTCTCTATTTTCTAAAATCGTGATGGTTATCATTATTCTCTAATAAGCCGAACAAATTACCTCACTATTCTCTATCTCCCCCTAAGTCTTTTGTATATTTGTTTTATACAATAAAAGACTGAGAGTTCTTATTAAAATAATATTTGAAAAAGAAGACACAAAAATAGATATTCCCAATAGCTTGTGCATGAATCATATTAAATAAGAAATGTTAATATGGATAACACCTAAGTGTTATCATCCATGTTGAGGTGATAATCTGAGAGATATTTTGGAGGTTTCTTCAGACGATTTGATCGACGAAGAGTGTCGATTGTAGGCGGATCAGTCACCGGTTGAGGGGTAGCTGACTGGTTGGTTGACGGTGGTGAATATAACACGAAGGGGGGTCGTTGAATGGTAGAGGAGCGTGGTGAAACTATTTTCTCTGGTTGGTGGTCAAAGGATGGTGGATCATTTTCGGGGACTTCTTGAGCTTCAGGAATTGGTTGTACATATCCTGGTGATGGCGATGGGTCAATCGCTACGGCAGGTGGGAATGACTGGCTTGAAACAGGACAAGGTGCTGAATTAGGGGTACCGATAGTGAAACGAGGACGACGTTTATGCACTGGCTCAAATTTCCTTAAGAATCTCCGGTTCCTTAATGTTACTCTTCCTGACCCATCGACTTTGACGGCGTATTGATCGAATTGTCGTACCTCTATGATTATGCCTGTTTTGTCCCATTTTAGCGGACTTGACCCCATCTGGTTCTGAATCCGCACATGGTTACCAACTGATAGAGGAGGCTGTCGTTTGGTGTGCTCTGTCAAGTATTCTGCCGTCTTCATGTGTCTGTTGCGAAGAGCTTCTTCTCTTGCCGTCAGGGTGGTTTGCCAAGTTGGATGAGGTTTATACTTACCATGAAGTACTGGAATGAAGTCCCTGATGGCTCTACCAAAAACACACATGGACGGAGATATTTTTGTTTCTTTGTCCGGCGTGTTACGATATTGTAGTATTGCACGTTGGAAAGAGTCAGTGTCTAGCTCACCATTTGGCTTGGTGTTGTTGGTAATTATCCGTTTAGCTGTCTTGACACCGACTTCCGCACGACAATTGGAGTGAGGAAATGCTACTGATGACACTCGATGGTCGACACCCCAATCCTGCAAAAATTTGCGTGTCGCACTAGATATGAACTCTGGGCCACCGTCAGAGGACAGTTCCTCGGAGATGCCAAACGTGACGAATACTTTACGGAGGCTGCTGATGAGTCCAGTTGCACCGTCCGAGGCCCGTTCTATAATCGGCCAGTTTGAGTATCGATCAACCACTACCAAGTAATTCATTCCCTTGTAATGAAAGAAATCGGCACATACGCGTTGGAAAGGGTATTCAGGTGAAATTAAAGGATATGGTGGAGCGGCAGGGAGCGATGGTGCCATACGGTTGCAATGATAGCAGCTTTGGCGCTTGTCGGTAATGTGAGTTGTCATTCCAGGCCAATAGATTGAGCTCTCCGCACGGGCCATCATTGATGATACGCCTTGATGTGCAGAGTGAAGGGCGTCTAGGACTTCTTGTCGAAGAGAAGGTGGTATGACGATCCTGCCCTTGTAGATGATTACGCCATCGACTGTATAAAGATCATCTCTGACATGATGGTACTCAGACAGCATCAGTGGCATATTATTCTTCTGTTCTGGTATGCCAGATTCTATCAGAGAGACGAGTTCATGCATATCGGAATTACTGGTTGTGGCAAGCTTAACTCTCTCCCATGTTACTGATTGAATCGATTGGAGTGCAGATATGTGAGTCAAGAGAATACCACGTTCGATGGAGTCTGTTTCAATCAAGTTGTTATCGATGATAGATGCTATATCATCTGGGAGGGTCAGTTTGTTGATGTGCCGATCACCAGTTGGATTGCGAGAAGTAGTGTCAGCGGCCTTGTGTTTGACTCCAGGAATGTGCACAATTCTGAATTTATACCTTAATGTTTTTTCTTTCAAATTCCTTAGTCTAGTATTTGGGATGTCTTCTAGGCACCGATCACTAAGAATTTTTAGCAGTGGTTTGTGGTCAACTGCAATTATGAGGTTTGAACAACCGAGCACAAAATAACGTGCCTTGTCCAACGCATCAGCAACCGCTAACGCTTCACCTTCAATGGGAGCATACCTTGATTCAGCTGCGTGGGTGAATCTGCTCCCAATAAGTGTAGTTTTCCATCCAGTGCGGCAGCACAGTGGTTTGGCACCTGAACAGGTACAGTGTTTTTGGGAAAGCCAGAATCCAATACCTGACTTGGACCAATCAGTCGCAAGGCAGGTTGGCCTATTTTTGTCAAAAATTTGAACCCCCTCCTTAATTTCCTCTACGATTTTTAGCTTGGACTCCTCAAATAGACTGTTGATTGTAGAGTCCCAATAGAAGTCTCTGCCAGGCTTGAGTAATTGTCTAAATGGCAACATCTTTGATGCCATGGAGAATGCATAAGATACTTGGTTCACAAGACCAAACCAGGAACGAATATCTGTGATGTTTTTTGGGGTAGGGAAGTCACGGATGGCAATGAAGTATTTCTCGCATGGTCGAACTGTGTTGAGGGAGATTTCGAAGCCAGCAAATTCTACTGTATCTTCGGCGAAAACAAATTTTTCAGGGTTGAGGGTTATACCATTCTTTCCGCAGACATCCAACCACTGAGCGGTTTGATAGAAGCTACGCTCTATGTTGTCAGACCATATCAATGTATCGTCGATACATTTTGTTGTGTTTGGAATTTCGGCGACAATCTCATCGTACCTCCTTGAGTATCCATCACCTGAGGCTATGTAGCCTTGAGGAGCCGTGCGATATCTATATCGTCCCCATGGGGTGATGAAGGTGGTCATATGGCGATCCTCTTCACGGATTGGAACACTGTGGTATCCGTTCCAGGCATCTAAGACGGTTTTCTTTTTACCTTGAGGGACTGTCCTGGCCTGGTGGAATGGAGACTGGGTGTGGTGGGTCTCGCGTGTGGCATGAGCATTCAAGGCCTGTAGATCGACAGTTCTACGTGGTTTCCCGTTCTTCTTCGCACACACCACCATTCGGTGACACCAGGTTACAGGTTCACCGACAGGAACAGCCTCAATGACTCCCAGACGAACATCCTGATCTATGCCTTGCTTGACTTCTTCTTGCCAGTGGAGGGGAACGGGTACAGGGGTATGAATTGCCACGGGAACTGCCATTTTATCAACCATAAGAGTCATTGGGGGACCATGCATCATTGGTAATGGTTGGTGTTCGCAGGTGTTGAAGGTACTGGCTTCATAGTAATTGAGCAAAAAATTCTGGAGACGTTGCCTGTTTGCATCTGTTGGGGCACATGGTAATTTCTTGGGAACTGGAGGCGGTAACTGTCGTTTGGGACATTTGCATGATTGAGATGAAATGTGATTGGATGATGATTTTGGAGATATCTCACCAACCCTTGGAAATTCTTGGGATATCATGCCCAAAGCGATGCAAGCTTCTTTGCTGAGAAATATTTTGTCAGAGTTATCAGTTATATAGGTTACTTGCCTTGTTTCCACATTATTTCCATGAGAGTTCGTCCCTCTGAAGCGTAGTATAGCAGCTCCAAGAATATTGATGTCTTTATTATTGGCTGCATGCATTTTCATAGTTACTGGGATGAGATTAGATCTTTTCAAATTGAGCCGCTGAATAACTTTGATGCCTGCAAGACAGCTTTGGCATCCAGTGTCTGCCATGACTGCAAATTCAAAGGATTTGGTCGTTGCATCTAATTCGTATCCAAAATGTGAGTAGTCTTCCTTGGATGTGCTGACTATCAGATTGACGTATGGCTGAGGATCTGACGGTTTTCTAATCCAAGTTCGATTAAGATGGTCAAACTGATGATGATCTATTGAAATAGAAGAATTGCTTGTTGTGGCGACAGTAGCACACAGTTCATTGTAAACAGAGCTGCTATCCGAGTTGTTTTCAAAGATGGTACTGGTGTTGCTAGGTTTTGAAACAAGTTTCTTTCTACAGGATGTTTCAAAATGATGGCTACGATCACAGAAATTACAGGTTTTGTCGAAAGCTGGGCATTGACTCTTACGAATGTGTATGGGAGCAGATTTACCATGGCCTTTTTTCCCACAGTATGAACATGGTTGAGAATTATTGAAGCTGTCTGTTTTATGATCTTTCATTTGTCGATTGTTATTTCGTCTATATGAACTTGTGGAGTCAGTGTGAAGACCTCCGACTAATGTAGATGCTGAACGTTTGCCAGATTCTTTAATTTCTATGAAGTGGAACACTTCTTCTAAGGTCATGTCTTGTTGAGGATTTCCTAGTAATTCTAATTGTATCTCTTGGTCATCGATTCCTCTTATCAGTACATCTCTTAGAATGTGTTCAGTGTAGCTGACATTTTCATTGCAATGGGAGCAGGTTGTAGAGAATTTGCAGATTCCGGCTTGACCTCTGAGTCTAGCACCAAAAGACCGGATTGCTTCATCTCTGTCCTGTCGCATGTTATGCAGATTAACTCTAGCCACCATAACATTTTCTTCTCGAATAGCCAATATCTTAATTGCATTGAGGACCTCATTAATTGATTTGTCAAGGAGACTGCCTCCTGTTGATCTTGTCAAATCTTTACGTAGAGATTCCTCGCAACATTCAAGTAGTTGGACCACCACCTCACGGTTTGAAATGCCGGTTGCGTTGACATAGTCTGTCCACCTGGTTTGAAAGTATGACCATTCCTCAGTGGAACCACCAGCTGAGATAGTTGGTCGCTTAACTTTTTCAACCTTTAATTTACCAGCAGCAGCGGCAGCAGAAGTGTGTACTGTGCAGTGTGTGGTAAGGAGAGCAGCTACCACTGCATCACTAACATCTGGAGTTTCATAATCACAGCCAGTTATAGGACATTGAACCACTGGCATTTTTCAAATTTATAAACTTTCACCAATTGAATCACTGATATAATCATAAATAAGTAGTTACTTTTTGTTGATATCAGTTTATTAATAACACAATGATTATATCTGAAATACATAAACGAAAGAATTAATTTAAATGTAAATACACTCAGGTTGGTCAGTTATGGCACCTAACTATTGTAGCTCAAAACTTAACAGAAAGTAATGAACTACAACCAAAGATTAATGAGTTAAATAATGATCTAAGAGGCTATGAGATTGTACACATATTATATGCATGTTTATCCATTATCCATATGTACAAACACATGACCGATAGCATTATATATATGATTAGTTGAATACACAAATGATAGCCTAACACACAAGTACAGCAGTGACAACTAGTTCGTAAATCGTGGTGGTTATCATTATTCTCTATTTTCTAAAATCGTGATGGTTATCATTATTCTCTAATAAGCCGAACAAATTACCTCACTATTCTCTAACTACGAGGTGATCCAAAGAGACATGAAGAAGGCCTCGTAGAAGAGGGGACAGTGAAAGTACGCTTCATACACTAGGTCGACTACTCGGCTACCACAGGAAACAATGTCGGCCCAGCGCATGAAAGGCAAGAATAGACATCTATGGATAAGAGACCTACACAGTAAGTCTGCTTATCCATGGATATAGCAAGGCAGAAGGAAGAGGAAATAAGATGAAGAAATTGAGGAAAGATACAAAGGAAAGCTGAAGAAAATGAGTGCCAAACTGAACAAAACCTACAATATAACAAAAAGAAGGCCTACCTAAGGGTAGCCTCGGGACAATGAGGTGGGGGGGGGGGGGGGGGTCGGCAATAATGTTTACAACCCCTAGTCTGATAATCAGACCCCTGCCTTCCTAAATATTAGATAAGATTTATTTATTTAGAAACCTTTTGGAGAGAAATTGTCCTTAAAAAAAATCTTGGGAGACATATTAGTCATACACTCCATACTTTGCAGCCTGGCACTTGGCAGAAGGCTAGTGGGAAAACTGGAAAGTGGAACCTGAATTTTACATTTGTTATTTAAATCTCTTAAAGTCTGATCATATTTAAAATGTTGATTATGTAGGTAAACACTAAATACCAAAGGTACAAAATGTATCTGATTTGTTCTGCTTTTAATTTTAGAAGATGTTTCGAGTCTAGATTTTTAGCTTTTGGTAGTAGGTACTTAGGTATAGCTACCGTATAGGTGAAAGGTTCAGTCACTTCAATTTTAAATTCATTAATTTTAACAGTTACAGATACAAAAATTGAAAAAAAAAATTTCAGTCCTATCGATCATGCCTTTGACAATATTTTCATTCCCTATTAAAAATATCGTCAGACCACTCTAAATTGGTTTAAATAGCAAAATGATGCGAGGACAACCACCATTTTTATTGAATCGCCATCAAGCACTCGTGTATGTATAGGATATTTAAATAGATTAATTATGATCAGATCAGTTAAAATAACACTAGTATAGTAATTGACTAATATCAAATCCATTGGTATACTTTATTTTATCATTAAATAGCTATAAGTTGCTTAAAATATACAAATTGTAAAAAACTGACGCAGACTAAGTTCGCCATTTGTTTTGATTTTTAGGACCACTTTCAACAGCTGTTATTTTCGGGAATCTGGCCTGATCAACTATAGACGGCCATGGTTGTATCCAGTGACTATTGAAGCCTTGAAATTAGTCTCCTGAATTATCTGGCGACAATTTTCTAATTACCTAATTCCTATGTTTACATGTATTTATTGGAGAGTATTTTGAGATTTTTTGGTCATTTTGGAGAGAAATTTGAAAATATCTGGAGAAATTTTCCCTAAAAATTAAATATCTGGAGACTGATTGTGCATGCTTTGCAGACTGGGCATAAAGTTGTGAAGTTTTATCCGGCAATTATGGAGGCCTTGAAATTTTTCTCCTGAATTATTTGAAAACAATTTTCGAATTAATTCCATGTTTACATGCCAGATTGTATTTGGTGGTAAATTCCAATGATATCTCGGGAGATATTCAATTTTCAAATAAAAAAATTCCTGCAATGTCGGAGGATATTTGGCTATTAATTCCTATATTACCATTAATTTTTGGAGGAGAAACTGAAAAAATGTCAAAGGACTAGACAAATTGAGGGTCCTACGAATAACCCAAATGAAACCAAATGAAGTCCTATGAATAACCCAAATGAAACCAAATGAAGACCCACAGCAGACTCACGGCAATTCCACAGCAGACTCACGTTGTAGACGTGGAGATTTAAGCATTATTTTTAATATTCAAAACTTCGCTATAATTTTAACCTGAATGTTCTCGTATCTTTACAGAAACCTATATAATTCATAAGGTATTGCATAACTAATGAAAGCTAATTAGCTATATTGAATTCTCCTGATACTCCTCCTCCTAAGCACGTCTACCTCTCCATTCTGAGTAAGTTACCTATAAATAAATAGAATAATTAATATTGTGTAAATATGTGGTTGATATTATTATACATAGGTTTTGTTAATTAGGTAGGTATATTGTGTAAATGAAACTTTTTTAACTTGTATTACTTTAATAAATAATTATATATTATATCAACAGGGAATAATGTAATGTTACAAAATTATTAATAGTAATCTTCTTTTTCAGAGAGTGTGTCCCTCGCACCTCTCTTACTATACCTCTTAACTCTCATGTAATACCTCGCCTCTTGTAAACCTCCCTCCGTTACGTCAATATACCAATTCCATGTCCATCTCATTATTCCTCCTGACCATATCTGCAAAGAAAGAAACCCATTAGCATCTGAAGTCATAATCACAGTAAATAGATAACAACTTGTTTATAGCACACCCGCCTATAACAGTGGCATCTTCGACGGGATGCTGTGATTTGTCCAATCAACAACGAAAGAAGATGGGGTTAATGAAATCACCAACTGTTGAGAGGTCAGGAAATGAGGTTGGAGGCGCAAGTGGTGGTATGGCAGAAGGAGCCAGACCAAAGAAGAAAGAGGTGTGAGGTTGAGGACAGCAACTTCGGAGTCGACCCGAAGAATGCTGGACACTGGAGGATCGGTGAGGACAATTGGGGTGAGAGCACTAAGAGGAGCAAAGCGAAGAACGAGTATGAGGTTAGGCTGTTGTCAAAAGTTGTTTCATACCAGTCATTGTTACAACAGTTCAGTCACCCTCAAGTTCGTGCTGACTACATCAACCACAAGTTTGGCAGTGATGTCAGCTCATTCACTCTTCAGGCACTGGACGAACTCAGGTGTTCATTGTTTCCCCAGTGGCATGGAGGATCCCTTGAAGTGAGCCCTGAGAACTTTTCCTCGGCAGCCATCCAACTAGTGAAATTGATGTCCAACTGTCCAGAAACTGCCCCTCACAGGAGGGAAGATGCTTCTCCATTATCCTACGCAGATTGGAATGAGACTCTTGGTTTGTTGGCACAGAATCCTTACTGGACTGACTCGGCGTCGGAAGGGCGTTGCACCCATATTATGAGGGAGTTCAAGGCAATCCCAGCAACGAACTTTGAATTCCCAATGGCCAACCCTACTGTATTCCCAACTAAAAAGCAGCCTCTCAGAACACGAAAACTGTCCCTTCTGGAGAGGAAAGTTCGTGGGAGTGAAGAGAGAAGAATTGAAGAGATTGTGTTGTCCTTGGATTCGTCAGTTAGTTGCGATTTGAGCTCATCGTCAACCGATGTCTCCAGCGGTGACGAAGGAGAGTCAATACCTCAGAGGCACAAGAAGAAAGTTGACAAGAGGGAGATCGTCACACCTCCAATTTTTCAATTGGATGGAAAACTGCACCTGAGGAGCTTCTTGTCCACTTACGAGTCTTTCTTTAAATCCAAGTATATCGGAGACTCTCGAGACAAATGCCAGCTAGTTCCTCACAGGAGAACTTTTGAATGTTTATAAGATATGTGGAGGTAGAAGGTTGAAGTATGACCAAATGAAAGAGAGACTACTGGCCCACTATAAAAAACAGAAGATAGGTGGAAGGACATACTGGCGCAAGAAATTTGAAGAGGCTACACCAAACCCTGAAGAAACGTTAGACTTGTTTGGCATGAGGCTGATGGAGGTTGCAGAGCTCGCTTTTCCGAATTCACCTAAGGAAGCTGCTAAGACGCTGAGGCACACTTTCCTCACGCAGATTCCTTACAAAATTAAGGAGAAGATCGTAGACATGGAGAAGGTAATGAGGGCAACATCTGGAGGTTCACAGAAACACCTCAGCTTTTCTGCCATCATGCAGCTTGCAGCGGACCTTCAGACTGAGTTGCCACGCTCTCATACTATCATGTGGTCTGACGAAGTGCAAAAACACGTTCCAGGACGGCGTGACGGAAACAACAACTTAGAAGGTGAGCTTTCCGTCATAGAACCCCTGATCGTAGTGGCCGCAGCGTGGATGATCGTAGCTTTGCACGTAAACCTGAGAAGAGATGGCAAGCAGAATCTCCCGATCATTGGCAGTCCTCCTATCAAAAACCATGGCGCTCACCGGATTTCAGAGAAAATGAAAGACAACGATCTTCTTCAAGACAGTGGACGCCAGAGAAGCCTAAGAGGCAAGACTCTTCAAATAGCCAGAGGAAATTCTGTTCCTTTTGTGGAAAGAAAAACCACAATGAGAGTAGCTGTTGGCGGGCACAGAACGCTTGCCTCATATGCGGAGGTGAACACAAGATGAAGGACTGCTCAAGATATAATCCAAAGTTTTCCAGCAACGAATCTGAAGCGTCAAACTAGCGTCTCTCAATTCCACGGGGAGGGAATTGAGATGGAGGAACGTAGTCTCCAATAAACCTTCTGTGAACGACGCTAAGGAAACTGTAGCACCCTCACAAGAAAGACTGAATGAAGTGGATAGAACGGGAGGAGAGAAGAATAAGGAAGAAGAACTGAATTGGAGACCTCACAAAATTATAAATTTATTGCATGAGTCTTCTCCTAATAATTTTAAAATTGATGTAAAACTTAATAAAATTCACAATACCAATGCAATTATTGATTCAGGCGCTGCCTATTCATTAATTTCTTATTCTTTAGCTAAGGAACTTGATCTTGCCATTATTCCTAGTGAAATTAAACTTAAAGTTTTAGGTAGCGAAGTAGTGGTAACTGAGGGAAAGACTAGATGTTCATTGCAAATAGGTAGTATCATGTTTGAAGATAATGATTTCCATGTATTTCCTAATAATTGTGTTATGAATAGCTATCTGTTTCTAGGAGTGGATTTCTTGAAGGTAAACTCGATCGAACTCTGTATAAATGATAAATTAATGGTAAAGCATGTTGATGATCAGAGTGCCATAGAAATCCACTTAACTGATTTAGGAAATGTTGAAAGAACTGTATTTAGGAATATCAATTGTTACGCTGATCAAACTGTGGACCTAACGCGCGGTGTGTCATGTAGAGTCCCAATTAGATTTGCTATTCCCCTTGATCTATCAAATTATGAACAATTTCTTATGTATACTGATGATCAAATGGAGAGTAAGCTAGCTAAAGACACTCGAGGCTTATCAGGTATAATTAGCGCAGGTACTAACTCTATCTTGTGTGTGGCACCTGAAAGATCCTCCGTTATCAAAGATGGTCAGGTAGTAGGATCAGTGTCCACTGTGGTCGAGCTACCCCCAGATGAGGACAGAGATGAGCTATTGGTGGAGGACGATCAGCTACTGGACCAGGTTAAATTGCCTGAGTTAACTGAATCTCAAAGGATCCAGGTAATGGATACACTTCATACGGTGAGGAAGGTGTTCAGCGCAGGTGAATTTGATTTGGGTCACGCTCGAGTAACTGAGCACAATATCAAATTGAGTAATGATACCCCAATTTACATTAGGCCAAGAAGATTCTCTCCGCCAGTGGCAGATGAGATAGAAAGGCAATGCAAGGAGCTTCACTCACTTGACATCATTGAGCCGAGCGTCTCTCCTTGGAATGCACCTATTGTACCAATTATGAAAAAGGGTGGTGGCCTTAGAATGTGTCTTGATTATCGTAAATTAAATAAGGTCACCATTCCTGAACGACACCCTATGCCTAACTTATCCGACTCATTATTTGGATTGTATGGCACTAAGTGGTTCACTAGATTAGATTTAGTAAAGTCCTATTACCAAATTCCGATTGATCAAGAATCTCGGAGCTACACGGCCTTTGCTACTCCGAGGAACCACTGGCAGTTCAAGAGGCTGAGCTTCGGGCTACGCAACGCACCTTCTGCATTCCAGCGCCAGATTCAGGCTGTGTTAGGTTCGTTGCCATCCAGCAAGGTAATAATTTACATTGATGATATTCTGATCATGGGTGATTCGTTTAACGAGCATTTAGAACTTGTATATAAGGTACTGAGAACTTTAGAAAACTATAAACTAAAGATTAATGCATCTAAATGTGATTTTTTTAGAACGGAAGTAGAGTTCTTAGGACATATAGTTAGTATTAATGGTATAAAGAAAACTCCCGAATATATGAACAAAATTCACGACTACCCTAAACCAAAGACAAAGGGCGAATTGAGGGAATTTTTAGGTTTAATTAATTTCCAACGTAAGTTTTTACCTAATTGTTCTGTCATGCAGCGACCTTTGTCTTGCCTAACTAGCGGTAAAAGAAATAGTGAGCTGGAGTGGACTGGTGAGATGGACGAGGCGTTTGAGGCACTGAAGACTGCGATGGCTGACGAAGTGGAACTCGCCTACCCGGACTACTCCAGTGATGCAGCAAGTCTTGAGTTGTGGGTAGACGCATCAAACTTCGGGGCAGGCGCGTACCTCGCTCAAACTCAAGGTGAATGTCATAGAGTCATAGGCTTCGCATCCATGATGTTTACTGGTGCACAACTCAACTACTCTACTTTGGATCGGGAGCTGACGGCACTGAGGTGGGGAATTAGACGTTTAGGCCATTTCTTCACGGTGTCCCCTTCATTCTGTTCACCGACCACCAACCTCTAGTACATCTCCACAACATGAAGCTAGTGTGTTCTAGGCTTGCACGCACGGTTGAAGAGCTGTCGGACTATGTTTTCGAAATCAGGTACGTCCCAGGACAACTGAACACAGCCGCTGATGCACTGTCACGCATCCAGAACATCCCTCCTGAACACTCCCCTGCTGACAATGGTTCTCTACCTTGCGGTCTGATGGTAGATGGTGTTCCTGTTCCTGGTGGAGGTGAGTCTATGCTGGTAAGTCTTCATAAATGTCTGACGAGAGATCCACACGAGGAAGTCTTCACCGGTGATGTGCAACAACTAAGAGAGATGAAATTCTGAATAACCATGAGAAATACAAGCTTTCCTTAGATAGAATAACTAGGAGAAATCTACGCCTTATGCGTTTCCCTGGTCAATTACCATCTTATGATCTATTGATAGCAGCCAGTCGTATTTTTAAAATCAGCATTCATGTGTATTTCTGGCCTACTTCTCCTGTTGTTTACCAATTTGAAGCATATGACAAGGTAATACAATTGCAGTGTTTGAGTGGTATTCACTTCAATCCACTAGTAGAATTGAACAATTATAAGTTGCCAAATGTGGAGAGTTGTTCAACCTATACAGTCCAACGTCCTGAATTGCCTTTATCTTTTACCAATACTGATCATGTTGACGATTGTGATTACGATATTGAGAATGTTAACATTAATCTAGTTGTTTCCTCCATTCACGATTGCTCACATGCACGCTGTTCTCTTCCAAAGGTTAATATTACTATAGGTGACGTTAAATGTTGTGCTATCCTTGACACGGGAGCGGAGATCAGCTTGATGTCAGGTTCTGTTCTGGAGAAATTAACTGGGGATGTACAGGTAGTTAAAGGACAGGTATGCGATATTGTTGGATTTTCGGGGCATCGAAAAACCATTACAGAGACTGCTGAAACTTTACTGGACATTGATGATTTTAAATTAAATACGCCACATAAATTTGCTATAGTAGAGTCTGATTGTTTTCCGTATTGTTTATTGCTTGGCTATGATTTTATTATGAAATATCAATTGGAAATATGTTTTATGTCTGGTCAATTAAAACAAAGAGGTAATCCGATATGCACTCTTAAAATGGAAGACATGGAACCTCTATCACCAGTTGTATTACCTGTAGCTTCTTTTCCTATTAATTCTCACACTCTTCAAGTAAAATGCAATGATAATGAATTTAGATTTGAATTGGAAGGAGCTACACCGTCTGTAACGGGATTAGCCTTGATAAAAGATAGCGATTCTCTTAAATTATTACAGTCGAGTTGTGAAGTACTAAGGACTCTTTATAAATTATTAAATAAAGGAACTGATGTTAAATTTTGGCCTGTCAAAGTAAAACGATTTAAACGACATCGTGCAAGCTTATCACTGGAAAATGGACTGTTGATGTATTGTAATGTGGTAATTGTACCTTTCCATTTTCTTGTTAGTACAGCATTAGTCCTGCATAATGAATTAGCACACATTGGCCGGGACAAACTCATTAATGTTATAAATAACGTGTTCTGGCATCCCTCTAGATATATGGTGTGTGATGATGTCTGTTCAACTTGTTCTGATTGTCAATTAGTTAAGGATTTTAGGCAGACCGCGGCTCCACCGGTGCAGAAGATACAGTCGAGCTTCCCCTTTGAGCTTGTCGCTGCTGACCTGGTATCTTTCCCACGCTCACGCCATGGTTATATAGGTTGCTTGACCGTGGTCGACCATTATTCGAAGTGGGTGGCAGCCATACCTATCAAGGACAAGAGGAGTTCTACAGTGGTAAGGGCGTTTAAGACCGAGATTTTCCCTTTTGTCCCTAGGATCCTCACAAGTATCCTGACTTATAACGGACCAGAATTCACGTCTGAGGAGTTCAATGAATTCTTGGAGGAGCACGGAGTGAAGCACAGATTGACGACGCCTTACCAGCCTACTTCGAATGGAGCCATTGAGCGCGTCAATCGTACCATTAAAAACTTGCTGAGAAGTTTAGGTAGCGCTGGAGGGGACTGGGAGGAATTTCTCCCTAAGGCTCTCATCACTCATAATAACACGGTCCATGTGGAGTTAAGTATGTCCCCTTCTGATTTTCTTCTCACTAAACCTCACAATATGGAACTAAATTCGGCTATAAGTTCGGTAGTTAATACATGGAGACCCGGCCACCCTAATTTCATTCCATTTAATGTTGGTCAAAAGGTTTTGCTCAAAACGCAAACTAAAGGATTTTTATCCACTAATAAATTTTTACCTAATTTCCAAGGCCCCTTTGAAATAGTTGTTGCCCATCCCAATGGCTTAACTTATGAAATTAAAGATTTGAATAATGGCCAAATATCGAGGGCACACTACAGTAAACTAAGAATATTCAAATCCCCCCTGATTATATCATTAACCACCCGCAATTTAAAATTAAAACTACTGATAACTTGACTTATGTTGACAACGATCATGACAGCGTCATTTTTCCAGGTGTTGGTGGCGGATTCATCAGTCCCGGCTGCTCTGACTCATCCCTCGACTCGTCCTCAGATAGCAGCTCTGGTTTCTCTGGTTTTGCTACAGATGCGCCACGAGAAGGACGGCTACCAATCACTACTAACGAAAACTCGCCTAACGCTCATATCTTTACTTCGACGGGTGACTCCTGCATTAGCTGTTTGCTGGGAAAGTCTAAGGCGTCCCCAGACTATGCCGACACTACAGAGATTCTTGCCGATTGTCTTGCTGCCCTGAGGTCGAGTCTGGGATGGTCAGAAGACGCTGGACTATTGGATCCGTGTAGGGATGATGTAGTTGTGGTTGATGAAAAACGTAATGAATATAGTCTGTTAGATTGGTCATTTAGTAGTGCGGGTACTTTTGAATTACCTTCTATTGATTCAACAGAAATGATGGATCGTGAATTTGAAACCCACTCGTTAATTTTACACCTAAGTTCCCCTAGGGAAAGCTGTGCCGAAAATTCAGATTTTGAAGGCTTTGGTGATAAAGAGAATACTAACGAACTCTATCAAAGATCTGATAAAATAAGGAATATTTTGAAAAAGAAAAATAATCCCTTTATTAAGACCACTTCTAGTGTAGAATCCTTTAACGAGAGAAATTTGCGGTCTAAAGGACCAATAAAGGATCTCCCTTGGGTCCAAAGTAAAGCGATCGAACGCGTTAGGTCCAACAAATTATCAAAAATATGACAGCGCGTAGGTCTATATGTATATTGTTCAATAGAATGAGCGTAAATTTATTTTCTATACTATGAAAGTTTCTCATTTTTAAATATTTCTAATAGCTAAGTATTGTTTTAACGTTTGTCTCCCAAAGGAGGGGGGAGAGACAGTACTTATTTACTTTCAATTTTAGCCAAACGTTAAAAAAAAAATATATATGTGATAACGTTAAATTTGATGTGAAATTCTATATTGAAAATGATATCGGTAAATGAATTTATTGTGTTCCAATTTTAGATAGGAACTTTTAGTCATTATGTAAATAAAACTTATATTGAGTAGAATTGTATTGTTTGTAGGTAGGGATATGTAAATAATTATGTAATCTTGATGGGTATATCGAATTCTTTTAATTTTAATGTTTAAAATAAAATAAATGAAATTATACCTCAGTTTGGTGGGAAGGCATGTAAACGTGGAGATTTAAGCATTATTTTTAATATTCAAAACTTCGCTATAATTTTAACCTGAATGTTCTCGTATCTTTACAGAAACCTATATAATTCATAAGGTATTGCATAACTAATGAAAGCTAATTAGCTATATTGAATTCTCCTGATACTCCTCCTCCTAAGCACGTCTCCCTCTCCATTCTGAGTAAGTTACCTATAAACAAATAGAATAATTAATATTGTGTGAATATGTGGTTGATATTATTATATATAGGTTTTGTTAATTAGGTAGGTATATTGTGTAAATGAAACTCTTTTAACTTGTATTACTTTAATAAATAATTATATATTATATCAACAGGGAATAATGTAATGTTACAAAATTATTAATAGTAATCTTCTTTTTCAGAGAGTGTGTCCCTCGCACCTCTCTTACTATACCTCTTAACTCTCATGTAATACCTCGCCTCTTGTAAACCTCCCTCCGTTACCTCAATATACCAATTCCATGTCCATCTCATTATTCCTCCTGACCAAGTGTGATTGACTTTGTACTTGAGAATGAAAAGGCATATGGAATAACCAAGAAAGTATGGATAGATGAAAAGCAGGAAAGGATAGATCTATCAGACCATTGCATGATTGAGATAGAGCTACAAACAGGTAGGAAAGAGAGAAGGAGGTGGGATGGAGTTAGAGAAGGGTGGTTTTATAGCAATCGGAGAGAGAAGATGGAGGAGTATATACATGGAGTGGAGAGGGAGATGGAGCAGATTGAAAATGTAACAATGAACAAGATAAATGATGTGATAAGGAAGGTGGCAGATGAATGTTTGAAGGTGAAATACAAGAAGAGGATGGACCAAACTGAAAAAGAAGAGCCACCATGGATGAATGGAGAAATAAGAAGAGAAATTGCTAAGAGAAGAAGATTAAACAAGAGGGTTAGAAGTGGAGGAGTGGAGGATAACAGGGAGCAGAGGTGGATAGAGTACAGAGAACAAAAAGAAAAAGTAAGCAGAATGATCTGTGAGGAAATGAGAACATATGAGGAAAGGATAGCAGAAGAGATCAGAAATATGGGCAAAGGAAAGCAGATGGGGAAGATGATCAAGAAGCTGAAAGGAGAAAAAGCTCAGAAAGAAGAAAAATTGAAGTTATACACAGAGGAGGGAGAAGAGTTAGAGGAGCAGAGGTATGAGGAACAAGTGAGAGGATTTTGGCAGAGAATATACCAGATGCATGGAAATGAAATAGAGGAGGAGTGGGGAGAAGAAAAGATTGAGGAATATGAAGAGTCTCTGGAAGGAACAAGAAGGAGGGAAGAGGACCCAACTGAGATGTGGTTACCCAGAATTGGAGACCCTTTCTGGAATGTAAAAACAATGAAGTTTGAAGTAAGTGAGGAAAGCATCCGAAAGGTACTGATGGAACTTAGAAGTGGGAAGGCAGGCGGACTGGATGGTTTGAAACCAGAATTGTATAAGGTGTTGCAGGGAAGCGAAGTGGTGGCCAAGTAAAATAGTATGTCTCATAAACTCTCCATTTGTCTCTCCAGCTCTCTCCAAAATTCAACAAATTCTCTCCAAAATGATCAAATTTTCATATATTCTCTCCAAAATAACATTGTAGCATTATATACTAGCATAGGAGAAAAATAGATAAAACTCGCCATTTGCAATTGAAGGGCTCAAAATAACTTTTACAAACTCGCCATTAAAATGGCGAGTTTAGACATGCTTTATTACTTGGAGTGGTAGTGGGAATGATGAGGGAAGGAATAGAGAGCATGCTGGAAGAAGGAGGAGAACCGGAAAGATGGAAGGAGTTGAGAACAGTTATGATACCGAAGAAGAGGAAACCAACTGTAGCTGATCTGAGGCCGATAGCGCTAACAGATGTGTCCTATAAGGTAGTGATGAAGATGGTGAAGGAGGGAATAGAGAAGCATGTGGAAGAGAACGAAATGGTGAAATGGGAACAGGCAGGATTCACGAGCGGCGGGGAGATTTTGGACAATTTGATAGTACTGCAGGAGTGTGTTCGTCAGGCGTATAGAGGAGGGAAGCAGTTGGTGGTGGTGGCAGTCGACTTTAGCAAGGCATATGACTCAATAAGGAGAGAGGAAGTGTTGAAGGATATGAAGGTGCCAGTGAAAGTGATAGATATGATTAAGAGAGGATATGTGGGAGATAGAACGAGGATGGAGATAGGTGGAAGAGATTTGATGATGGAAATAGATAGTGGAATCAGGCAGGGATGCACAGCATCACCACTGATCTTCAAGTTGATCACCTACAAAATCATTGAAGAACTGAAGAGAAGAACAGGAGGGGTGATGGTGGGGGGAATGAAGGTGAGCTCTTTGTTTTTTGCAGATGATGGAATGCTGTTGGCGAGAGGAGCAGAGGAGGCGGGATGGGCTGTGAGGGTTTTGAAGGAGGCGGCAGGAAGGTACGGTTTAAAAATGAATATGGAGAAAAGCAAATGTATGGTTTTCAATATGAGAGGAGGAGAGGAGGTACAGGAGATAGAGGGCATGGAGGTGGTTAAGGAAGTAAAATATTTGGGAGTAATGATGGAGAATAAATGTAATATGTATGAGGGGCAAAGGAGGAGGATGATTGAGAAGGGAAAGAGGATGAGTAACCTGACCTACTCAGTCATAGAGAAAAGTTGTCATAGGGTGGTGGTGGGAAAGGCGTACTGGAAGTCGGTAGTGCTAGCGAGTGTGCTGTACGGAGCAGAAGTTGTGGATGTGAGGGAGGAAGACGTGGAGAAGATGCAGAGGCAAGAAAATGTAGCGATGAGGAGGATCTTGGCAGCACCGAGATATGCATCTGTGGCAGCAATGAGAGGAGAGATTGGCATAGGAACAATGAAGAGCAGGTTGGTGAGAGGCAGATTGCAGTATGTGAGGAGGAAGTTGCAAGGAGAGAATAGACTGGTGAAAGGGGTGATGAATAGCATGAGGAGGAATGGAGTGGGATGGTGGAAGAGGACCAGTAAATATATGGAATGGGCTGGAGTAGAGGTGGAGGACCTGGAGAGGATGAGTGGGCATGAGGTGAGGAGAAGAGTAGCGGAGAGGGTGGAGAGAGAATGGATTGAGGAGATTAGCGAGAAGAGCACGTTGTGGCTGTACAGAGAGTACAAGAGGGAGATGAAAGAGGAGGACTACGGTGGAGGAGAGAGGGACAGGTTGTGGTTCAGAGCTAGAACAAACTGTTTGTGGCTGGGAGACAGGAGGAGAGAGAGGGATGAGGAGAGGTGCTTGATATGTGGGGAGAGGGGGACAGAAGACCTGATGCATTTTGTATTGGAGTGTGGAGAGCTGGAAGAGGAGAGGATGGAGGTGTTGGAGCTGCAGAGACCAAGGGTGGAGCAGAGACAGACTGTGTTGGGAGAGTTTCTGTTCGGAGAGGAGGGGAGAAGAGAGAAAAGCGAAGTGATGATGAAGATGTGGAGGAAGAGAAGACAAATTGAGAGAAGAAGGGATGACTGAGGCAGATGAAGAGGATGAGTGATGCAGATGAAGCCGATGGAAAGGCACATTCAAGAAAACCCTGACTGACTGACTGACCATACCTGCAAAGAAAGAAACCCATTAGCATCTGAAGTCATAATCACAGCAAATAGATAACAACTTGTTTATAGCACACCCGCCTATAACAACGTCAATTCCACAGCAGCCTCATGTTAATTCCACAGCAGCCTCATGTTAATTCCACAGCAGCCTCACATTAATTTCACAGCAGCCTCACGCTAATTCCACAGCAGCCTCACTGCAATTGCACAGCAGCCTCGCGGCAATTGCACAGCAGCCTCACGGCAATTGCACAGCAGCCTCACGGCAATTACACAGTACTAGCAGCCTCACGGCAAATGCACAGCACTAGCAACCTCATGGGCAATTGCACAGCAGACTCACGGGCAATTGCACAGCAGCCTCACGGCAATTACACAGCACTAGCAGCCTCACGGCAATTACACAGCACTACCAACCTCACGGCAAATGCACAGCACTAGCAACCTCACGGGCAATTGCACAGCAGACTCACGGGCAATTGCACAGCAGACTCACGGGCAATTGCACAGCAGACTCACAGGCAATTGTACAGGAGACTCACGGCAACTGCACAGCAGACTCACGGCAATTCCACAGCAGACTCACGGCAATTGCACAGCAGACTCACGGCAATTGCACAGCAGACTCACGGCAATTGCACAGCAGACTCACGGCAATTGCAAAGCAGACTCACGGCAATTGCAAAGCAGACTCACGGCAATTGCACAGCAGACTCACGGCAATTGCACAGCAGACTCACGGCAATTCCTCAGCAGACTCACGGCAATTCCACAGCAGACTCACGGCAATTCCACAGCAGCCTCACGGCAATTGCACAGCAGACTCACGGTAATTCCATAGCAGACTCACGGTAATTCCACAGCAGACTCACGGTAATTCCACAGCTGACTCACGGCAATTCCACAGCAGACTCACGGCAATTCCACAGCAGACTCACGGCAATTGCACAGCAGACTTACGGCAATTGCACAGCAGACTTACGGCAATTGCACAGCAGATTGGGGCAGTTGCGTAGAAGATTGGGGCAGATTCACGGCAGTTGCACAGCATATCGGGGTTAGATTTTCTATGCACAGTTTATACATACGGTGAACTTGCGCACTTTCACATTGGGTGTATTTGCGTGGTGCGCAAGTATATATTAATAATATATAGCAAGTTCTATATATTAATAATATATAGAAGGAAGAGTACTCTTACAAGTTTACTAGTCCTATTCTTATTCATTCATTCTTACCTGTCTATTCCTTTAAATTCATTCTTACCTGTCTATTCCTTTCCGTTCATTCTTACCTGTCTATTCATTTCCGTTCATTCTTACCTGTCTATTCCTTTCCGTTCATTCTTACCTGTCTATTAATTTCCGTTCATTCTTACCTGTCTATTCATTCCCGTTCATTCTTACCTGTCAATTCATTTCCGTTCATTCTTACCTGTCTATTCATTCCTGTTCATTCTTACCTGTCTATTCATTCCCGTTCATTCTTACCTGTCTATTCTTTTCCATTCATTCTTACCTGTATATTCCTTCCGTTCATTCTTACGGAATCTTACCTGTCTATTCCTTTACATTCATTCTTACCTGTCTATTCCTTTCCGTTCATTCATACCTGTCTATTCTTTTCCGTTCATTCTTACCTGTCTATTCTATTCCGTTCAATCTTACCTGTCTATTCCAGTTACAATGTATCAGGTAGTTACAATGTATCAGGTAGTTACGATGTATCAGGTAGTTACACTGTATCAGCATAGTAAACAGAATACCTTCTCTGTACTGTGGTATCAGTTAGTTACAATGTATCAGGTAGTTACATTGTATCAGGAAAGATGTTACAATGACACAGAGAGTTACAGTGACACGGAGAGTTACAGTGACACGGAGAGTTACAGTGACACGGAGAGTTACAGTGACACAGAGAGTTACAGTGACACGGAGAGTTACAGTGACACGGAGAGTTACAGTGACACGGAGAGTTACAGTGACACGGAGAGTTACAGTGACACGGAGAGTTACAGTGACACGGAGAGTTACAGTGACACGGAGAGTTACAGTGACACGGAGAGTTACAGTGACACGGAGAGTTACAGTGACACGGAGAGTTACAGTGACACGGAGAGTTACAGTGACTCGGAGAGTTACAGTGACTCGGAGAGTTACAGTGACACGGAGAGTACTCTTCGGTCCGTTTCGGTGTTCTTACAAATAAGATCACCGAATCGGAGCTAATGGGAGATTACCTATTTCTTTTATTGCAAGATCTGTACTTTAAATAACCATTTAATTTCACTGGATGAATATTCACTTGGTATTTGCCTATGAGATCATTTAATATGAAGCCGTTATGATGGTAATCTAGCTACATAGTTAGTTTGTTGCAATGCACTCTTAATGATTTGTTTGATGACCTGACAGGATGGTTGGGGTGTTGCTCGCCCCCCATATACACATATCAGTAGCAATATTTCTAAAATAATCTCCATCAAGCTCTGTGTTGCCTCCGCTTCAGTCCGTTTCGGTGTTCTTATGAACCGAGAAATTTGACTTTCTAGTGAAGATTTTACACTTGGAAACATCATTATGCTTCATTTCTGATGCATTTGCATCTCTTGAGATTATTTTGGGATTGATTCACTTGTAATTTACATGTTTTTCAACTTATTTAACCCCTCAAAAGTCGCCAATATTATAACATACTGGCGACTTTGTCCATGCTTTAAAACATGGCAGAAATTTGGCCGATCCCAGACTACAGGAACTGGTAAACTGTTCTCCTAAAAATCCTCTATTTTGGTTTCTGTTTTCAGTAAAAATACATGTAAATATAGGAGGAAATTAAGTATTGTTCATACTGAAAATGTTAAAAATGTTGCATGTTCTGCAGACTGGGGCTGATCCACCAACATTTTACTTATTTTTCTACAAAAAATTAATGGTAACATAGGAATAAATAACTAAAATTTCACCGACTTTGCCAGAATATTATTTTCAATGGAAAAAAAATTCCACCAACATGTCGGTGGAATTTACCATGAAATACAGTCCCGTGTTACAGAGTAATGAGAGTATGTCAGTTAAAGCCAAACCAGTCTGCAAAGTGTGTCAAATCTGTCACCAAGATTTTATATTTCAGGACAATTAGTCTCAAAAAAAAATTCAAATTTGTCTACAAAATGACCAAATTTATTCCAAATGTCTCCAATAATAACATGGAATCATAGGAATTAATTAGAAAATAGTCACCAAGATCTAGTTTTGATGAATTTTCCCTCAAATATAGTCTCCAAAGATCTTTGGCGACATGCCAGACTGTATTTCATGTTAAATTCCACCGACATTTTGAAAATAATATTCTGTCAAAGTCGGTGGATTTTTAGCTATTCATTCCTATGTTACCAATAATTTTTGGTGGAAAAATGGAGAAAATGTTGGTGGATCAGCCAAATTACTAGAAATTTATGGTTGATATTTTGAGCTTTTTCAAGAAGTCAGTGGGATTTTGTGCACCAAATGCAGACTGGGCGACATGGATGCGCTTTGAAGACTGGTAGCCAATTAAATGGCTTAGATTTCAAAAGGTCAAAACTCAGATATGTCTAATTGGCTTAAAATTTTGAATTAATTCCTATGTTCCCATGTTAATTTTGGCTTGAAATCTTCAAAAAATGAGCCAAATTGGCTTGGCTCAGAATTTTTGTGAAATTTTGACTCAAAAATTGGCTTACAATTTTCCAGGCTCTGAAATATGGATACAGTCTGGTGTGACACCCGATCGGGTGTCTGAGGTTCATTATTTTTCGAAGTATGTTTTGCTTATTACTAATTCAAATTTCAATTAATTGATGATGTTTTCACCAGATATTATCGGTATTCGGTTGTGATATAGTTCAAACATTGTATAAGTTTAAACTTCAAAGCTGCCCAAATAATAAAGTTAGAGGCCAAATGTACCTATGACACCCCATATATCAAAGTATGAACAAAGTCGCTAGTATACTGGCTACTTTTGAGGGGTGAATTAAGTTGAAAAACATGTAAATATCAAGTAAATCACTCATAAAATAGTCTCAAGAAATGCACATGCATCAGACATGAAGCATTAGGATATTTTCAAGTGTAAAATTTTCACTGGGAAGTCAAATTTCTTCTAAGTATCTTAAATGTGGTGACCTGGATCAATTTTCTCTCTAAACTGGTGACTTTCCTGTCACACTCTGAAACATAGATAACACCCGAAAGCTGGTGTGGTAAACACATATGAACGCACCAGATTGTATTTGGTGGTAAATTTCAATGATATGTCGGCAGATATTCAATTTCTCTAATAAAGAAATTTCCGCAATGTCGGAGGATATTTAGCTATTAATTCCTATATTACTATTAATTTTTGGAGGGGAAACTGAAAAATGTTGGGAGGACTAGACAAAAGATGAAAAATGTTGGCAGATATTTCTCAGATTTTTGAAAAAGTCAGAGGAGTTCAGTGCACCAAATACAAACTGGTGAACGCAGTACCTTGTGAACGCAGTACCTTACTCATTTTTACACCAAAAATGGATACCTTTGTGCGATCGCCTTTTATTTTATCTGGTAGATGAACATTCTGGCAACACTCTTCAATTTTCAAAACATTTTTAAGGATCTGCGTTACAGTTTAATCAATGAATAAAGTGTAGTAGGACTGCAGGGTGAAGTGACCGATAGATCGACACTTGCCTATGTGAATTGAGTGAGTGATATTGTCAGAAGGATAAATTAGTGGGATTCAGTGAACTTGTTGGAGGATTTAAACTCGAAAACTAACTATGCTTAGGGTTATACAAGACATACAAGAACAAGAATGTAATATCAGTCTGCACAAAATGGGACATTTTTAATATTTTCTATGCGAACAATCCGTAATTTCCTCCTATATTTACATGTATTTTACTGAGAACAGAAGCTAAACTAGAGGATTTCTTGGAGAACACTGAACAGATTACCAGTTCCTGCAGTCTGGATGTAATTATGGAAGAACCCTAATATGAATATGACCAGACCAGTCTGCAGAATATGGGGGATATTCTCTCTGAACAATTTTGAATTAATTCCTATAATCCTATATTTACATTAATATTGTTATGGACACTCCTGTCTGCAAAGCATGCACAATCAGTCTCCAGATAGGTATTTTATTTTTGGGGCAATTTGTCTCCAAAGATTTTGATATTTCTCTCTAAAAGGGCCAAAAATCTCAAAATACTCTCCAATAATTACATGTAAACATAGGAATTAATTATGTAAATTGTTGCCGGAGGCCGATAATTCAGGAGACTAATTTCAAGTCAAGGCCTCAATAGTTGCCAGTTAAACTTCACAACTTCATACATCTTTTGCAGACTGGCAAACACTTCTGAATTAATCTCTATCGGTATTTCCATTAATTTTGCTACATACAGAAATTACAGAATAAGAGATCTTTATGAACACTTTACCAGTTTCTGCAGAACTCAGACAGCAGACTGGTATTATGCCAACACTTTTGGGTCAACCTTGCAGCCCTTGCTCTTCTGATGCAGAAGCATCACTCTCAATCTAAACTGGAGAAAGAGATTTGAGAATGGAAATCCTATGTGTATGCTCTGTGGATTGTGTGAAGAGACACTCAGTCACTTTTTGAAGGAATGTGTGAGGCTGAATGGGAGAAAAATATGGTATGAATAGATAGTAAATTCCAGTCTGAAATGAATGACTCCACAGACCCTGAGACCCAGGATTTTTTTTTACAGAAATTGGGATTTGGGCGCAGCAAATAACATGGGAGCAGTGGAACGTAGGAATTATATAGGACTTGGGCGCAGGATTAATCCTCGAATCCTGCTGTACTTTTCAGACTGATGAATAGTGTGAATCCAGTCTGCAAAGCATGCACAATCAGTCTCCTGATATTTAATTTTTGGGGCAATTTCTCTCCAAAGATTTTCAAATTTCTCTCAAAAATCTCAAAATACTCTCCAATAAATAATTTTATGTAGGGTAAGGTAGGCGTATTCTTAAGCTTGTCGCCCACCTGATCGGATACGACGCATCGGAACGGACACGAAGCATCAGACAAAAATCTAACCAATACATTTGAATGTGCTAACGCCCACCTGCTCGGATCGGAAACGAAACGACGCGTCAGATCGGAACGGAAACGACGCGGATATCTTTGAAAGAATATTTTTCTGATAGTTCTGATGCGTCCGAGAGATTGCGCATGTGCAGAAGGCTGGGATGGATATGGAAGATTGGAATAGCTGTGAATAATCTACTGCGTGATGAATACGTTGATATTAATACACAATCAATTATTTTCGTTCAATTAACTTTAATGATTATAAATCAGATCACGAAAAGTTATTGAAATAAGAAGAATAACATTTTATTTGAATTAATTTTATTTACATAAATTTTGTTTACTTAAATTTTATTTACATGAATTTTATTTACACAAATTTTATTTACATAAATTTCGTTTACATAAATTTCATTTACATAAATTTCATTTACACAAATTTTATTTACATAAATTTCGTTTACATAAATTTCATTTACATAAATTTCATTTACATAAATTTCATTTACATAAATTTCATTTACATAAATTTCATTTACATAAATTTCATTTACATAAATTTCATTTACATAAATTTCATTTACATAAATTTCATTTACATAAATTTCATTTACATAAATTTCATTTACATAAATTTCATTTTCATATATTTCATTTACACAAATTTTATTTACATAAATTTCATTTACATAAATTTCATTTACATAATTTTCATTTACATAAATTTCATTTACATAAATTTCATTTACATAAATTTCATTTACATATATTTCATTTACATAAATTTCATTTACATAATTTTCATTTACATAATTTTCATTTACATAAATTTCATTTACATAAATTTCATTTACATAAATTTCATTTACATAAATTTCATTTACATAAATTTCATTTACATAAATTTCATTCACATAAATTCTTTTACATAAATTTCATTTACATACATTTCATTTGAATGCATATTATTTGCATACATTTGTTTATATATATTTTTTTGTATACATTTTTTTATATGTTTCTTATATAATTATTCTAAATAAAAAAAATTCACTCATATTTTTTTAAACATATTTTTCTTTATATATTTTTTTGGGGGAAAAAGCGTTGATTTTAATTGGGAAGTACACTAATATGGTAATAAATTAGAAAGATTCGAACTGAAAAGTAAAATAACAATGATGCTACCGATTTTTTTAATCAAATACCTATCGGATAAAATAGTTGTCATGATCGATAAATTTTAACTTTTAATAGTTATATTCTTACAAGTATTGTGATGTCGGCATCGTTTCTCTTCCGAAGTCATCTGAACTGGTGTGTGTACGAACGTCGTTTCGTGTCCGTTCCGAGGCTTCGTAAGCTTCCGCATCGTTTCCGATCCGATCAGGTGGGCGACAAGCTTTACAGGGTTATCAACTTTTGTCATTCTAATTGCTATTAAAAGTCAGTTGGTTTTCCGATTTGAAATTTGTAAGGACAGGAAGCAGCGTTAGCTACATACAGAGATGGGCGAAAAGTACATCGAAAGTACTTAAGTACTAAGTACAAGTACTCGTAAATCAATGTACTTGAAGTAGTTGCCCAAGTACTCAAATAAAAAAGTACTTTCAAATTACAAGTACCAAGTATTTTTTAAAGTACTTTCAAGTACAAAGTACATTTACTATACAATTTAAAAACTAATAATTTATGCTGTTAACTCTGATAGTACATCTTCTCAGTGACTTTTTCTCTGATAGTACATCATCACAGTGACTCTTTTCTCTGATAGTACATCATCACAGTGACTCTTTTCTCTGACAGTACATCAACACAGTGACTCTTTTCTCTGATAGTACATCATCACAGTGACTCTTTTCTCTGATAGTACATCATCACGGTGAATCACTGTACACGTCCACACGCTTATAATTTGTCAATGTGTTTGGTAAATATTGATTGTGATATCTAGGTATCACAAAATAATTATATTCAATGTACTTAAATTGGTCAATATAACTCATTGTCTCTATACATGATTGTATGTCAGAATATATAAATATTCACCGTCACATAAAAGTATACAATGTCTTACAGTCTTAGTTTTCGATTCTACTGTTTGACAAAGATTTCAATTTTACTACTTGACAAACAATTTTCCTACATGTTGGACCTCTCCAAACTCTAGTTTTTATCCAGTTGCTGTAAATACAGTTTTGATGAGAAAAAGAATTAATTTTGTAGAGATTTTAGAACTAATCTTTTAAAATCTCTTGACTTAAAGGAAAAATGTACTTTGCAAAGTACTTTTTACTTGGAAAGTAACAAGTACTTGTAAAAAATACTTCTAAGTGATTATTCAAAGTACTTTTTAGAAAGTACTTCAAGTAGTACTTGAAGTACTTACTTGTTACTTAGTACTTTTACTTGGTACTTGGGAAGTACTTTCCCGCCCATCTCTGGCTACATACTCACGCTTCAAACGTAAGTCACAGAACATTGAAGAGATATAGAACTTTCAACACTATGACAAGGCAAGCGACCAATCACAAGCAGTTTATTTCTGACGTAACGAGTGAATGGGAGGAGCATCAACAATAGAATTCCAATGGCTTCGTATATCAGACGCGCGCATCAGAGATTAGGCTAATGCAACACAGGGTGGGCCTGAAATTGCAACCACCTATTGAATGCCTATCTCTTGATTGCTATAGACATGATACTGAAATCATTCATATAGAATCTTCGATTAGATGACAAGAAAATTGTTCCTAGGCTTTATTCCTCTCTATATTGCAGTTTCCGAATGATAGATCATTAAAAATGTGGATACATTCTATGTGACCCACCATGCACAATTAATCCGGATTGCATTGATGGATAATTACAATATATTTTGGAAGGAAACAATCATTTAATCCAGAAATACGTTGATCAATTCAATGATATTACAGATTCTTTAGGTATTTGAGCTTGCATATTTGCTTTATGTTAGATTATGAATAATGAAAAGGTCAAATGAAACTAGATTACTTTCATTTTTATATTAACTCATTATACGACTCCAATCTTTAAAAATCTGTTATGTTGGTATAGTATGGGAACAGAGAAAATGAAGAAATTTCTCATTCTGTGGAGTTTATTTCTTAGTAACTACAATAAACAACAAATTGCTACCGAATGGAAATCCCAAATAAATAAAAATAAAAGGTGCTATGTCTAGCTAAAAAATAAAGAACACTTATGAAGTGTTAGGATAGTGGAGCGGTTAAACTAAGGTTTCCTCTGAAAGCGTTGCCGCTATTTAAGGCCCACATAATTCTTAAGGGTATTTATGTTGACAAATAGTTACTATTTACCTATTACAGACTTTATCCAATTTTGCTTTGATGTTAGAAACTTTCAAATTACGCTTTGTAATGTGAAATTATGCTTTGTAATGTGAAAACAGCGACATCAAACAAAATATTTTATATGTTGAAACCATAACAAAGTAGTACAAAAGTGAGGATATGAGCATTGTTGGGAAATGAATCTAAACACTACTTCTGAGAAAGAAGGGACATGACTATAATGATCTAAGAAATAAAGAAAACTTCTCTCAAATTTAACTATGGTTCTGATGAAACTTTCACTGCAATATTTTAGTCCTCAATTTGGGTTTACATTCTCATTATATTGTTTAATATTTATAAAAAGATGCAAATCTAGATTGCATGGGGTATGAGATAGCAGCAAGTTTCATAGTCGATGAGAGAAGAGCTCTTCATTTTCAAATGGTGTTTATTCAGATAATGTGCAACAAATCCACAAAAATAGCTTATCCCTCCATTAGTGCTAGTGTTCTCCAAAACAGATCCAATGTCAGGACTACCTCCATAGGAGAGTACTTCATCTGGGTCCACATCGAAGAATGGGACGGGAGGAGTTGCAGGAGGTTCCATAACCAATAACGTTGCAGTTTGGCCGACAACATCATAGTTCTCTTCACAGTTAGCAGTAACTGGAGCTCTGATCAAAGATCCTGTGGCAATCTTGGCATATATTTCAGAAACTGCTTTGGATTTGGAGTTTTATTAACTCGCCAAATTTTGGTGAATAAAAGTTCTAGTGGGTTTTGACAAAGATTTCGTGTACATATGTATTTTATGTCAAAAGGTTGTAATTTGAAAATCATAATTTTAATTGCTCTAATATTTTGGAGCCAACCTGAGATGAACTTTATTTTATAGGAGTTATGCTCAGACAATTCAGTAAGAAAGTCCTCCGCTTCTGCAATAAATTTCCATCCTTGAGAATCTATTCGTAGAGGTCGACGCAATGGGACTTTGCATAGGGATGTGCTGCTGTTGAAAATGTCAAATATGTCGTTAAAGAACTTCACAAATGTGCTGGTGGCAATTGCATCAGAGGGCATTTTGTCACTTTCAACTAGTGTAGTGAGAGCTGCAGAACAGGTATTTGACATAACTCTACAATCGACGTTTACCTTCATTTTATTCCCAAACTGCAGTCCTCTAACATGGTTCGATGTTATCTTTGGTACCATTTTTGTTGAAGAAAGGGAATCAAATTCATGGAGCATAACAATGTGTGACAATTTTGCAGTAGAAGTTTCAAATCCTGGAACTGGTACACCTTCACTATGATTGAGGAGGAGATTCCTGGCACTTTTCAACAAATGTGGTGGGTCACGAAACACACACAACTCTTTTCCGTCAATTTTGATTGTAGGTGAGTTAATTAAACAATTTAATTCCTTGAACAATTTCTTGTAATTACTGCATTGGTCAGAGGTAATGGCCATGACATTGAACTCTTCAACTTCAAGCAGTTTGACAGTTTTGCGGATTATGTCCTCTACAACTCCTGCTTTGATTATTTTGTCAGATAAATAATAACCAACAGGAAATTTCCACTTCTGAACCAATCCAGAAACCATAACAACTAGAGCATATTTAGCAATGTTTCTGGTAGTTTCAGATCCATCATCAGCGTATCTAACAATTCTGCCACTAGCAGAGTTGTAGCTCAGTCCCGCTCTGAGTGACACTTCATCCACAAGAATGGTGCAGAGTTTTTCCTGTGGAGTTTGGAGCTGCAGCTTGCACTTCGCGGCTCTGATGTTGAATTGTGTAACACCTGGTGTTGATCTAAACTGTTGTAGAAACCTTATCATTGTTGATGGTGCAGGAAGTTTCATAATTTTACGCAACAAGTTTTATCCTGAACTTGAAATACATAAAAATATATTGGCACACAACAACTTCTGCTTATAAGAGTAATTTATTCTTTTATTCTTCAAGGACATTGTTTCAATTTTTACTATTTCCATGAGATGAGGATTTAAGAACTTCTCTGCCTGGTACAAGAAATCATCCACATTCAATCTTCGATAACGAATTGGTTGATTTCTGTATTTTGTATTGTATGTAGTTCTTGACCCTTTTCTCATGGATCTTCTCTCAAATCTGATGGGGATTTCTTTCTGACAATCAGGGATGAATCCTTCAATCTATAATAAAAAGAATTAGTACTATTTCAATTATTACATCATCATTAAGAAATATAAATTAGACAGATCTGGATCATTATCATCATTATTTTGAGGTTTAATTACCATTGATGAAGCATTGATCAATGGTGAATGGCCTGACATTGAAAGATTAAAAACTTATGGAAAAGTGCTACAATATTGAAATACCTCATCAGATGGTGCATTCTCTGCTGATGGGTTGTTCAAGGAAGCTGAGGTCCTTGGCAATTTTGAACTCGAGGAGTGGAAAAAAGAACCAAAATCTTCAATATTGACAGCTGCAATCTGTGATCAAATACCCAAAGTTAAGATATTTGTGAATATCCGCATTTTTAAAAACAATGGTAACAAGGTTTAAAGGCCCTCTCCGAAAAAAAGAATTATTATGTCTATTTAATAGAACTTAGGTTACTGGTTGTGAAACTAAATATTTTCAAAATTGCTTCAATATTTTTATTATTCAATTTAAATTTTTTTTCTTTTATCGAATATCAAATAAGGCTAAGAAAAACAAATTCTGAATTTACAGTCAGTTACAGATGTAGCTAGCTAACTACAATTTAGTAACATGTAGGCATGTAGTTTATTGAAACATGATTTTGTGTTACCTAACTAAATATTGAACCAATTTTTAAAATATTTACAGTTTTAGAACCAGTAACTTTAGTTTTATTGACTAATTTGATAAAATTTATTGGCTCGAAACAACAAATAAAATATATTTTGATTGAAATTATTTGTTCAGGCTGTCAAGGTATGACTGGTCAGATTCTTAAAACTATAATGAACTTATTTAATAGTCTTATCAGTCTATGTATGTTAAAGAAGTCTAAAAACTTCAAATAATATTCTATAGCTAAATACTAAAACAGTATTCTATAAATACTAAAACAATATTTTATACATACAAAATTATAGGTATTATTCAATATTATTCCAGTCTGTTATACTTTTAATTTAACTGAAAAAATCACTTAAAAAACAAAAACAATAAAAACCATTGGTTTTAACCAACCCTGGATAGCAATATTCAATATTTGTTCAAATTCTTCCAAGTGAACTCTACATTTTACCTTAGGTACTGGGAGAGTATCTGCTTCAGAGTCAAGTTCATGTGATCTCTTTCCAGTAATTGGAGATTTGTTGCTCATCTCTTCAAACAATTGCCTGATCTGAAAAGTGAAAATAAATATATATTTTTTTTTTCATCATATTAATTCCTTCAAGAACAAATCATGTAGAACTATGTAAATATTTTGGATATCTACTACTATCCAAAGACTACTATACTGAAAGCACTGACACCACTCAATCAGTTTCTTCACTAGCATTGGCCATTGTATTTATAATTGAAAGATACTTCATAATACATACGTATATATGTCATAAATTAGGGATGTTCTTATGTATCGGAATTGGTATCAGTAAGTATCAGAATTTTTGAGGAACATTAGCAGGTGTATCAGTATCAGCAAAATTTGAAAAGTATTGGCTACTACTTTGCCGATATTTATTTTAATTCAAATAATTTTTCAATAGAGCTATTCTAATATTACACAAGTCATGAATGGATAAATTTTCTTAATATGTATTCAGTATACTTGATAAATGAGAAATTTTCAAGTAGAGATACTCTGATATCAATTTTTTCCCCCACAGTACTTCTCAACATGATATTTCTCAATTTATATTAATATTATTTAACTGATAATAAATTAAATATATATATGCATATATATAACTCAATATATTTAATATAACATAAGTATTAAGTTTAAATGAACCTGTTCAAATTATGTTTGTCATGAGTATTCTTGTATTGGTATCGAAGAAAGTATCTGTATGGATAAAATTGATATTTTAGTCAAACTATCAGTATAGGCAAAGATTTAGGTATTGGAGCCTCCCTATCACATGTGTTATCAATTCTTATTCAAAACATTATCACTATGAAGTATTCATACAAAAATAGCTACCATATAAAAAGTTCATGAAATGATATTTGAATCTGATAGGTAGCTGCTAAAATTTGTGTAACTGTGATACCATTATGCAAGGATTATTTATTTTCTTATTTGATAATTATTATCAAAATGATTCCTTAATTGTCTCTTAGTTAGGTTCTATGACTTTTTTTTCATGTATATTATATAAATACCAGTCTACCTAGCTCTAGCTAGCAGAAAGGTAACTAATTTCATGAAACTTTATGCAAGATGATACAGATTCATCAAATGTCATGAAAGTGATGAGCAAAATCTATATAATAGCTATGCTATCTTAATTGGTTTTACTTATACATAATTTTTTATTAAGCAAGTTCTAGAGACAGGAAGATTGTAAGCCAGTCTGAATTTCGTGCATAAATCCCACTAGTTCAAAAAGTTACTCAAATATTCCACATCCTCCAGATGGGATCATGGGAAAACTTTGCAGCATTACTCCAGATTTTCTAAGAAAAATAATGATCCATTTGACTAAAAGAATGCATAAGTCACACTGTCACTAAGTGTATAGATGGTAATGGTGATCATTTAAAAGGCACCATAGTCAAATAAAACCCGAAGCCTTCTCTTTCATTTAAAATTAGCCCAGCATTTTTATCTATGTTAGTTTTCTCCTAATTATTTTTTAAAAATATTACCTGATTTTGGCCCAGTGGCAGTCTGCAGAACATAAGTCATTTTTTACGTTTTCTGTGCGAACAATCTCTAATTTCTTTCTATGGATTACATGTATTTTACAAAGAACAGAAGCCAAAATGGTGAATTTCTTAGATAAGAGTTTAAACAGTTCCTGTAGTCCGGACTTTTACCACACGCTGTATTATATATAAATAAGGTAAGTAGAACTGTAGATATACCTAGCTACCCCCCAGTCTGTATTTGGTGCATAGAATACCACTGACTTCACCAAAAAGCTGGCAAAATACACCATAAATTTAGATTTATTTACCAGCAAATTGTTAATTCCGCCGCTGAAAATTAATGGTAACATACAAATAAAGGGCTAAAATTCTGCCAACTTTGCTAGAATATTTATACCAGAGTGGAAAAAATTCCGCCGACAAGTCGGTGGAATTTCCTGTGGAATACAAACTGGGCTATCCCTCTGCAAAGCATGCACAATCAATTGCCGAAGTTTTCATCATTGAGTAAATTTCTCTCCAGTAATTTATCAAATTAGTCTCTAAAATGACCAAAATTTTCATAATAGTCTCCAGTAAATACAAGTAAACATAGGAATTAATTAGGAAATAGTCGCTGAAGACTTCATGAGATAAATTTTAAGGCTCAATTAGTCACCAGATAAACTTCACCCATCATTTGCAGTCTGGCAATCTAGCTAAAGAAGGAATTATGTATTCTTCCCACAAAAAATGGCCCAATTCTGCAGACTTGGTAGGTACAGTGCTAGTTATAAAGGTATAGTAGTTAGTATCCTAATCCAGGCATGTATCCTAGATTCCTTGATACTGTTGAGAGGGCATATTGTACCTTAGAGGCTTAGTGATGCGGATGCATAAGAAGATAAGCTACTACCTAGCTAGGTACCACTGAGACTGAGTCACTGACCAGTGTGAAAAGTACAGCAGGATTTGTGGATTAATCCTGTGGACACTGGACTGCCAGGACAGGTGCTAATTAATTCCTAAGTTTCCACGTTATTTACTGTGGACAAATCCAAAAATTTCTAAAAAATCTTGGGTCTAAAGAGACCTTCTTTTCACTCTGGGCTACCCGGCTAGGTATCACCGTACCTACAAATATAAAGTTTAATTCCTAAGCAGCAAATAGATAGCTAATAGTTAGGTAGTTAGTCTATGGTCCTTTCTAGGTATAGAAGATTGTAGACAATGCAAAATGGAGAGATGTTAAATGGCAAATTGAGAATTGTTCTGATGACAAGTTGTCCTAGTTAGCCAGCCGCAACTATCCAAGTGAAGAGTCGTCATTCTGCTAACTGTGGCAAATCTGTCATCAAATTTTCATTTTTTTATGATTTTTAGAGAAAATTTGTGGCCACGTCTACCTATCTGATAATAATCTACTTGCATCTTTGCCTAGTTAGTTGATTACTAAGAAATAGGTACCTACTAGATAGGTACTTACTGTACGACTTGAAGAAGCTTGCTGTCCAGCCAGATTCTGGTCTTCCTCAACTAGCACAGGGGCAGGGAGTTCGTCAGCTTCAGACAGAGAAGAATGGTGAAATTGAATTTCATTCTTAGCCTTAGGGACAGCTCCAGGCTTCAAGTTTGAAGATTGTTTGTAGGGAGATATGAATCGTGTATAATCATTCCGACCAAAATGATCCGAGCATATAAATTTTGTTCTAAATAATGTATATTGAGAAACACTGGTCAGGGACGGGTTGTTGCACTGGTGAAGCCACTTCTGATAGTTAGATTTTGTAAAGTTGTGGAATCTAACACTGCTATTATTCTCAGAAGTGTTAGTGCAGCCATTAAAATGACAACACTTCATATTTAAATAGTAATTTGAACCACTCCTAATAAAGTTAGGAACTTATTAAGCAATAACAAACACGGAAATAACTAATTGATAGCTGATAATATGCTTGCAGATTTCTTATTCTGATTACGCATTCTAAATGGCGACGACATATAATTTCAAAACAAAATCCGTTGTTCCGATTGGACAAGAGAGAACATGTGACATGACGTCACGAGTGTAAGTCTCATTCTGCTAATAGTATTCATTGAAAGTTCTATACCTATTTAATGTTCTGTGACGTAAGTAAACAACATTAACAACTGATCGCTAAATGTGTTTCATAAGTGAAATTATCAAGTGTATTTGGATGTCAACATATTGCTTTATCCGACATGTTTTCAGTTGACACAATGCGACACTGTTGTTGTTGTTAGTTACTTAAGGCGACTCAGTATCCTCCTGAGAGTCGCCAAAGACCGGACCGGGTCCTCAAGCAGCTCTCCAAAGCTCCTACCAACCCCGTCCCTCCTCCTCTAGCACCGGCACTGCATCCACAGGTGCTCACTGCTCTCCTCCTCCTCCCTGCACAACCTGCACTCCGCTGTTGCTTCCAATCCCACCATACTCCTCCACCTTCTGAGGACTGGGTGATGTCCCGACCGAAATCTGGCCTGGTCCTCTCTCTCCTCCCTAGTTAAACTCTGCTCTCCTTCAGTCCCCTCATATGTCCTCCTGGTATCAGCATGCTGCACACCTGTTCTCCTCTGCCTGAGCCCCTGCCTATCACTGCTCCCCTCGTGCTCCCGTCCAGCCTCACCTGCGCCTGACACATCTCTCCTCCCTCTCTCGCCCTCTCGTCCGCCATCTCGTCACCTTGAAGTCCACTGTGTCCCGGCACCCACACCAGCTGCACCTTCCTACTGTCCTCCTCCACCTCCCACAGCTTCTCTCTGATCTGCCTCAGCTCTGGTCCTCCCCTGTCCCCCTGCAATGCATCCACCAAGGATCTACTACTATCCGTTCCCTCTCCGCACTGAAGCTGCTGCACCATGCACCTGCAGGTACTGCCCACTGCACCACCGTCACGTCTCCTCTCCTCACCACAACCACACCTCCCCCCTTCTTCCCCCCCCCCCTTCTGCTGATCCGTCCGTGTAGACCATCAGGTCCAGCTGTCCACACAGGTCCAACACCTCAGATGACTTCTTCAGCCTCTCTTCTGGTGGGTCGCACCTCTTGGTCTGTGCATACCGCACGATGCACGGTGTACCGCACCTCCAGGGCAGGCCCCCTCCCTCATCCTCCCTCCTGCTGTTCCATCCCTCCACTTCCTCCGTGATCGTTTCTAGCGCTCTCCTGCTCATTTCCCTCCATCTGTCTTCTTCGTTCTCCTCGGCACCTCCCTTTCAACCAGCTCTCTTCTTAGATCCTCTATCCCTTCACCCTTCCACTTCTCATCGTCTTCACAGCTATCTCCTCGAATCTGTCCCTGATCTTCTCTAATCCAGCCTCCAGCAACACTGCTTCCCGTGGGGTGCTTCTAGTGTTGCCGGTTATGATTCTTGCCGCATGCAATTGGGCCCTTTCTACTTTGTCCTAATTGGATTTGGAGAGCCATGGGGCCCATGCTGCACAGGCGTACTCTCCCACGCTCCGCTGAGTCGCCGTATATATCTTTCTGGCATCCTCCATCCCCAGCTCGCTCCCGCCACTCTACTCAACAGCCCGTTCCTGCTCCTCATTCTCTCCGTTACCTCGTCAACATGTCTACCGAAAGTGAGCCTCCTGTCGTAAGTCACCCCGAGGAACCTCTGGTTATCATCCCTCCTCAGAGGTTCCTCTCCATTCTTCACCTTCCGGTGTCCATCCTGACTCCGATGAGTCTGTGGAGTAGAGGCATATGTTACATTTACTCGTACTGAGCTCCAAGCCCCACCTCTTACTCCAATCCACCACTTTATCCACTTCCATCTGCATCCTCTCCACTGCTCGTTCCTTACTTCTGTCCTGGATAGCCACTGCCAGGTCGTCTGCATATCCACTGACGATGCTGTCCCCAGCGAAGTTCCCGAATAGGTTATTAATGAATATCAGGAACAACATTGGAGACAGCACCGCCTCCTGCGGTAATCCCCTCTTCATGCATCTGGTTCTGCTCTCCATCTCGCCGAACCTCACCCTCGCCTGCCTGTTGACCATCCACTCCTTCGTCCACCCAACGTATCTCCCTTGTATTTCTGCCTCTAGCATCTTCACCACCCCACCCCCTCCACATCATATCATATGCCTTACTGTAATCGAAGAGGGTCAGGACAGTCCTCTCCACTGTTTTTTTTCTGAAACCCGTCGCTGATAGTTTGTGACATGCGGAGGCACTGATCAAATGTCCCTCTCCCTCTTCTGAAACCAGACTGGGCATGACTAAAAAAGCCCCTCTTCTCCAGGAGGGCGCCCAACCTCTGCACTACTAGCCTCTCCATTAACTTGCCGATATGAGAGGTAAGGGCAATTGGCCGGTAGCTCCCAACCTGGCCAGCTGGCTTCCCTTGCTTCCTGATGGGGATCACTACCGCTGTCCTCCAATCCTGGGGCACCCATTGCTTCTCCCAGCTATGATTGAAGATCCTCAGAATGTCCCTCAGTGCCTCCTCCGGTAGCATTTTCACGTAGTCCGACCTTATTCCATCCAGACCCTCCGCTTTCCCTCTTTTTACAGTGTTCACTGCCCTCTTCATCTCCTGGACCGTAACCTCCTTCTCCTCTTCTCTGATCGGTCTAGTCATTGCTCGTAGTCTCTTAGCCACCTCAACCTCTGGTCTCCTCGTTTATTTAGTGCTCTCCTTCCTGCTCACCTCTGCATACTCCTGCATGAAAGCATTCGCCTTTGCTTTCTCTGTGATGCACCTTCTTCCTTTGTATTCTATCGCCTCATTCTCCTTGGCTCTCTCTCCTCCTCCTATGGCTTTCACTACTCCTCATTCTTTGTTAGTATCTTTAGCCGTCTCTATCTTTTCTAGTTTCTCTCTCCAGATTCTTGTCTTTGCTTCCCTTATTAACTCATTCACCCTCTTGCACTTCTCCTTCCATTCCTCTCTGTTTTCTCCGATGTTTCTTCGCAGTCTGTTCCTCTCTCTTCTTTCTCTCTTGATCTCTGCTGTCATCCATTGTACGTGTCTTTCTCTTATCAGTCGCGTTGCTGTGGCCTCCTCTGCTGCCTTCACAATGACGTTCACTAGTTCTCTGTACCTCTCTTTCACCTCTGCTATCTCTCGCACTGTCTCGACTCCTCTTCTCACTTCCTCCCTATACAACTCCCAGTCCGTCTTCTTCACCATTTTAATCTTCTTTACCACCTTGTTTAGAGTCACTATCCTCCTTTTCCAATCTCACTATGATGGGTAGGTGATCAGACTGGAGATCATTTAACACCTCCCAGTCATACTCCTCCTCCCTTCCCGCCTTTACCACAGTCATATCTGGGGCGCTGCCCTGTCCTCCTTGTTCCCCCAGATGTGTCACGTCACTCTTCCATCATTGAGAGTTGTCATGCCCTCCTCCGTCATCCACTCCTCCATCTTTCTACCTCTTGCGTCTTCATTCATGTGCTGGTCCCACAGCGGGTGGTTCATGTTCCGATCACCTCCCTCCCCACAGCACCCCATCCCCTCTCGGCAGTCTTCCTAACTCCTCCATCACGCTCTCCACGCTTTCTCCTCCTCTAGGTGGTACATATATATTTACCAATCTCTTCTCCCTCATTCTGGTTGCTGGAATCACCATCACTTGTGCCTCCACTCGTCCTCCCGCCACAGACTTTTCCTCCCAGAAGGGTATGTCGTTTTTTACGAAAACCATGAGTCCTCCTCCTCTGTTCGCTGTTATTCCGCTTCCCCTCCTGTCTCTCCTAACCCCTCCATATCCCTCCATTCTCGGTGTCCTATCTTTTTCTCCCAACTTTGTCTCCTGTACCATCACCACATCCACCCCCTCCTCAGCTCATCCACCTTACTTGCCAGCTGATGCTCTCTCTCTCCACCTTTCCTCCCATAACCATCTGTCTCTCCTCCTGTGTTTGTGCTTCATCTTGTTCATCCTACCCCTCCTCGCAGTGTCCACACCTCCAATTGTCTCTCCTCACTTCCATCTCTGTCTTCCGCATTCCGGAGCACTTCTGGTGGTACGAGTTATTACATTTTAGGCAGTGTAAGAGCCTACTTCCTCTTGCGATCGTCCGTTTGCACACTGGGAACTTCCTCTTCTCCTCCGACTGGTCCTCCACTATCCTCTCCGTCTTCTCACCCGTGCATCTCCCACAGCTCCATCCTTCGCTCCCCTGGTATCTTCTTAGGCCCGTGCACACTCTATGACTCTCTTCTCCACACTCCTCGCACTGTACCGCAGTTACTGCCCTCTGCAGCACCCTGCCACACTCCCCACAGCTCGTTCCTTCCGGTCTTTCCACTGTGTTCCGGGCGCTCTCCTCTCTCTCCTCCCCCCGGCACGTAGCACAGATGTAGGTTGTGCTTCTCCTTGCCTTTGCGCGTGTCATATCACTGCACGATGCATGCACAGTCCCTCCCCACTGTGTGCACACTTTTGGGGTGATGTTTATTCGCAGGGTTTTAGCGCACACCGAGCATACTCCTGTGCTCGGGTTCTGCTCCACATCACCGGCCCTGATCAGTAAGATGGAGAGGTAGCCATGGCTGCTACCTCTCCCTATCAAAAACCCGGTCCGGTCTTGGTAATTTTGTTGGTCCGCCTTCGAGGGTCCAGGGTTGATCCCTTTTACATCCAGCACACCAACGTAGAGGTGGCGGACCTTGTGTTGGTGCGACTCTATCGGTTGGTATATGCGACAGGGTCAGATTTAAAAGAGAAAAGGGTTATCCGACACAGTAAAAATGAAATTCTTTCAGATTCATTTATTTAATAGGATTAATGACAGATGTTAAGTTATTTATAAATTATTTTAACATAATAGTTATTGAGAAAGATGTATATTGATAAACTATTATTGATGAAGATGATAGGTACGTTATGTGCAGAATTCACATGAATAGTCAACTTCTTCATCTTCGGCTTCTTCATTTAATTGGACTTGAATCAAATAGGTTTTTGGAATACATGAAACATGCATTTGACGACAGCATGTGTCACATCCTATCCATTTTAGATGTTTTATAGTTTTCTTGTCATCCAAGTATGTTCCCTCACAATAAATTCGATAGACTTCCGAAATTGCTTTCCACTTACTACATTTGGAGATGGTATATTTGCTGACCGCTTACGTTTGTATACAGTTTTGCCAGGGAAATAAGAATAATCCAAGGTTGTTGGCTTTGTATTAGCTCGCACTCTAGTGGAATTGCTAACTGTCATCGTTCCATTTGAAGCAGGATTTGTTGAAGTAAGACCAGGAGTTCGTTAAGAGACTCCAGGAGTTGGTGAAGCAACTCCAGGAGTTATTGAAGCAACACCTGGTGTTATTGGGAGAGAGAAAACAACTGGAGTAGTAGATGTTAAAGGATTCATAATAGGTGGGGGCATCTGTGTAGGTTGAGGCATCCATGCAGGTTGGAGCCTCCTTGCAGGTAAAAATGTAATTCGTGACGGTGTATGCATCCTTGCAGGTAGAGGCATCCGTGCAGGAAGAAATGTGGTTTGTGACGGTACATGTATCCGTGTAGGTGGACGCTTCAATGCAGGAAGACGCCATCGGTGGAGAAGGAGTCCTCAATGGAGCAGAAGTCATTGGTGGAACAGGAGGTTGCGGTGGAACAAGAGGTAGCGTTGGAGCATAAGTCAGCGGTGCAGCAGGAGGAAGCGTTGATATAGAGAGCAGTGTTGGAGCAGAAGTTATCCGTGAAGCAGGAGTCATCTGTGGAGCAGAAGTTATCGGTGCAGTAGGAGTCATCGATGGAACAAGAGGTATCTGAGGTGATACCGCTCCGATTGGGATCACCTTGCGTAATCCAATGAAGCAAGGGCCTATATCGGATTAGATCATATCATGCTTGGAAGGCACTTGTGGAGGATTCAGACCTAAAATTCCTGGGTGCTCTGATTGGGGGCGAAGACTTTGATACTGGAATCCTCGAAACTAGCGGACTGGTCGGATGACCTCCCCGAATGGTCTCAGACTGAGTCGCCGGGATTAGAATAGGAAGATGGATGGGCCCGAGTGTAACATTGATGCCACCCTACCTTTTAAATGAGGGCGACAAAGTATGCACCCGCCTTGGCGATACGGAGACTTTGTGTGAACCAGTGACTGGCGTTTTGAGCCAAAGAAAGTGGTGTTTGTGATCAACCTTCGGGCGCCTTTCAATGGCAATACAACGCTTTGTCCCGATAGTAGTTCAAAGTCAAACCGTGGCCCTAGAGTAGCGTCCATCGTGCCAGGGGTAACCCTCCGCATGGTTAGCCCTTGGAGGTGGGATGCTCGCTGCATGAGCTAGACATACTAAGCTCGGAAAAAAACCGAAGTGGCCTGAGAACCACTTTGGGGTTGGAAGAGTGGAGGAGCTGTTGAGACCAGTCTGGGGGACTATGAGAACTGTGACGCGGGAGGGTTGTCTCTCCTTTAAAGAGACCATATGCCTGGCCGTTGTTGCCTCGACTGTATCGAGAATGTTCATTGGGTCCTGAATTCTTACTTATGTAATATGGCTTCCCCGGATATTTTCTCAGTCCTAACACAAACGGAGGATAACTTGTTACCTGATGCTACTCCGGTTTCCCGGCCTGAGAGCGACGCCGATCCTTCAGGATCTGGAACACCTCAGCGCCGCAAGATCAACGCGGCGAAAGCTGCTGAGATCGCCCAACCAGGGAAAGAAGCTTCGGCTTCTGACCCTGGGTCTCAACCTCAGACCTCTGATAGTCAGAATCCTGCAAAGGATCCAGGCCAGAAGAATCGTCTGAGAAAGCAGAGGTTTCGTGCCAGGAAGAAGTTTGAACGTCTAACGATTCAAACGACTACTGGACCAAGTACCTCAGCTATTGAACCCAAGGTGTCGGAACTTTTCGAACCTTCCAGTAGAAAGTGATCTTTAGGTTCCACACCTGGCTCTTCCCAAAAGCCACCTCAGAAGGTTCGGAAAGTCAAAAGCCTTAAGTTTTCTGTTGTGGCTAAGAGTACCCTTTCATTGTATGTAGGACCCACCTTTGGTGATGATCCGCTTACTATGGAAGAGTTTGTGCTCGTGGAAAGGACTCTCAAGGACTCAGCTCGCAGTAAACCTGAGTGGCCTGTCCAGGTAGAGAGCTGTATTCACCATAATGGCCGAGTACGGATAATCTGCTTGGACGAACGTTCATTTGAGTGGATTATTATTAATGAGAGGATCCCCGCTCGCTGTTGTGAAGGCGGGTGAGCACTCAGGCCGCAGGTCAGACCATTTGTACTGAATCCTCATTGAACCTATCTAGAGACTAGTTGTTGAAATACTCCAGCCTCCCAATTCTTTCAAGAAAGGTAGAAAGATGCGAAAAGCTGAAAGTCCTGGTAATTCTGTGGAGGTCCGTTATAAATCCATCCAGAGTAGAGCCCCTAGTCCTGTGATAAGAAAGGCATTCTTCAACAATGTGAGTCCTTGTCTTTGAGGCAAGACCACATCGTCGGCAAGTGTCATTGGTCCATTTTCCAGTGATCCTGTTATGGGATCCAAAGTTTCCTTGTTAAAATTTGCAGGGCAATACGAAGTTTCCTACGGGTTAACGACAAGAGTCTTAGACAGCTTCTCCTATCCAGAGGCTGCTCGAAGAGCTCTTTGGTCTGTCTGCAAGAAGATAGATTGGCCCATCTACTTCTGGAATATATGGCAAAAGTGTATGGCTCCTGAATGAGAGCCATGAACGCTGCATCGTGTTCCAGCTTTCTCAGCACTTTAACAGAGGCACTGTAACATCGATTCATGTTCATCTGCAATCCATGAACAACAACCATGTTGGAAAAAAGGGTCTGGTCCTGGATCTAGGATCCAGAGACCAGATTCAGACCGTTGGAACCCGGTTTCTCAACCACGACTGCCGATGGTACGAGACCAGACAGGTAGCTAGTGGGAGAGTCATCCAGGTCCCCAATGGTGGAAGATTCCCCAGCACTACAGACGGGTCTGCAGGTGGGTGAAGTGGAAACCACCATACCAGAAGCAGCTCCTCCATCACTGTTGGCCGGGGCCTTCAGTGTTTCTGGCGATTGGTGTCTGAATTCCACTCTGCCCATGCCACAGTATGGTTGCATCTGCAGAGCCATCAGCCATTGGAAAAGTGTCCTCTTCAACAGCAAAGACGCAGACGCGCCCATGCATATGGCCCTGGCCAATTGGTGGCGCCTCAGTAGTGAGAACTTACCTGCCACACGTAGGTTCGTATTGGATGCCTCCAAGAGCTGAAGAAGATCCTTCCTGCTCTCGGCCACATCCAACGGAACCCACGCAGTACATCTCTTACTAGGAGGCAAGTCATCGTATGGTGCTCTTCTGTGTACATGCCATGTGATTCGGATGACCCCCCGCCTCCCATGCAGGTTAGGAGTCTCATCCAACATTGTGAGTATAGTAACATCGCACTCCTTATAGGATGTGATGCTAATGCACATATTTTATGGAATAGCTCCAATAATAACGAGAGAGGGGAAGCCCTATGGGATTACCTAGTCTCAACAAATTTAGAGATATGTAACCGAGGGCACGAACAAACTTTTGTTGTACAGAACAGAAGGGAAGTCCTGGACCTAACGCTGGCCTCTCTGAGCATAGTGGACGAGATATCGGACTGGCTGGCTCCATCCCTTTCGGACCACAGATGCATCCGCTTCAATTTGGTGTAGTATAACTGCGTCACTAAGGTGAGTAGGAAAATTAAACGTACCAATTGGAAACTAAAAATTAGTCAGCCAAAATAATTTGGTTGAGTGTGTACCAGGTGACCTCAGTACCCCTGAGGAACTTGACAACGCCGCATTAGCGGTAACCTCGGCACTCACTTCCGCTCTGGACGATACTTGCCCTCTAAGAGCTGTAAGTTCCCGTAGGAAAACCAACTATTGGTGGACCACGGAACTGGCGGTCTGGAGGAGACAGATCAAATCCGCTTGGAACAGAGCATCCAACACGGATTCTCTGAGTGCTTGGGACAATTACCCAAGACTTATATAAAACTATGATTCGTAGAGCTAAAAGGAGTTCCTTGCGGAACTTCTGTAGCAGTTACAAAAATATACACGATTCTAACAGAATCGGCAAGTTACTCTAAGGAGTAAGGAAGGTACAAATAGTTGTCTTACAGAAAACTGACGGAACGTACACTTCTAGCTCTAGCAAAACCCTAGATTTCATGATGTCCGTGCACTTTCCCGGTAGTGTAAGGATAGACCATTAATCATCCTTTATCCTGCAAAAATTGAGCTGGTTCGACCGGCAATTCGATCACTTCATTCTGGAGGAGAGAATTGCTAAGTCTATCAGTTCTTTTGACAGTTATAAATCTCCTGTTGGAGATATGGTCAGTCCTGTTATTCTCCAAATGGCGGGTCATGCTTTGGGCGAGATTCTGCTTCGACTTTTTCGAGCTAGTCTCTGCCTGAGTCATGTTCCTGATACTTGGTGCAACGCGAGGACTGTCTCTATCCCGAAACCAGGGAAACCCTCGTATCTGAGGGCTAAGTATTTTAGGCCGATCACTTTAACCTCTTTCTTCAGGGAAGTTTTGGAGAGACTGGTCTATTGGCACCTGAGTGAGTGCATTAGCGGACTCAACCCAAAAATGCACTTACATTAGTTTGCTTTCAAACAAGGCTACTCGACCGATGCAGACCTGCATGCCGTTGTTCAAAAGATTGAAAAAGTAGTGTTCAACAAACAACTAGCCCTTGCCCTGCTTTTGAATATCGAAGTTGCCTTTAGCAATGTCTCTCTGCTTTAAGGTCCGCTTTATTCAATGCAGAAATAGAGATACACCTGGTCACTTGGATCATGGGGATGGTCAAGAGCCAAAGGGTCACAGCTACTCTTGGTGATTATAGCATCTCAGTTCGTTTGACTTGGGGTAATCCACTAAGAGGAGTTCTCTCACCACTCTTATTCAATCTGGTGATGAGTGAACTTCTCAGGAAACTGGGTAATGTGTCAGGAATATATGCACAGGCTTACGCTGATGATGTACTCCTGCTATCAACTTGAATAGGTTCCTTTACAAGAAATTCGGCTTGTGGACAGAGTAACTCACCTCGGAGTAACTCTGGACTCAAAGCTGAGCTGGATCCCCAATATAGTTGAAAAGTCTGCTAAAGCCAATAGATGCCTCCTACTGTGTAGGCGACCAGTTGGACAGACCTGGGGGCTTCCTCTGAAGGTCATGATGTGGATTATCACCACCATTATTTGACCTATTATGAGCTACTCTGTTACGGTTTGGGCGGTGGGGCTGGAGACTCGGACATGCGACCTGAACCTGTCCACATTGCAGCGGAAAGCTTGCATTGCCGTTTCATCGGCCTATCCTGGAACGCCCACAGCCGCATTAGAGATGCCCCTCGGCCTGCCACCTCTGACTTCTTTTCTCAAAGGGACAGCGGTGTCAGGTGCTTACCGGTTGAAGTAGGCGAGTTTGTGGAGGGGTGGTTACATCAAAGAGACTTTAGCTCACCAGAGCCATGTGAATTGGTGTGACAGGAAAACCAAGGACCTACCTGTTCTAGCCTTCCCGGGAGACCTATGCAGCTCTCGGTTAAATCTAGAAGGGAGATTTAAGACGAGTACTGTGGTCCCCGATCACACAGTGGAAGATTTGATTGTGGCCTGTTTTACGGATGGCTGTAAGATTGAATCTGGTAAAACAGGTGCAGGGGTCGACTTCCCTGGTAGGAATGATACTGACCTAGTTGAATATCTAGGTTATCACTCCTCCGTTTTCCAGGCAGAGATATTAGCGATCACTCTGGTAGCAGAGAGACTGACCTCATGATCTCCGAAGAACTTGATGTGGAGAGAGTTATTATATACTCAGATAGCCAAGCGTCAATCAAAGCCGTGGTTAGTTTGAGGACCAGGAGCCAAACGGTAAACCGATTTGTAAATGCCCTGAACTCTCTAGGGCAGCTGGTTGACGTCACTCTTTTGTGGGTTAAGGCTCACGTTGGTACCATTGTTAACGAAACCGCTGATTCCCTAGCGAAGGAAGCAGCTAAGACCTCATGTGAAGGACTCGAAGCTACTACCAACTCTTTGGGTTCCATGGTTTTTCAAGCACCTGTGGGTGATAACTTGCGTAACAGAGCAGTCAGAGTAGAGTCTTCATCCTTGAATGTATGGTCTGTTCCTAGTTACACCAACAATGATATGGTCACCATTGCTATGGAATGCAGTATTGGCACCGTTTGGTGCCAATAGTTACAAAATCATGTTCAATTATTCTTCATGAAAACCTGGCAATAGATTATGCATGATTATTCAGTTGAACTAAAAGAATATTGATGAATCTGATAAACTAGTCCGCATAGGAGGTTCCTCTGACAATGTAATACATCACAACTATAGTATTCTGTGAACTGTGGCTATAACTAATGGAGTGCTTGATGAAGAACGCCATTCCTTCCCACCCCCACCCCCTCTCATTTGTGTGAAGCCTAATCCATTGTATAAGCGGTTTAATATCAATTTTTAATATTTTCTTTCAGACAGTAGATTGACGTCTTTGAACATATTTTACAGATTTGATTGTGCATTATGAGTAAAACTAACAGAGTAGTATCAAGAAAACCACCCACTTGTTCAAAATGTAAAAATCATGATATAGAGGTTAGAACAGCAAAACATAGAAAATGTCTTTTTACTTCATGCCGTTGTTTCCTGTGCGAGTTAGTTGAATCTAAAAGAAAATCGGGAGCTATGGAACAGAAAAAATGGAGAGAGTTGAAAAAAGATATAAACTATATTGCAGAAGAAAGGGTGAAAGTAAGTTATCATATAAGAAATTTATGTATATAAATGTTTATTTTGTCAACACTGTGGACAAATGTGCTCATATTAAGTGGAATGCTCTGTATTAATTGTGATATGGATAAATATACTTTTTGAACTAAGTTAATCTATTTATCTGCATTCTACAGCATTGTGACACATGTCGAAATCACGGAATACTGGTTAAAGAGAAGAATCATAAACCATGCCCGTAAGTTGGTAAACTTAATCTTTCAAAACATAAAAATAAATAGTTAGTTATAAAGGTAACGAGACATCATTTCAACCAATAGTGAAATAACATAAGAAAGCTGCACTTTTGTAGAGCATAAAAGTTTTGACATAATAAAGACCCTCCACCCCACCTGTTGTCTGATTCTGTAAAGTCTATAGAATTCTTTATACTATAGCTAACTTGAAGTAGCAATCTCATGTAAATATGGAATTTTATGTTTTTTTTTCACACATTAAAAAGGATTTCAAATGTGTGCTGGGCAGCAATTAATTTGATCTTTTATTCCGAAGCAATTAAATATTAAATTCCGCACTGGAACCATTGGCCTCAACTTTTGCATATTATCCTTTAGGAATCTGATTCACCAACAATAGCTAGGCTTTCTTGATCTCTATTTATTCGTTCATTGTCAAAAGTAGTGGAGTGAGGTAGTGGGATATTTTAGTGGGTATAATGTGTATTGTGTGGTTAAGAATTATGTAGGTGTTTTTTAAGTGTTCCGTTTGTTCTATAAATATTCCCTTTGTTCTATAAATATTCCCTTTGTTCTATAAATATTCCCTTTGTTCTATAAGTGTTCCCTTTGTTCTATAAATATTCCCTTTGTTCTATAAATATTCCCTTTGTTCTATAAATATTCCCTTTGTTCTATAAATATTCCCGTTGTTCTATAAGTGTTCCCTTTGTTCTATAAATATTCCCTTTATTCTATAAATATTCCCTTCGTTCTATAAGTGTTCCCTTTATTCTATAAATATTCCCTTTGTTCTATAAATATTCCCTTTGTTCTATAAGGCCCCCAGGGGCTTTATCCTGAAGCTGTCTGTGGTGAATGGAAGAGAAGGGGGTGGCGTCCCTTGGGCCCCATACTGTTGTAATTTGGATTATGGATGGTCTTTTTTCATTTTTACCATGTTTATCATTTTTTTAACGCTACTTGCAGTTGTAGAGGATAGCGCTAGGGTTATGCTCTTCAACTACGAGGTCTTAGATTTTGTGTTAGGTAGGCTCGTAGGCTTCATTTACTATCACCTCTTCATTTTCCTCTTCCATCCGTGAGTGCAGCCACCGGTGCTTGTGTCCCTTTGGTTCCGAAGCAGACGTTAATCCCCCTAATAAATTAATTAATTAATTGTTCTATAAGTGTTCTCATTGTTCTATAAATATTCCCTTAGTTCTATAAGTATTCCATTTGCTTGTAACTGTTATCTTTGCCCTGCATGTGTTCTCTTTACCGTGTATGTGGTGTTGGCCCCATACCCACCTAAATCCCGGTCCATTCGCCGAAAACTCATTAGCCACCCTACACTTGCACCAAATATTTAAAAACACTACACGTTATAAAATGAAGAGATACTGTCCACCTAAAGTTAGGTTAGCGGTGTGGGTCCCCCCATCTTAATACCTCCTCTCTCCCCATCTTAATACCTCCTCTCTCCCCATCTTAATACCTCCTCTCTCCCCATCTTAATACCTCCTCTCTCCCCATCTCAATACCTCCTCTCTCCCCATCTCAATACCTCCTCTCTCCCCATCTTAATACCTCCTCTCTCCCCATCTCAATACCTCCTCTCTCCCCATCTCAATACCTCCTCTCTCCCCATCTTAATACCTCCTCTCTCCCCATCTTAATACCTCCTCTCTCCCCCCATCTTAATACCTCCTCTCTCCCCCCATCTTAATACCTCCTCTCTCCCCCCATCTTAATACCTCCTCTCTCCCCCCATCTTAATACCTCCTCTCTCCCCCCATCTTAATACCTCCTCTCTCCCCCCATCTTAATACCTCCTCTCTCCCCCCATCTTAATACTTCCTCCCCATCTTAATACCTCCTCTCTCCCCATCTCAATACCTCCTCTCTCCCCATCTTAATACCTCCTCTCTCCCTATCTTAATACTTTCTCCCCATCTTAATACCTCCTCTCTCCTCATCTCAATACCTCCTCTCTCCCCATCTTAATACCTCCTCTCTCCCCATAGTAAATAAATAGTAAAGTATGCTAAGTATAATATTGGAACCTCCGAAAATAGTACACGGACGTGACATTGATTATTACTGGTGACGTCACACAAGTAATTTCCAAATAAGAATTGTGCTATTATTCTGTTAAATGTGCATTTTCATGGATATTAACTTAAATAAAATTTTGTTTTTATCACGTTTTACACTCTATTCCCATATAATATTAAACTTAATAGCCTTCAAACTCTCCAGTAGAGTAAAGGTGCCTGAAGATCTAAGATTCATTTGCATTTATCTGATTAAATAAGAAATTTTATTGAAATTTTCATTCGTCAAATTGTGCTTAAAATAACCTTTTACTATAGGCAATTCAAGCTTATATGTTAGAGCTTGATTAAGTGCTTCATTGTAAGTACAATAGGTTACTAGTTACCATATTACATTCTACAAGTTTGCCAATAAGTGCCAGCCAGGTATTAAATACATAAAGGTTAAGAACCTAGATAATGTGTTATCTAGGTACAGGAAGCTAACAAACATATTGTTTATTGACATATTCTATCTATTTAGTTGCCGCACCTATATAATTCTCATTTTGACATTACTTCATCTGATTTTGTGTGAGATCACTTGTCTACATCGTTTCTGAAGACAGGAATCATGTTCACCATCCATGAATTTGAAACTTAGTATACTTTTCTATCTATTTACTATGTCTCTCCCCATCTTAATGCCCCCTCTCTCCCCATCTTAATGCCCCCTCTCTCCCCATCTTAATGCCCCCTCTCTCCCCATCTTAATGCCCCCTCTCTCCCCATCTTAATGCCCCCTCTCTCCCCATCTTAATGCCCCCTCTCTCCCCATCTTAATGCCCCCTCTCTCCCCATCTTAATGCCCCCTCTCTCCCCATCTTTATACCCCCTCTCTCCCCATCTTTATACCCCCTCTCTCCCCATCTTTATACCCCCTCTCTCCCCATCTTTATACCCCCTCTCTCCCCATCTTTATGCCCCCTCTCTCCCCATCTTAATGCCCCCTCTCTCCCCATCTTAATGCCCCCTCTCTCCCCATCTTAATGCCCCCTCTCTCCCCATCTTAATGCCCCCTCTCTCCCCATCTTAATGCCCCCTCTCTCCCCATCTTAATGCCCCCTCTCTCCCCATCTTAATGCCCCCTCTCTCCCCATCTTTATACCCCCTCTCTCCCCATCTTTATACCCCCTCTCTCCCCATCTTTATACCCCTTCTCTCCCCATCTTTATACCCCCTCTCTCCCCATCTTTATACCCCCTCTCTCCCCATCTTAATGCCCCCTCTCTCCCCATCTTAATGCCCCCTCTCTCCCCATCTTTATACCCCCTCTCTCCCATCCTAATACCCCTCTCCCCCCATCTTTATACCCCTCTCTCCCCATCTTTATACCCCCTCTCTCCCCATCTTTATACCCCCTCTCTCCCCATCTTTATACCCCCTCTCTCCCCATCTTTATACCCCCTCTCTCCCCATCTTTATACCCCCTCTCTCCCCATCTTTATACCCCCTCTCTCCCCATCTTTATACCCCCTCTCTCCCCATCTTTATACCCCCTCTCTCCCCATCTTTATACCCCCTCTCTCCCCATCTTAATGCCCCCTCTCTGGTTATGACCTCCGAGTTTAGGTTTAATGCACAGTGCATTGCTGCCGAGAGGAAAGCTCAAAAGATCCTAGGGTACATTAGGAGGGTCTTTATACACCGTAATAGTCGCTGGTTCGTCCACATTTGGAGTATGCCGTGCAGTTCTGGTCTCCCACGTACCGTTGTGACGTGGAGCGCCTGGAGCGAGTTCAGGCCAGGGCGACCAAGTTGGTCCCGGAGATTAGGAACAAGGGTTACGATAGGCGGTTGCAAGACCTCAACCTTCTGACCCTTGAGCAACGTCGACTCCGTGGACAATTGATAGAGACCTACAAGATCGTTAGGGGTCATAGCAACCTTGACCCCACGGCGATCTTCTCGTTCAACATGAACCCGACTCGGAACCATGGGTACAAACTGGATGTGCCGCGGTTCCGCACAAATAAGTTCCGGGACTTGATGACCGTGAGGGTGTGCGGCGTTTGGAATGCCCTCCCTCGGTAGGTGGTCAACGTGCCATCTGTCGAGTCATTCAAGAACCGCCTAGACAAAATCATACCCCGGCTAGCCTAGTTTTTGGTGTTCTGCACCGTTCATCGGGACTTGCTGCTCTTGCGTTCTCCTTTGGCCGTGTTTTTGTGCCGGTTGTAGCCTCCTCCGCCTCGATTGTTTTAATCAGGTAGGGTGAGAAAGTGTTGAGGGACAACCTGGTGTGGGGACGTGGCTGGGGGAGGGCACTATGTGAGTGTGGTGGGGCCGACTGATTGGAGTGGTCCACTATCTTCTTCGTGCCGAGGCAGGATGATTTCCCACTGAATAATAAAAACCTAAGAACCCCATTATGGTTTCGTGTATCCATATGCCTTCTTCCTGTTGTGTACCCTGTAAGCCTCTTGGTGGTTTTTCCATTGAGGTTGGGAGACATAACGGGTTTTTAGGTCACGGCCTCTGTGCATCATGTTTCCTAGGGTAAAAGGGAAAATTCACCACGAGACTCAAGTGGAATGTCGTTAGTGTATATTTTTGACGTGGCAATGGTCATATTATTTTCTTACGATGCATCTCTGTTCTGGACTGACTGTAACTGCGCTGTTTTGTTTCTGGGTCTCTGATCTTTTTTGTAGCCTCCTCCGCCTACATTGTTTTAATGGGGTAGGGTGAAAAGTGTGGAAGGGACAATTAAGTGTGAGACTTGGGGGCGAGATGGCTTATGTGGGAGCGGGAGGTCTTGGGCATTGGTGTTAGTGGGGATTTTTTGAAGGCGATCGCAAACGTGTCACGTTCTGCGTCTTATTACAGGCTTGCCTGTACTGCTGTCTTCTCTTCCCGTGTCGCTGATCCTAGTTGTAGCCTCCTCCGCCTTGGTTATCTAACTGGGGTAGGGTGGCAAAGTGTGGTAGGGACAACCTGGTTAGGGGGCATGGTGGGGAAGCGGGCATAACGGGTGATGCCCTGGACATGGGGACGGTTTGTGGTTGCTGGAGATGTATCCCTTCCTTTTTAGAGGAGAGAAACCCCCGAAGCCTTCCCGAGGCAGGAGAGGTTGAGGTTGCATTACTGACACTATTCCCACCCCCCTCCACTCCTACATTTATTGTGGGTGTGTGAGCGCGTGCGAGTGAGTTTCGTGATCAGTGTGAGGCTGAACTAATCCGGACAAACCTTGATCCCCAGAATGGTCTACTAGCTCCCTGTGTCGAGAGTGTTTGACCTCCACTTGTTGAGAGTAGTTCCTAGGGTTCAGGTGGGAGGAGAGGGATCTACTATGAGTCTAAAACCCTGACTCCGCTGGTGGTGAAGCCCATGTACCAAGTTTCGAGCTGGTAAATGGGAGGATTGAGATTGATTGAGAGTCTAAAGTGTGCACTTGCTGCATTGGGATTACCCTCGGATGGATGTAAGGCGTCTTTTGGTGATCCCTTTTCCTTGTGACTCCTTGTGATCTTTATACCCTCTCTCTCCCCATCTTTATACCCCCTCTCTCCCCATCTTTATACCCCTCTCTCCCCATCTTCTTAACCCATTTCTGCCGAGCGGTAACTATGGTTACCAGATAAATTAATGTCCCGTAAAAATTATGGATTGCAAGTTCTATCATGCTCAATAGATTAATTTCACTCTTGTGTGTGGTTGTGCCGTGTAGTGAGACGCTCCTGAAATTGTGCTTTGTCTTTTTTAAATCTCTGCTTACACTCACACATTGTTAAAACTTAAAGTTTATTCTAATATGGCCAGTGGAGAAGAAACGGAAGAGCAGAGTCTTCCAGCGGTGACTCGTAGCAATAAATCGGCACAGCAGAAACAAAGCAAAGTTTCAAGTAGCAATAAGACTGGTGAAAATGAGGAAATTCTACGATATGTCGTCCATAAGTTTGAAGAAACTTTGATTCATTTAAACGAGATTTACTGATAAAATTGAGCATGAAAGATGAAAAAATCGCTGATCTCCAGCAACAAGTAGTGACACTCAGGCAGATTGTTCAGACATTGGAGGAGCGTATTGAAGATGCAGAGGCTACCGGTAGACAAGAAGAGTTTATTATCTCCGGTACTGTTGTTTCATCAGTTTCTAATACTGACAACTTGTCTAATGCAGTCTGTAAAATTCTCAAAAGCAAACTAAAATATTCTCTTCCTCATGAGGAGATTGTGTTTTCCAGATGCATTGGAGCAAAGCCAAACAATCAGGAGCGGGATGCTAGGCGTATCTTGGTTAAATTGAAGAGTCTAGATAGTAAAACCAGTATAATCTGCTCCTGTAAAACTTCAAAACCAGCTGACCTATACATCAACGACAACTTGACTCCTGTTAGATCAAAAATTCTATATGTTCTCAGAAAAGCAAAACATCGAAAACCCAATATTCTCTCGGGTTGTGGATCTCATGATGGCCGTGTTTTTGCTTGGGTGGCACTGCTAGAGATTCTAAAATTTACCTAAACAGTTGGATGAAGTTTGAAATTTTTTGTGAGAAAGCTCTGGAATTGACGGCGAGTGACTTTCTGCAGACCCATGCTCCCCAAGGATGACTAACTCCCAGCAGCAATCATTTAACAATAATATTTAGTTACATATCAAAAAATCTGATCTTTATCTTGAATGTGTTTGGAGGTTTGATTTCTGATATTTGTTTTCAATGTGCAAAGTCTATCTTTTCTTATATTTATTTCATAGCTAGTAATAAGCGGGTCTAGGAAAATTGATCGAAAGCAATTGACCGAAAGCAATTGATCGAATGGAAAATTGGTCGAATGGAAAATTGATCGAAAGGAAAATTAATCGCACAACAATTGATCGAAAGGAAAATTGATCGAATAGATCATGCAGCTTCCTTTTTTTCTTCCATCTGTGACTGCAGTAACCGGTGCTTATAGTGTCCCTTTTTGTTACATTCCTGGCTAAGTGACTGCACTCTCAGAGTAGCTTTTCCAGATCCATGAGCATTGTCACCGACGGTGTTAAGTGACTTTGTTCATGAATCCACTTTCCTTTCTGACTGCTCCTTCCTATCTCTTATATTTAATTCCTTTTTGCCGTCAGTGATATGGCTTTTGGTTCCGAAACAGACGTTAAACCTACTAAATTAATTAATTATTTAACTTTCAATTCACAAGTTATCTAGAACTATCTAAATTCTAGAACTAAGAAAACTTAAAGTTCTTCAAATTATAATATATTTCAAAGCATATAATTCTCTTTTATAGATAAGCAGTTGATTGTAGAAATGTTATACATAAATTATTATTATATATTGTTATTAAAATTTATATTATTATTATTATATATAAATCATGTTAACAAGATCTACTAGCTGTAATATATTGCAAGTAAGTTTCTCTGGTAATCCATGGTTTTAGTTATTGTCAATTATTAGTGTAAATAGATCCAATATCATTTTCGATCAATTTTGTTTCGGTCAATTCTCCATTCGATCAATTGTTGTGCGATCAATTTTCTTTTCGATCAATTTTCCATTCGACCAATTTTCTATTCGACCAATTTTCTATTCGACCAATTTTCCTTTCGACCAATTTTCCATTCAATCAATTTTCCATTCGATCAATTGCTTTCGATAAATTGCTTTCGATCAATTTTCCGGATCCCGTAATAAGCATATGTATGTTATTTCATGTAAGTTGATTTATATATCTCTAGGTTCAATAAGTGTGAAGGTGTTCAAGTGGTGTAGATGTGTGTACGCATGTGTACAGCAGGTAGGAGTGTATGTGCGCACTGAAATGTGTCATTACTATGTTTACGATGTGTGCGAGTACACGCTTTTCCCTGCTATTGCTGTCTATGTATGGTTGTTTTGTGTGCTGTGTGTGTGTTTATGTTACCGGTTAGTACTTCTAGTTTTTTCTAAACCACGCCTTCTTTTACGCCTATCTATCTTAATTGCTATTGGGTGGTTTGACATGTCATCTTTTTCTCTATTTGTGCATTTCGTTGGTGGGCGTTTTTCATCTATCAGTGATTGCCCCTGTCTTTTCATATTATTTTGCCTCTACTTGAAAATCTTATATAATTCTCTACCCATGTGTATTGTTTCTCAATACACAGTGATGTGTATGATGGGAAAACATTTAGGTGTTTGGATCAAGCATGTCTATATAAACATAGACTTTGACTTGTCTAATACACTGAAAACTTCTATGTGTGTTTTGATGGAGTTTTTAGTTGTGAGATGTATGCTCATGAACATAGGTGTTAGCTTGCAGTATGTATGCCCCTATTTCAGCTCTACTGATGACTGTTTATACATTTGTTTGCATATTTGTTTACATCTTTTTGTAGGTCGCTTTGGAATTCTGGAGGGTTTTTATTTGGTAAGCTGTTCTAGGTTTTATTATAATGGTTGATGAATTATTCGATAATATAGACAGTGATCTGAACTTCTTTAATCAGCTGCATGGCAGCAAAGGTGATGAAACTCATAGTGACTATTATGTGTCTGATACATTCAATTCAATTATGCTGTTAACTAATTATAGTTTTTATATAACTTAGACCTAAGCGACTGAGTTTGCATGTGTGTCAGGCAAGGATAAAGTTTATCTGAAGACCATTAAAAAAAAATATATATAATAATATCAAGTATTCCAGAACAAACATAACGTGTAAGGCTGCAGCCTCAGCCATAGGGGCCAGAAGGCTGATCAAAACCGGCTGAAGCAACGCCAGCTGTCCAATCAGAGAGCTCCAACAACAAGTCGGCCAGCCACATCATGCGCGCGCACAGCCATATGGCTGGATGCCCCTCCCCATATATATGAGAGGTATCAGTTAGTGCGAACAATGTGTCTTCAGATATCCTCACAGCTACCCACACTCTCTCCGTGAGATTGAAGTTCTGCTTACCTTTTGGAAGCAAGAGTTTGAACTGATTGTGGACCGAATACTTTCTCAGACCGGGGTTTCGGACAGTTCATTAAAAGTGAGTATATATATCTGAAGTGTTGGCTACTGCCAGGATATCTTCTTCGTTTCTCCATGTTTTTTGCTTGGCAGAATTACGGGGGTCACCCTGTTTTTCTTCTGTAATTGGTTTATCTAGCCCTACCCGTATGCAGTTTATGCTCTGCATTTACCCATCAGTGTACAGCTTTAACCAATTATTTCCTAGCCTAGCATGTTGAGAATACCTATTCATTATGAATTTACCTGATTTTCATTTTGCTTTACCAATGTGTCTGAAACGTATAACTACGTTTCTACACTAGTGTTTATGCAGTGATTTTCTTTAAATTCATTTTTGGCCTCTTCTCTAACTGTTCAGTTTTAAGTTTAGGCTACCTGTACGGTAGCTACGTCGGCCATTAACAGTAATTTCATTTTTGCCTTACCAATGTGTATGAAATGTTTATATACGTTTCTCCACTAGTGATTATGCAGTGATTTTATTTTCCCGCACTGGCCATTTTTCAACTGTTCAGTTTTTGAAGTTGCTATTATTTTGCCTACTTAGCATTTATATACAGCTATACTCAGGTATGCGGTATGTCTGCCAGTAAATTAAAATTTCCTTTTTTGCTTTACCAATGTGTCTGAAACGTTTAATTTCGTTTCTCCACTAGTGTTTATGCAGTGATTTTGTTATGGCAAATATTAACGGGGTAAAAACCTAATTACTGAACAACCACAGTTATCGAACATGGCCTAATTATTTAATTAGGCTTATAGCTGAATTTATTAAAACTATCACTATCTGGTTTCACGCCCACTGTTCGTTAATTGTGTGCGCTCGACAATCAGGTGCTTACCCTAATACAGTTCTTATCTGTATAGCTACCGACTATGTACTTAGTCAGTGTCTGAAACTCTAATGAGTTTTTCCACTTGTGTACTATAGTACTTCATGTGCTTGACTTCTACAATTTAGCTAGTACATGCTATGAAAAGAAAGAGACACTGAACTTTAGATGATATTAGCTTTATGCATCTTTACAGGTTCACCTGTATCCTATTCAGTCGTCTAACTACTCCTTTCTTTGCAGTGTCTAAAACCTGTGGACATCCTCAATGCAAGAGTCGACTGGCTACGAAAGACCCCCACAACGAATGCTATAAGCATTCACTATGTTTTAAAGACCTCTCCTTTCGTCCAAAAGAATGTTCCCATTGCAAAACTATTTTCGCTCATGCATCAAGTGGCGTCAACGAGTTTTGCGCTTTATGGGGCGAACGTGCAGCTAAGATGATCAAAGCTGCACAACCACCATCTCGTCAACTGTCAGCAATCATGCATCCCGATTCAACTAAAGACTTTATTCTACCCAGCCTTGAGTCCACTACTGCCATCATTCATAATGAAGTGGCAGAACCTGCACGCGCACCAGCTGTCAACCTATCTCAATCAAGCTCCGATGTAACTACAACAATTAATAAACTTATCTCTCCACCCTTACCCACTCCCACAAATATGGAGGCTACCATAGTATCCCTACGCAGTGAATTAGCGAGCGAGAATGCTTCAATGAGAAGTGACATTCTTCAAATGTTTAAAGAGTTTACTAACTCTTTCACTGCTGCACCTCCAGAGTCAGAGGAAGATTATGAGGAAAATATTGAAGAATCGGACTACGACATGGAATGTGAATCTGGTGATCAGTCCCCTTCCCCTTTGGATTATGAAGAGATTCCCCCTACTGCCAAAGCTGTTGATGAATCCATGTCAGGATGGTACACCTTGCCTCCCAGAGCTGTAATCTCTAATGACTCTATCCGTTTGGATAATTTCTGGTTCCAAACTTCCGGTCCAGATGCTGACTGTTCTATTGCTGTGCAGTATTTTAAAACATTGTTGAAGCCTCTTAAATGCTCCAATTCAATGTCTTTCTTCCTGACAAACTGTGCACCTTATTCTGTACCTAAAGCTGAACGCCCCTCTACAACATTCATCACCCTAAAGGCTCCCTTGAATGATGTCAATACAACCGAGCTTGGATGGACAGCAACTGAAAATGGCTTCACTATCAATAATATGTCTAAAGAATTATCAAATCTGATTGATAGTATTTCTTCCTTGACAGCCCCTTCAGTGCCGCGCCCTATGCCTCACCTGAAATATTGTGAATCAGAACTCCTGGCCTTTGCTGCCGAACCCTTGATACCAGAAGATTGCCACAAGAAGCTACCAGAACCCTATGATGAATACCTAAAGGCGCCAACATACGACCTCAGATTGTCGGACTATGAGGCTCGTAAAGACTTGCTGGTTGCACTGAAATGTTATGAATCTGCCCGTGCTACTTGTAAACTTCTTGGCTCTATTCATAAAATTCTTCCACATACAACTGATCTGGGATCCATCACCATCCTCTCAGAAATCACAAAAATTCAGAATTTCTGCGAAAAAAGTACGTTGGATACTGCCTTCCTTGCAGTCCATAGAGCTATGAGAGCTTCTGCTAAGGCAAGACGAAACCTAAGGCAATGTATGCTGTCCTCTGCACTCTCTAGCATTAGTAACAAACTACGCAGAGGTCGTCTGTTTGTGACTGGAATATTTGACACTGAAAGCATGAGCAAAGCTGAGAATACTGTCTTATCTGTGCAGGACGAGAACATAAAAATGGCTGCTCGTAACCGAACATACAACAGATACTCAGCAGCACCCCGGAACAGGCAAAACTGGAGCTCTAGCTCACGCCAGTCGTTTCGTGAGACACAAGGAAGTACATCAAGCACGAACGAGACCTCATTCACAGTCCTTCAGTCCATTTCACCAAAATTCCAGAACGAACAACAGAGGAGGGGTGCCAAAGAAACGCCGAGGCAACCTACGTGTCTTCCCACAGCGCAATGGGTCATCCAGATCTAACTACACTGGATCCCAGAACAAGCGCGGGTAAATATTAGTAGATGCTTAATTAGCTCCCTAATACACACAGGCGTGAACACTTGTATATAATATAGCTATTGTTGAATTCATTCATAAAGCTGATAAACTCCTTAGAGAACATTTTTTCTCACATTATAATGTGTCTATCAATGTTTTTCTCCTTTCCTTTTACAGATATACAAGGCCATCAGGAAGGTCCCCCCATTGACACAATGCTGCCAAGAAGGTTCAATTTATGCCAAGAAATTTGGACCAAGGCACCCAAATCCCTACAGAAAATTATTTCTCGTGGTTTAACTTGGCGATGGGATCCAAAACCTCCCCCGCTTCTCTATCCTGCTTCCCACTCAGCTCGAGGGGAAATGGCGTGTCTCATTCTAGACTTTCTCAAAAAGGGAGTAATTATTCCTGTGGCCCATCAAAAATGCTTTCTCTCTCAAGTCTTCCTGGTTCCCAAACGAAATGGGGGACACAGGCTCGTCTTAGACCTATCACGTCTCAATCAATACATACCATGTCCTCCATTCAAAATGACAACAGTGTCAATACTCCGACACAGCTTGCCCCTAAACAGTTGGTTCACATCTCTAGACATCTCAGACGCATTCCTCCACATCCCTATCCACCCTCGCTTTCAGAAGTACCTAGCCTTTTCTCACAAAGGTCATCTGTACTTCTTCGCGGGAATGCCGTTCGGCTTAAATCTGGCTCCCCGGGTGTTCACAAAATTCTCCAGGTATCCCCTCCATGTCCTTCACAAAACAGGCGTCACGACGTCTCAATATATCGACGACTGGTTAATTTGGGGCCCCACAAAGGAGATAGCGTCTCGCAATACCCTAGAAGTCCTATCACTCCTAAGCAAATTGGGATTTTTGATAAATTCAAAAAAGTCTGTGTTTATCCCAACGCAAAATATAACCCATCTCGGGGTAAATTGGAACGGAGCTCACTCCACACTCTCCCCAACGACAGAAAAGCTTCTTTCATGCCAAGAAACTGCTGTCAAACTACTCGACCAGTCTTCTCTAACGCTCGAAGACATCCAAAAGTTTCAAGGGAAAATAAACTTTCTAGTCCCTCTAATTCCATCAGGTACTCACCATTTTTATCAGTTTCTCCATCATCTACCTCGTCCACAACAACCTTGCATACCCCTCTCACCAGGGATATCAGCTCAAATTCGTTGGTGGTCGCAAGCCCCATTAACATCTCCCGTCCCTTTCCGTCCACCTTCAGTGAAACTAATAATTTGGACGGACGCGTCACAAGAGGGATGGGGAGCTCTGGACTCCCATGGACGGACTGCCTCAGACCTATGGAGTCCCCAGGAGTCACTGCGCTACATTACTTGGAAAGAAACTATGGCCGTCCTACTCGCGCTCGGTTACTTTCGCCCTCCACCGGATTCCACCGTACGAGGAAGGTCAGACTGCGTAACAACCTGTTCAGTGGTAAACAAACTGGGCCATTCACTGAACAACGATCTGAACGCAATAGCGATCCAACTAGCTCAGCTATCGCAGGACTACCAGTGTCAACTCAAGGCGAAACATCTACCTGGACACAGGAACACCTGGGCAGACTCCCTCTCCCGGGCGCACCCAACCCCAGGGGAGTGGACATTGACAAGAAATCCTTCAATGCCCTGTTCCTTGTCAAACCCCTTTTAGCGGTGGATCTGTTTGCCCATCCAGGCAACAATCAACTTCCCCAGTTCATGTGCAGGTTCAACCACCCGCTAGCAATGGCCGTCGACGCTCTGGAGCAAGATTGGACAAAATTAGGCCTCCTGTATCTGTTTCCACCTCCAGCTCTTGTTCAAGAAGTGGTGTTGAGGATTTCCGAGATTCAGAATCACGGAATACTGGTGGTCCCTCGGTGCCTGTCAATGCCTTGGTGGCCCCTCTTAACAAATCGGTACACGGAACTGCCAATATACCTAGAGGCATACCAGACTACTCTGAAAGGAAGAGTGTTTCTAAGCTCGACATCGCTTCCTCTTCTGACCGCCTTCAATTTCTAAGAAAAGTATTATCAGAGTTATACAATGCGGACGTGGTGTCAATCCTGCTAGCAGTCCATCGCACTTCGACATCCAATCAATACGAAAGTTGCTGGAAGTTGTTTCAGGGATGGCTTACTTCTCGTGCTCTATCTCACCTAACCAAAGCGAGCATACTAGAGTACTTGGTGTACCTAGCAAATGAAAAAAGATTTTCTCCAAAAACCATTTTAGTACATCGAAATGCACTACATCTCCCGCTCCTCCATGGCTTCAATTTAAATACTAAAGACATCGAATTTGCGCACTTATCCCAAGCCCAATTTCTTCTGAATCCACCGACCCCAAAGTTAATCCCCCAATGGTCTTTACCTAGGGTTCTTAGCCTTCTATCTTCTAATCGCTTCACCAAGAGAGAATGTTCTACCAGTGATATCTTTCTCAAAGCCTTATTTTTAATAGCCCTAGCGTCTGCCAATAGAGCATCTGAACTATCCGCTCTTGACCGCAAAGCAATAATGTTCAACCCAACTAGAACCCAAGTCACAATTCCTGTGCGACCAGGATTCATCTTCAAAAATCAAACCCAGAAGCGATCTCCTCCTAATGTTGTTATTCCTGCACTGTTACAAACAGACGGAAGTTCTCACCCTCTTTGTCCAGTGAAAACCCTGGAGAAATACTTAGACGCAACTCGAAGATATACTGGCATTAATTTATTTATTAATCCCCAGTCTATGAAGCCTCTCAATTCAGGCAGAATTTCTTTCTATTTATGCAAAACTATAAACTCTGCGGACCCCTAGAAATTCCCTAAGGGGCACGATTTAAGAAAAATTTCTGTGTCGTTAGCTTGGACAAGAGGAATATCCACTGAAAATATAGTTAAGAGAGCCTTTTGGTCCTCAAGCTCAGTGTTTATAAGCCGTTATTTGTGTCCTCTGATTAGGGACGTAGCTTGTATTGCTCTCGGCAGTGGTCCTTGTGCACCTTAATGACTCTTGCTCTTTTCTGCTGATAACAAATGTCTTCTCTGTTGAATTAATGTATTTTGTTTTTACATAATTCGCTTTAATTTTGTTTCAAGTATTTATGCTTTTGTGTAACTGTTCTCGAGCGTAAAGTGATACGCTTATGCATTATTATTGTTTCTCGTTATGTTATATTTATAATTAAACTTGTTTATGTTCTTAGTTTATTTTTCTGCACCTTCGTGTTTTGGGGCAAGTATAAAGTGGTGATCAGTTCTCACCTATAGCGCCTGCTTCCTACTGTGCTCTATTACTTCAATTTCCGCTACCTCGTGGTATACGAATGCAAACTCAGTCGCTTAGGTCTAAGTTATATAAATGAACGCTTGCAATAAAGCGTATTTTATATAACAGACCGTGCGACTGAGTTAAGTTTCCACCTCCTCCCCCGCTATATGACTATTCTATTATAGTATTTTTTTTGGACACATTGTTCGCACTAACTGATACCTCTCATATATATGGGGAGGGGCATCCAGCCATATGGCTGTGCGCGCGCATGATGTGGCTGGCCGACTTGTTGTTGGAGCTCTCTGATTGGACAGCTGGCGTTGCTTCAGCCGGTTTTGATCAGCCTTCTGGCCCCTATGGCTGAGGCTGCAGCCTTACACGTTATGTTTGTTCTGGAATACTTGATATTATTATATATATATTTTTTTTAATGGTCTTCAGATAAACTTTATCCTTGCCTGACACACATGCAAACTCAGTCGCACGGTCTGTTATATAAAATACGCTTTATTGCAAGCGTTCATTTATCTTATTCACTTTAATATTAGGTCTCTATTACCTAAGCTTGATGAATTGCAAGCCGAATTAAGTGCGCTTAATGCATTTGACATGATTTGTTTTACTGAGAGTTGGTTGAATGGGGATACTGTGTGCTTAGAAAAGCTTGGTGATTATCCCATAGCTGTAGAACTAATAGACGTGGTGATGGAATATCCATATTTGTTCTCCAGAAATATAAGTGCAAACTTTTGACTCGTATCACACTCAATTATGATTATTTTGAATCTGTATTCTTGGAAATTTCTCATAACAATGTTTATCTCTTAATTGGAACAGTTTACCGACCTCCCAATACTAGTTATGCGAGTTTTGAAAATAAAATTGTTGAAATATTGTCAGGTTTGAGACTCACCAAATATGCAAGGGTATTTATCAGTGGGGATTTTAATCTCGATTTGTTGAATTTGAATAATAACCATGTTGGTGACTTTTTAAATTCTATGCAAAGTCAGGCATTGCTCCCTTTAATTAGTAAACCTACTAGAATTACCGAAATTAATGCGACTCTCTTTGACAATATATTTATTTCTTGTTCTGCGGCGTGCTCTTCAGGGATTCTTTTGAGCAGTTTGTCTGATCACCTACCTGTTTTTGTCATTGTTCATGACTTATTTACTACACCTGCTGGTAGTTCTGAAACAGTAAATTTGAAGTTCAGGCCGACTAATGAGTATCGTGTGACTAATTTTTGCCATGCTCTGGAAAGCTATGATTTTGCTGATATAGTGAATCATGATAATGTTGAGGAAGCAATGATATTATTTGACAATGAGATTTTTCGTATTTATAACGAAACTTGTCCGATTGTCAGTAAGACAGTTTCGGGTCGAAGTCTTAAGAAGCCATGGATTAATGGTAAAATTTTGATCAATATTCGTAAACGTCATGCTATGTATTTATTTTACCGTGCAGAGAAAATTACACATGCGGTTTATTCTAGATTCAGTAATTTTGTCACGGGATTAATTAGGAAATCGAAACGAGACTATTTCTCTACCCAGTTCTCTCGATACAAAAATAATATAAGGAAGACATGGAAGACTATTAACAATTTGTTGGGAAGTTCTTCTGGAGTTAAGAGTACTATTGGTGAGATGTTGATTGATAATATGGTGTCTAACGATAGTGTTAGTATTGCTAATCATTTGAATAATTATTTCTGTAACGTTGCGTCTGAAATTGTTAATTCTGCTCCAGAGGGTGTGGGAGATGCAAGGAGTTACTTGGTGGGTGAATATGTGCATTCATTTGTGTATCATCCTGTTAATGCTGATGAAGTCAGATCTATCATAGGTTCTTTGAAGGGTAGCTCTAATAACATTCACTCTATTTCCGTGCAAGTTTTGAAGAAGATTAGTTACATTGTATCTCAAATTTTAGCTTCTATCATAAATAGATCGATATTTTCTGGTATTTCCATCCATATTAAAAATAGCTAAGATAATTCCACTTCACAAAAAGGGTCCCAAAAATGTAAATACAAACTATCGTCCAATTTCGATTCTTTCCTCTTATAGTAAAATCATGGAAAAAGTAGTTTATAAACGATTATTTAGTTATCTATCTAAATTTTCTATTTTGTCTCACGATCAATTTGGTTTCAGATCAAAAAAGTCTACCTCTCTGGCTATTCTGCACTTCCTACATTATTTGTACCCATCCCTTGATAGTGGTAACTATGTAATTTCAATATTTTTAGACTTTTCTAAAGCATTTGATTGCGTAAATCCTTCTATCTTGTTGTCAAAGTTGCATTTTTATGGATTTCGGGGTTTCATTCATGATTGGTTCAGTTCATACCTGACTGGCAGAAGACAATGTGTCACATTGGGCAATGGTGTATCTGACTATGAGGCTGTTTCTCATGGAGTGCCTCAAGGAAGTGTCCTTGGGCCGTTACTTTTTTTGTTATTTATAAATAACCTTCCGAATGTATCTAATAAATTTAAGTTTACTCTTTTCGCTGACGATATCACTCTTACATACAGCTTCAATATATCAGAGTTGCAATTATCGCATTAAATTATAAATAGTGAATTATCAAAAATTAATAATTGGCTTTTAGTTAACAACATTGAAATCAATATAGATAAAACAAATTATATGCTATTTCACTATAGGTTGAATGTTGAATTTCCTGAGATTTTGATTGGTGATGGAGTTGTTTCTAGGGTGGATAGTGTTAAATTCTTGGGTATTGTGTTGGATGAAAACTTGAAGTTCGACTCTCATATTAATCATGTAACTGGGAAGGTTTCTAAGACTGTTGGACTGTTGGGTAAACTCAAGCATTTTCTGCCAGTCGAAATTTTGCAGTTGATGTATGATTCTCTAATTACTCCTTATTTGATATATTGCATTGAAATATGGGGAGGTACCTCAGCTTGTTATTTGAATAAAGCAATAAAAATTCAGAAGTCTGCTATGAGAAATGCCCATGGTTTATTTTTTTTTGCACACACTTCAGAAAGCTTCGGAAATTGTAATATTTTAAAACTCCCTGATTTATTTGTATACCGTGTGTTGATAATGATGCACGAGGCAGTATTTGGCGGAAATAATTTATATCTTTTTCACAATCTCCCACCTCACCGTGATCTTCATTCTTACCCTACCAGAAATTGTGCACAATTATTAGTTCCATCTTTTTCTAAGATCAAATCTCATATGTGCATTTCTTATGTGGGTCCTAAGCTGTGGAATAAACTACCTGATTCAGTTAGGTCTCATTCATCTATATCTGTGTTCAAGAAGAACCTCAAAAGTCACTTGATTGCTGATTATTAATTTTTTTTTACTCCATAACCTTTATAGGCATACATTTCAAATTAAGTTTCTTATCCAAATTGTTGTTCCGTATTTTCACTAATTATCTTTCTCTCTGTTAGCATATTGTGCTATTATTTCAGTTGACTTCTTTTTTTGGGTGTCATAGCTAATTTTACCTCTCTTGCTGTAATCCTAACCTTTCTTTAATCATGCCTTCTTTTAATAAATTCATTGATGTTGTATTAATGTGTGCCTATATATTTATATTTATTTTTTTCTCTTCCTTTTTTTAACTTTATATAGGTTGCCCTGTAAGCCTTTGAGCTTCTTGGGCCTTGAATACATTCAATTTCTTTTTGCAAATTATACCCTACTATCTGTATATTTTATATCTGTGCATGTGTTCTTGAATAAATTGTTTCATTGTTTCATTTAAATGAATCAAGATTTTGTTTGGTTGAGTAGAATGGATATAATTGGATTTCAAAACTCATTGATGCCTGGTTCATTTCATGATATCTAGATTGCTACTCAGTAAATCATGAGTTGTACATTATACTTAGATGCTATTTTTTAAATTTTACTGTGATATGGTGGGACAAAGGTACTTCTATTGTTCCATGTAAACCAAATTATTTCAATTTTATATTTGGATATTATATGAAGCGAAATATTTTGTGTGGTAACTATAATTACCGCTCGGCAGTAGTGTTATCATATGTGACATAATTTGTTTCACCCTGTAAGTTTCATTTTGATGTATTTATTGATTGCGATTTAACTTCCATTGTTAAAAATTATCTTAACACTTTATTTTCATGAAACATTTTAATTTCCAACGAATTTTCCACTTTTTTCATTTTCCCCTTTTTTATTGTTGTTTTGAGGGGATGCACAGAATATTTTGAAACACATTCGACTTTACTGGACATACGAATAGCTTGACTATTAGTGTGAACAGAGCTACCCTTATGCAAAGCCAATTTTAATACGGCATCATTGTGTTTTTTGTAATAATTTTTGTTTTCTTCAAAATTCTAATTATTTCTTTTCTTCAAAATTCTAATTATTCCTTTCTGGGTACAATAATATTGGTCATAGATTGCATTTTGAGCCGAACTCAAGGGCCTGGTGTTTGAATTTTACTGGTTTCTAGTGACATGAGAATGGACACTATTAGTGTAATAAATAGATACGTTCAGTACACAGATGATAGTAAATAAGGGTAATTCTAAAAGTGAGACCACTAGTACAACCTTCAAATAAAAAAGCAAATAATGTCAAAGGTGAAGAACTTACAATGTTGTCATCTTATATAGAACCAAACTATAGCATCCATGGCTAACACCCGTAACTTCTATGTCTTTAGTAGATGAGATCAGATTCAATGAACAATAACAATTATATAGCAAAAGCTAAAACAAAGAATAGTAGATGCCAGGAGTGTGGCATCTACTATTCTTGTATTTCTAAAATATATCTATATTGTCCACCCTAAGTGAAGAAAGGCATTCAATACTCAATAATGAGCTAATATTATGTTTTAGTAAGGAATGTAAACTATTAATTATAGTTCAATTTCATTTAACAATACTCTGTGAATTTTTATTTCGAAAAATGCTATTTTGTTTATGTTACTGTTGATTGGTAGCTATAGTTACCAGGCCATATTTTTCGTATATGCCAATTAATTTTTGTAATGTGTTACTTAATATGTTAAATCAATCCTATATAACTATTTTAAAGTATACAATTTAAAAAATGCTGCACAATAATTATCGGTATTAATGGATTAATACCTCCTCTTTTTCCATCTTAATACTCTCCATATCTTAATACCTCCTCTCTCCATATCTTAATACCTCTTCTCTCCATATCTTAATACCCTCTCTCTCCATATCTTAATACCTCCTCTCTCCATATCTTAATACCTCCTCTCTCCATATCTTAATACCTCCTCTCTCCATATCTTAATACCTCCTCTCTCCATATCTTAATACTCCCTATCTCTGGTGAGATCACAGCCCTGTACTATGCACCTTTTTCATAAACGACTCTCACACATTGAAAAAATAATATTTTCGTTTATATTTTTTATTGAACATTTCTTCAGAGTAGAGGAAGGAAATTTAGTATTTTATTTCATTTTTAGTCGAGTAGTCTTTTAAAAAAATACAATAACGTCGCATGGTACCAAAAATTTTTTTTTGGTTCAAAAACCAACTCAGAATGTGCAGATCGACTATTTATATATGATATAACTTTAAGGTGCATGGAAGATTCTACTGCGGATAGTTCCACTGGGAAAATTCCACGGAGAAAAATTCCACTGAGGAATATTCCACTGAGAAGAATTCCACTGTGGAAAATTCTACAGGGAAAATTTCACTGAGGAACATTCCACTTAACAAAATCCCATAGCTATTTAAAAATCAACAAGGACTTTTCCCTATGATTTCACTGGAAAAATAATATGTAGTATTCATTATTTTCTTAAACAATACTGCTCTGTCCAAATGGTAGTCAAAATATATTTTGATAAATTATTTTAGATGAGCAGGTGATTCTGTTCCAGTAAGTTGATAGCTAGGAAAGGTTTACTTCATTAAAATAATTATTCATTTCTGTTCAATGTTGTTACTAGCAGAGTGTTGGATAGTGTCTTTAACCAATAATGCTATAAAAAATTGAACTATATTTGTGTGAAGCATTTTTGTGCAACTTCTTTTCTTATATTATTTTATATATGTTTTTCCATGATTGATGTAATTGTACATCAATGCAAAGTTAGGTAAAGGTTCTGTCCTACAATTTGAGGGGTTTTGTTGCGTCTGGGGTTTCAGTTTTTGATGACTTACTTTTCCTAGACAAAAGTTCCTCTACTATCTTTCTGTTATTCAATCGACCTCCTATATATTTTATAGGGTAATGATTACGAAGGGTTTCTTCTTCACAAAGGGATATGTATTTATAATAAATAAAGTATAAGTATAACAGAATAAAGTATTACAAGGTAGGGAGGAGATCGGACCAGGCCAACCCGGACTGGCCGGTCTGAAGTCCTTACTCTAAGTACTGTACCAGACTACGACTGGACCAACTGACCACTGAACTTGACTCGAATGTCCAACTGACACTAGTTACATAATTCCATGCCTTTATATACCTCTAAGCATCATAATCGGAAACCACTAATGAGCTAAGATCCCCCCACCCCCGTCCATAACTTGGTTGGCTCAAACCACATGGATCTCTAAGTCGTAAACTATTTATTAGATCACATAGAAATTAGTTCATTTATTCTTACAAATATTTCTAAGCTGTCCTTACACATCATTAAATCTTCTATTACTTCGTGGGAAGAATACCTTGACTCTAAAGACAGCTAGCCACATTTTATTCCTTTATGTCTTATTTCAGATCTATGAGTTTCTAATATATTTTTAGCTAATTCAGAATGCTACGGTTTTCCTTTTTATCACACCACCAATTCCCATTGAATAAAGGATCTATTGGACGATAGATCCAAACTAAAAAGTTAAATTGATATTTTGTTCCTAGAAAAATCAGTATAGTAACATGTTCAGAGGTGATGCAGCAATTTTTCAAATATTCAATTTTCAAAACGAAATGATTTTTCATATTAACTTTATATTATATTCATTTATTACAGATATAAAGATTGTGATGGAAAATCTTGTGGTAAGAAATGCGTGTCGACTAATTCTCGAAGAATATCTACGAGAAATGATATGAAAATGAAGAGAAATAAAATTACAGTTAAAGGTTAGTATATATCTTTTAAGGTCTAGTAATGTTTAACCATCACGTTCTTGGACAGCTATGAACATCATATAGAATTGGCTCAAATGTACATCATAATAAATTGTATCTTTTACACGAATTGAATGAAAATGTTTCTATATTAAGTAGGTTTTTATATTTTACTGTAAAGAGCCGACTTCGTTCTACTTTGCTAACTATATATGTTTAAATTTTAAGCTATTGACGTCTATACTATTTGTACCAGAACTCAGGGCGAGCATGAACATTAAAAACGCTATTCAATGTAATCTATGAGATTATGTATCTGAAATGTACTCTTTATGTCCTAATTATTGTAGTGGAACAGAAGATAAATCCTACACTAAAATTTTGATGATTCTGTTATATCAGTTTCACCACTATACAAAACTCGACAGCAGACAAATCAAATTATTAATTAGGAAACTCTCAAAAGCGGGTAAAAGAAAGAATAGTTTATTGATGAATATATTATTTGAATATATATGAATACAAAATACAAAGAAATCTGTTTATTTTGTATGGGTTTAAAACTTATAAAGAACAAAGTATACAGGCCATATAAGTAATACCGTAATACTCCACGCTTGCTCTAAGTATACCTAACTTAAAAATATCACTAGCGCAAAATAAAAATTAGCATCACCTTCAATAAAACAACAAATAAAGTTGCGCTAATAATAAACAACTAGAGGGATAATAAATCACATAAAACATAAGATTATGCCTATGAATATGAAATAAAAATAAAGTCACAGACTCATGAAAAAATTGTCAGGCAGTCATCAAGTCCGATGTCACTGTGAAATAGTAATTCACGTACAGTAACATCAACAAGCTGGCGTAGGTTTACCTACGCGGATGGTTGACAGACGTTTCGTCGACGGAAATTTTTTCGACAAGACAGTTCGTCGACAAGACATTTCATCGACAAGACATTTCGTCGACAAGACGTTTTGTCGACAGTACTTTTCGTCGACAAATTTTCGTAAAATGGATATTAACACACTCTAATGTTACAAAACATGTTCTTTAACAGAATAATGTATCACACGATCAAATTATGAAATAGAATAATGTTAAGGAGGAAAACTATTAAATAAATTTAAATCGTTTGTCTACTTTAATACTAAACCAAAACAACTCAAAAATATCAAATTATTTTAAAGTAATTTGAAAATTGTATTTGTAAGACAAAACTAAAAAAATATATAGCATCATACAATGAAATCATTGAAATCTAAATGACTGTATCCACACGCAAAGAGTATTCTTAAATTAAATTCTTCGTCTATACCAGGGGTGGGCACACGTTGTGTTTTTCAGTGCCAAAAGATGGAATCTCAGTGCCTTCTCCATTTTCTTTTCGTTTTTAAAATTGCAGGGTTTTTAAAATTGCAATATTAAAATTACCACCTCATTATAATGAGGTGGTATTAAAAGGAATCAATAAATGATATTTAATTCCTTTTTTTTTCACGTGAATATAATTTATAATAAAAACAAAAATTAATTATCTTGCATAAGTAATAATAGGTAACTCGTAAAATTACAGGATAAATGACAACGGCTACCTATAATATTAAAAGATAGACTTAAAAATGATTGCATAAATTCTTATCCACATTGCTATAACTTATTGATTGTCCCTAGATAAACGTATGGAAGATATATAAATAACTGATTTAGATAATAGAAGAGAGGTAAACATTTCAAATACCGGCACTACTTTAACATTAGATAAAAAATACATTATTAACGGATAAAATTGACTATCAAAGTATCAAGGTCATTAAAAATATACTTTTCTTCAATTAGTTTACCATCCTCTTGTACATTATCCTTGTAAGTTATGAAGCAGTCATGGCAAATAATTCTACATTTTCTTTGGAAGAAAATATAGCACAGTTTCCCTGGTGGGCACGAGTGCTGCTCTGAGTGCCAAAAGAGCACTGAGTGCTACCTTTGCCCACCCCTGGTCTATACTCTATAAGTAGCCTCGTATTACAACTGCCTATTAGTATCTTGCCGTGTTGGCTTGGGTAAATGTGTCGTTTCGAGTATTAAGAATATTAATAATAATTTATTAGTTCTACAATATTGTGTAATAAGCTCATCTTTCTTGGAGGACCACAAATTCGAAGATGGGATATCATTCGATAACTATGAACTTTTTGTATTTAAAAGCCAACTACTGGTTTTGAACAATCACTTTTTGGCAAAATAATAACATAAGGATCAATAAACATTCAACGGCGAGTTTTTTATAAAAAATCTTTACTTTTAATCTAGGATTACCACTCAATTACAGAAAACCTGCAGTTATCGAACAGTGGACATTTACCAACTGAAAATGACTCGTCAATCACAAATCCGACGATATAAATCATATTATTACTAGTACAGTACCTGTTAATGGATCTAAATAATATTCGAATTCAAGTATGTATTATGGTAGTAATATTCTGATTAAATAAAAAATCTTTCAAATCCCAAAATATGAATTTAAATTTTCAAATAATTAGTGTCAATATTATTGTAGACTGTAGTCATGATACAGTGTGACACACGGACGGACACGGCTCTTATTATAGTATAGATGAAACGTAAACTATTGAGAGGAAATTGTTTTAATTTTTTATAATCACAAACGTAACTTGACCCGAAAATATAAAATTACTTTAAAATAATTTGTTATTATTGAATAGTTTTGGTTTAGTGTTAAAGTAGACAAACGATTGAAATATATTGAATAGTTTTCCTCCTTACCATTATTCTAATTTGTAATTTGATCGTTTGATACATTATTCTGTCAAAGTACATGTTTTGAAACATTAGAGTGTGTTAATATATATCCCTTTTATGAAAATTTGTCGACAAAACGTCTGTCGATGAAACGTCTGCACACCATGCGGACTTTCTTATAAATATCACTCGATAAACCTGTTCATGAATAAGATGGCTAATAATAAATATTGAAAACTTCAGACTAATAGGATAAAAATGATTTAAAATATAAATCTATAAAGAGCATAAATATTTATCAATGAATAGAGAAAAGTTAATGAACACATGAATCGATTATTAATTAAAGTACCGACAGTTCAGAGTACCGACAGTACCAGGTACAAGATACTTCTGGAGGTTCAGGATGTTGAAGGTTCTAGGTTCCAGATATGGTGACCGGACGTTTCGTCACTAGCTCTTTCGTTATGTTTTAAAGGTCCCCTCCAAGCAAATATTTTTATTGCCTTATTCAACGAGGCTAATGTTTCTTATCATTTTGCTGCAAACCGCATCGAATTTGGTAGCATATTTTAAACTTTATTATTATGCTTTTAAAGATTTTTATAATCAAAACTCTACAAAACCTATTTTAATTCCGACTTACTAATTAAAGAAATTTTCAGCCTGAAGAAAAAGAATGTACACTATTTGTTTTGATTGTCAACTAGGTATTAGGTTTAATAAATCCATTTAATATTCGTGTAAAAGTATAAAATTGAATGAACTTATAATAGAAACGTTTATATACTTTAGGGAACAATTAATATCTAAAATAATTTAAATAAAGGCCGAAAACACATGGTTTGTTTATAAAATTCAAATTTGTGATTTCGCTCAATTGTTGCTCACAGAGTATTAAAAAACTTTAAAAACAATTTATAAAATATTTACTGAACCAAATTGTATGCGGTTTGCAGAATAATGATCGTAGACCATAGTTCTATAATATTATGTTATAAACTCATTTTTTTCCCGGAGCCTGGAGAGGACCTTTAAGAAATGGAAACTTTTTTTCAAATTGGTTGCCGACTACATTTTATACCAAACCCATACATTTAAATTTATTTTACTTTAAAAATAATGTCTACTTTTTAAACATATTTTTTATTCGTTTGGCTATATATTGATTATAATCAGAGGTATTAAAATTAACAATCATCTCTTAATTTCTTTCATTAGAAAAGTTGGAAGTGAAAATATCATGGATACCAATCGATATAGAAGTTATATATAACAATATTTTATATTTTAATTTTCCTCACACGATCGAAAATGTGGTTTAGTCCGAGAACTCTGAGCTTGCTCTACTGCTTACATTGGGAGTAGTTAACGTATGAAAATAACTTAATGAAAAAAACATAATCTTCCGCAATTTTGCGATATTAATAACTATTTTCGATCATAAAGGAAAAGACCACATAATTTAACATTTCAACTCTTCATTCTTAGATAGGTACTATTTTCTAATATGTTTGAAAAGCATAGGAGAAAAAATTCACTACATAATTATATTTTATAATGCATGGGATTGGTAGTATAGTTTAGTCTATAACTCATTTCAAATTTAAAAGATCTTTCGCAACGATTCAGAATGAAAAATCCGGTAACGAATCGTCCTAGTAACGAAACGTCCAGTAATGAAACGTCCTGTAACGAAACGTCCTAGCACCCCAGATACAAAGGACTTCTGGATACAAAAGATATCAGCGACCACAGATTTAGATGACCGCACGCAGACTTAGTTTCGTCTCGGCATATGATAAAGTTACATTTCTCTACACCAGCTGCAAAAGAAAAATGGTCTCAATACAAACTATCTACAGGTTTTTCAACTAAATGGTTTTTTACTAATAATTGTCAGTAAGAAACACAAGATTTACCCAAAAGAAAAATATTAAAAACTTACGTGTGAATAGAATTTCAGAGCGAACCAAATGTCATCATATGGATTTAAACGGAGCTCAACTAAATAAGAGACGAGTTAATCAACACACAAAAGGTTCTTAATTACTTTGTTCAATTCACAAAAGTACGTGAATATTCTCTTAAGAAATAAGTAACGTTATTTAATTCGTATTGAAATAGACTTTGCCATACATAAACACACACAACTTCCATTTTAACAGTCCAAGTCATTCCAGTTACCATTTAATAACCCAAGGATATTTTCTCGGTTATCTTAAATTGTTTAATCACCCAATAGTTCAGCCATCAATTCTCTCATCAATATAAATCTATTATTATCTCTGTTGCTGAGGCTTGTGCCTACAGTCAGGGTATTTAACTGAGGTAATAACTTTTAATGGAAAACAGTACGTATAATATTTATATAAGTGTATAATGGGTTACAGGGGTAGCATGGGGTTAGAGGAGACCCACATAGGTAAGGATACTTCTTACTTGCTTTAACGCAAGTAACTAACTCACAAAATAGGTTAGGCTGTCTACATTCTTATAGCCTAAACGTTTTAGCCTTAAGCCTTAGTTAGGAAACAGCTGCGTAACTATGAAATGTTAAGATCTACTGTTCTCTAGAACTCTAATAGCAGTAGGTTAGCACTAATGGTTTTCTATTAAAAAGGTAAAGTTTATCTCAAGTAGATTTTGGTTGGCTCCTTAAGTAGGTCGGCTGGTACGCAACAATTTCAACCCCACTGAAATCACGAGAGAACTCTTAAATAAAACATTAATAAACTAGCTGTAAAAATCTTTATCCGTACTACATGTCGCGAGACTATCTTAGCCTTAATTCCAATCCTAGTTCACCTGAAGAGGGCCTGCAAAAATCTGGTGTTAGTTTCAATCCGAAAATTAACACAAGAAATTGATATTTGTTGATGCATCAAATCTGACACTTCAATGTTTTCATACGTTTCAATTCGACTTCATTCCAATAAAAGTTCAACAATCGATCAATCTTTTGTGTTGTTAGCTATATAATAGATATTTAGTAACACCTCAAATTAAGAATGGGGAGACCATGAATTAAATAGTTAGAAGGATACTTCCACTTGAAAATGACGCGAAAGTGTGACGTAACGCGAGCGACTCATGATGTCACTTGGTATACAGATACTCGTATCTGAAATATTTGGTTATAGATCTTCATTATAAAAGCTTTTGATTGCTTGGTCAAATAGATAATTAAATGCATCGTAAATGTTAATATATAATTATATATAAACCTAATACTGAAATCATTTATTGAAAGATGATATTCAATAATAATTGGATTTGTGTCGACTACGATCGATTGTGTATTCTCAAACCAATGATTGAAATTGAAGAACTATATATAATAATTTCTAATATAAAAATGTAGGTATAAGAACTATTTATCACGATAAAATAGATATGGTGAAATATATATAATTAATATTTTTCGGCGGATTTCTTCAATTAAGGAATGAATGAAAATCATAGATCACTAACTTTATATTGTTGTTCGTAATTTATACAAATTAACAATATGAATAAAAAAAGAACTGTATAGAATAAAATAGTTAATAGCTGTTTTCTGAAAACTAGTATTAAGCTACAGAAAAGCTAGTATTGAGCTACAGACTCAAAGTAAACAATACAAGAACCTTCAAATCGTATTCCAAGTGACGTCACCTTCTTTTTCTTTGTCGGTATTTCTGTCGAGTGCGAGTATCCTTCTAACTATTTAATTCATGGGAGAGACAATAATATCAAGAAATAGCAATGTTAGAAGGGAAATATATTTTGAATCCCACTTCAATAGGTAGTTAGAGTGTTTAATGTTTAATATTTACTACTACAAAAAAAAATAGTTTAATTGATAAAGACATGGAGAATCTAAATATATTATAGAATGAACATACAATAAATTGGTTTAACATTCATTTCATTTATTTAATTAATTTGATTGTGAGAACATTAGATTAAGCTAGTGATTACAAATCACTACTGTGTTGTGTATTATTTTTTTATTTTTACACATGTGTATTTGAAGTAATTTAAACACAAGCTCTTTATTAAGGCTTTAATTAAAAAGAATTTGGCATATTATAGATACCTGAAACAACAAACAGAATGAATTATTTAGCTCTCTACATAAGAAACAACCTACTACAACAACAATACAAAATACAATGACAAGTCCAGTCCAGTATCTTGTTGGGTATAGGCTTCTCAACGCCACCCAGGACTAACGGTATAGAGGCTTCACCCCCACCGTCAGCATCCCACACCTATATTCCGCCACCCTGTTATCTTCCTCTCTCTGCCCAAGCCTCCTCCAAGTAGGCCTTCATCCCATCTGCCCTCTCCCCAAAACACAAAACCTGCTCCACACTCTCCACTCCATATCTCACTCTCAAGTCCCTCAGACCTTCACACTCAACCAAAAAATGTTCCAACGTCTCCTCCCCCAACTCACACACGCCACAAACTGTCTCACCTCCAACAAACCTCCTCCTCCAATTCAACCTGAGACAGTCCGCCCTTGCTCTGAACAGCAACACCGATCCCCACCCATTATCTTAGCAACTTTCCCCTCCTATCCTCTCCTTCATCTCATAATAATACCTCAAAGTATGCTTCCCTCTCACCTCCTCTCGCCATCTTCCATGTTCCCACTCATTTATCCTTTCCACAATCTGCTCCTTGGACATGTCTCTCACCTGCTGTCTGTCAAGTCCCACCTCCTCCATGTACCCACCAACTATTCTAAACCATCCACCATTTCCTCCCCTCACATCACCAGCATCAACTATCCTCCTCAGCAACCCATTCTCACCCTCCATCATTTGCTTCAAAAACAAAATCTTCCCCTTCATATCTCTAGGAGTCACTCTAGAGCAACCTACCTCTTCCTGTAGAGCCGCTGAGGCGGCATATCCAGGTGCTCCCAGAATTTTCCTCCAGACTCCATTTTCCACCCGCTGCAATCTCTCTCTCTCTCCCTTCCTCCACACTATCACATCTCCTCCACTCAAAACTCCCGGCAGAACCACACTCTTCCAAAACACCTTCCCTATTGTCATCCTCTCGCACGCTCTGGACACCACCGAAAAAGTAAGGTTGCTCATCTTCTCTGCCAGCTTCAACTTCCTCTCCCTATTCTCTCTAAAACAGTCACGCTTGGACACCACTTACATTCCCAAGTATCTCATCCTGTCCACAACCTCCACTCCCCCCACCATTCCGTCATCTGATTTCTCCCCATTAAACACCGTGCATACCGTCTTCCTTCTATTAATTCTCATTCCAAATCCCTCCGCCACCCCAGCTAGCCTCCCCACCATCTCCCCCGCCTCACCCACACTACCCGCCAACAACAACCCATCATCCGCGTAGAACAGGACTGGAATATACATTCCTCTCACTCTGCATCCCAACCCTCTCCTAACAATTCTCTCAATCAGCATCCCCAAAACCATCAAGAAAAGTTGCGGGGACCCAGTGCAGCCTTGTCTGATGCCCCTTCCTATCTCCGTATCACCCATTTTTCTGCCTTCCCTCCAAATCTCAGTCCCATCACCCCTATACAAATTAACCACCACATCTATCACTCTAGGGTCACACTTGTAATACTTCAGCGCTGTGACCAACGCCCCCCTATCCACACTATCAAAAACCTTCTCGAAATCCACCGCCACCACTACCAAACTTTTTCTTAACCTATACTTCTCCTCCACGCACCATCCCAACAAAAACAAATTCTCCTCCATTCTCCTGTCCTCCGTAAAACCCGTCTGCATGTAACCAACTCTCGCATTACTCATCACCTGTCCCACCAAACGCTCCTTCAACACCCCCATGAACACCTTATACCCCACATTTGTCAAAGCTGTGCTCATTTACAGTTGGTCTTTGAGCTTTTGGTACCATGCAGGTTTTGGATTTCTTTCAGCTCCCGCTCACCTGCCCCGACTCCAACATCCTATTGAAAGCTCCAGTCACCCTTCCCATGCATCCTTCACTATCTGCTATCGCTCTGTACATTTCTCCCTTTATCTTATCTGGACCTCCCTGCTTATGGCTTTTCAACTTCCCTATCCTTTTTTTCACCTCTTCTTCACTCAATGTAACAACCTTCATCCATCTCTCAACTCCCTCCAACCTCCCCAACCTAGGTATCTGCAGCCTCCCCTCAATGCTCTGTCTCTATCCTCATCCTGCCTAATACCCTCCTCCCATTCTCTAACATATTGTTCCCTAACATTTGCTGTCCACACATCTCCCACTACATTTCCCCCAGCTTGGTATAGCTCAAATCAGTAGCCCATCATCTCTTCCGCCTCATCCTCCAGCTCAATCTTTTCTCCATCTGCATTATACGGTAGCCGGTAAATTGCTCGAAAACAATTGCTCGAAAAACAATTGCTCGAATGAACAATTGCTCGAAAAACAATTGCTCGAATGAACAATTGCTCGAAAGAACAATTGCTCGAAAGACAATTGCTTGAAAAACAATTGCTCGAACGAACAATTGCTCGAATGAACAATTGCTCGAATCAACAAAATTGCTCGAATTATCAAATTGCACAGTTTTCGATTTTATAACAGTCAGTTATACATGAAGTGGAGCTGCACCTAACAATGTTTGTTTCTTTTTAGTAATTGATCATTAATCATTCTATATATAATTTTAAGTATTACTCATTCTGTATAATCTTTTTGTAGACAGTTTGTGTCCTCTCTTATGTAACATGTGAATTGAAATCATGTGGTGAATCACTTCTATTCATGTTTTTTTTTATCATAAATCCGAAAACTTTTTTATTACTAGCATATCTGTATGTGGCACCTCAATAGGTGAAATAACTCAAATTTATGGCAGAGTTTTAATAAATCTAGGAATTTTTTTTTGATAAAAAAAACATGAATAGTAGTGATTCACCACATGATTTCAATTGACATGTTACATACGAGATGACACAAACGGTCTAGAAAAAGATTATGCAGAATGATTAATAATTAAAATCATTTATAGAATGATTAATGATCAATTACAAAAAAGAAACAAACATTGTTAGGTGCAGCTCCACTTCATGAATAACTGACTGTTATAAAATCGAAAATTGTGCAATTTTATAATTCGAGCAATTTTGTTCATTCGAGCAATTTGATAATTCGAGCAATTGTTCATTCGAGCAATTGTTCGTTCGAGCAATTGTTTTTCGAGCAATTGTCTTTCGAGCAATTGTTCTTTCGAGCAATTGTTCATTCGAGCAATTGTTTTTCGAGCAATTTACCTAGAACCGCATTATACAGTCTTTTTTCTTCTTATTATTATCTTCTCCCTTCAATTTTCTAATCATCTCCCACATCTTATTTCTACTTCTATCCTCCTTTACCTCTTGTGCGACTCGTTTCTCATGCATCCCCTTTGCTTCTTTCCCACTGTTGCCTTTTGCTCTCTGTATAGTATCCACAATCTTTCTCTTTCTGCTCCTTCCACGCCTCTCCTCTGTCTATTTATTTCTCTTCTTCTCCTTATACCTCTCTCAATGTCATCATTCATCCTCGGTGGATTTATCTTTACATTACCTCCAACTTTTTTTCTCACCTTCCTCTTCAAACAGTCTTCCGCTTTCTCCCTCATCATTCCCTCAATTTCATCTACTCTCAGCTCACCCCTCACCATGAGCGCCATCTCCACCTCCTCAGCATATCTCCTCATCTTATCATGATCATTCACCTTATAAAACTCGTGTTCTTCCCATCTCTCGCACTCTCTCTCTCCTCCCCACTCCAAAACTAGCACTCATGTAACAATGATCTGAAAGATCAAATCTCTCCTTCTCCTCATCTATCACCATTCCCCTAAACTTTTCAAAAATCCCTTCATTCACCAGATAAAAGTCAATAACACTTCTGATGTCACCCTGTACTCTAGTGTTCTCTCCAATACATCTCTCATCTACATTCAGAATTGACAAATTCCACCTCTGCACAAACTCCAGCATCAACTCACCTTTCCAATTCCTATCTTGTCCACCCAAGAAACCAACATGGTCATTGAAATCACCTATCACCAACACCGGTACCTTGTCCCACCAACGTCCCATTACTGTTTCTCTCCCTCTCAGTTACATCCAAATACACCATCATACAAATAAACTGAAAATCACCTATCTTTACCTTCACCACCAGCACATCTCCACATCCACCCTCCATCTCTTCCATCTCCAGCTCTCCTCCCCTGTACATCAGCATCATTCCTCCTCCTTTCTTATCCTTAACTTCTCTCATTCTACATATATGTTCAATTCCCTAAGCTCTTTCCACCCTCACATACTTCTCATGGGTCTCAATCACTCCCACCAAAGATAGCCTTCCTCCCACTCTATTTTCCTCAACTATTTCAGACAGCCGAAGCATCTTTATATCAGTCAGACCCTGCACATTAATAAATTCTACACTTAGCCATCCCTCACCTTCCCTATCCTTATTTCACTGCTTCTTATCATTGTTGTTAATTTCCTTCCTTTTTCCCTTCTGTTCCTCTGTTTGGCTTTTCCCTCCCTGCACATGCTCCTCCCTTCCTTGATTTCTCTCATTTCTCGTTTGATTTTCACCATTTCTATCTCTATCATCCCTCCGCTCACCCTCCTCTCTTTCTCTATGTTCCTCCTCTCTGTCCTCAACCCCTCTCTTACTACCCTTAACAGTGTTCCTTTCCTTAATTTGACCCTTATTTATGTACAAGTTTTCCTCACCTCCATCCCTTCTTCTCCTCAACTCCTTTCTCAGTTTCCTATCTTTGATTCTTTCTTTCAGTGACAGATCAGGAGCTATCATTACTCTTCTTTTCTCTACATCCTCAGAATTCCTCAGATATTTCCCCCTAGCTACTACTGCCCATTTCTGTCCTACTGTTCTCATTTTTACCAGAATAGGATTAGGAATACCCCTCTCATTTCTCTCACCAGTTGTTCTTCCCTTTCCTTGCTTCAGTCTAATCACCTCTTCAATTTCTAAGTCTCTCAGTCCCATATTCTTTTCAAACAGCTCTCCACATACATCTTCATCACTCTGGTTAGACTCCTTTAATCCATGAATAATTAAGTTTCTCTCCCTTTTTGCAATCTCCTCACCGTCTTTTACCTCCTCCCTGACTTTACCCACCAACTTCTCTTCAATATTGCACATAATCTCACCCCTTCATTTCTTCTCTAACTTAGCCAACAAATTTCTCCTCAATGTTCCCCATTATCTCTTCTCTTACCTCCTGGACAATTTCTATCTTCTCCCTCTTTAGGGTTCCAAACTTATCCCCAAATTTCACAACCATCTTCTCAAACAAGCTTTCTTCCATTCTCCCCACTATTTCACCTTGAATCACATTTAAAATCTCCACCTTCAAACCTGCAATCCTTGATTCCATTTTTTTTAGAATCTCTTTATTCTCCTTTTTAATCTTATCATTCTCCTCCTGTAACCTGATCATTTTCTCACCTGCTTCTCTACACTTCCTACAGACCCACACTGCTCCTCCTTTATCCTTTTCATACATTTCATAAGTTTTCTCATTCAACCCTCCACACTTAATATGGTGCCAGCCAGAACATACCTCACACATAATTCCCGCTTGTCCATCCTTTACCTTCTTTGCACACCCTATACACATATCAGATACAGAGACTTCTGGTTCCCCACTCACGATCACAGAGTAGGTGGAACCAAAGGCCTCAGGAGGCTTACCTGGATCCCGAGGCTCACCCTTCTGCCGATGCCTGGGCGGCGTTCTCGACATTCAATACATCTTATAGCCTATAGGTAGTCTTCACATAAATTTCTGGCTACCCCGGAGCTCAAGAAAAACCTCCAATATTTCTATTTTCTCACTGCAACATTTATTCTCTTCCTTTCATTCCCTTATAGATAGAAACGACAGATTACGGTTAAAAAATAAGCTATGTTTTGCAAAATAGATTTGTTTTGAGGAGCGTCACACATCCACACAGCGAGATAATGGTGCTTTTTTGAACAAATTTATTAAGACACAAGTAAGGTATAAGATACACAGAGGAGCATACTATAGGTATTCATTAAAATCTAAGATTTTATTACTTATTGATTATTAAATTCACAACAGTATTGTGTATGCACCTGCAATGATGCATAAATACTGATTTGCTAGGAAAGGGGTGTTAGTGTGGTATCCGGTGGTTTTTCCGAAAACGAATTTTACGAAACCAAATTCTCCGAAAACTGATTCGCCGAACCCTAATTTGCAGTACCGGATTCTCCGAATACGAATTTGCCGAAACCCAAATTTGTCGAAAACGGATTCGCCGAAAGACAAATTTTCGAAAGACAAATTCACCGAAAAACTTATTTAAACAGAATGTAAAATAACACAATAGTTTCAGAAAAGAAACGAAACAATGAAATCATAACCCTTAGTTACAATAAATGATCCTTTGATTATTCTATCTCTTCGTTAATCATTGAGTTAATTTTTGTACCACTAAATTATTCTTTGTCTTTTCTTATTTTAAAGACGTTCAAGCTTTATTCAGTCAGAATCAGTCTGTTAGCTATGGGAGCATGTTGCATTTCTTCCATTTGAGCGTTTGGTTGTTTTTAGATTGTGTGTTTATTCATTTTTGTGAATATTCCATGTTTACTGCATATTTTTTATTCAGTTGTTAATAGTATACCATACAGAAGGTGTTTTGTGGCTGACATTATTAATATTTATTCCATTCATTGCGTTTAAAATATAAAATTGTTAGTAATAAATGATATAACTATTAAATATGCTTATATCTTCCCAATATACCTCTATAGTTTCAACAATAGTGACACTTGTATGAATAAATTTGTTTCAGGTAAAAAGATTGATTTCTATCAACCCTTTATTAGTAATGCCATATACATATTAATATTTAATATATACAGTTAGATATATGAATTTAGCAAAATGATACCGAATTAGCGGAATACATATTTATATAGCAAAGTAATGTCAAACTCATATAAGAAATGTGTTTTTATATGCATAAGATATAATGATGAGAACTACAAAGTCCAACACAATGTTATTTTTAAATACATTAAATTTGATTTTCGACAAATTCGTCTTTCGGAAAATTTGTCCTTCTGCAAATTCGTTTTCGACCAATTTGGGATTCGGAAAATCCGTTTCGGGAAATTGGTTTTCGGCAAATTTGGTTTCGGCCAATTCGTTTTCGGAAAACCAGTTAGTGTATCTGTGTGTACATAATGTAGTCTCTTACATTTATGCTCAAATATTTGGGAAATCTTTTTTAACTGAAATAATTAATAAATAGGGTTTTAGTGGCATCCATCTTAATATCTTCTTGAAATAAGCTTATGTTGTAACGTATACATATATAATATAAGCTATACAACAAAAACCTTTTTTTATTTCATTTTTCAGATTTCATGTTCCTCCCTCTCTTATTTCACTTTATTTCTAATATTAATTTAATTCATAATATTAATTTATATCACTTATTATTAATCGATTTAATTAAAGTAATTAATCGATTATTATACACTGAAAAAATATAACTTTATAACTCAGAACATAACTTTATAAATTTGTAGATCAGTTATATAACCTCATGTACTATTGTAACTCAGTTATATAACCTCATGTACTATTGTAACTCAGTTATATAACCTCATGTACTATTGTAACTCAGGTATATAACTTCATGTACTATTGTAACTCAGGTATATAACCTCATGTACTATTGTAACTCAGGTATATAACCTCATGTACTATTGTAACTCAGGTATATAAACTCATGTACTATTGTAACTTAGAAATAGAACTTTGTAAAACATGCTCAAAATAGCAATTCTCACATTAGATACGCTCAATAGCAATTCTCACGTTAGATACGCTCAATAGCAATTCTCACGTTAGATACGCTCAATAGCAATTCTCCCGTTGGATACGCTAAATAGTAATTCTCACGTTAGATACGCTCAATAGCAATTCTCACGTTAGATACGCTCAATAGCAATTCTCACGTTAGATACGCTCAATAGCAATTCTCACGTTAGATACGCTCAATAGCAATTCTCACTTTAGATACGCTAAATAGCAATTCTCACGTTAGATACGCTCAATAGCAATTCTCACGTTAGATACGCTCAATAGCAATTCTAACGTTAGATACGCTCAATAGCAATTCTCACATTAGATACGCTCAATAGCAATTCTCACGTTAGATACGCTCAATAGCAATTCTCACGTTAGATACGCTCAATAGCAATTCTCACGTTAGATACGCTCAATAGCAATTCTCACGTTAGATACGCTCAATAGCCATTCTCACGTTAGATACGCTCAATAGCAATTCCTTATATGAATAGCTTCTAATTAAGGAACAGATTCTAGAATTGGACAATAACATTATTAACAATTGACATCAGTGTATTAGATGGCAATAAGACTTTTCCCCGCCGGATCATTCCCTACTGGATCATTCCCCGCCGGACTTTTCCCCTCCAGGACTATTCCCCGCCGGTCTTTTCCCCGCCGCATAAAATAATTGTATTTTGGGCTATTAAATTATAATTTCAATAAAACAAACCATTTATCAATAGAAGACACATTTTATTAACAGACTTTATATATATTTTAAGACTGTACATTCGTAAATTTGCATAGAATTAAGATACGATACAAAGTTCAAAACATTATGGCAAATCTAGTGGATTGCAAAATGTAGCAATCTAGTCTAAAAAGCTACGATTTATTCAGTTTATTTCTGCTCTAAAGTTATACATATCGCAGATTTATTATTTTCTTTGTCAGTTAATATCAAAAATGTTCATCTATTTACTTCTAGTTCAAATATATACTTTTCCAGAAGTATATATTTAATTGTAGTTTATTAATTTGAGAATTAATATAATAGACTACAGAATTAATAATCCTTTTATATATTTATTTACTACACATAATATTGTTTTTTTTTATAGTGTCTTTTTTTCAATTTTGCTTATTTAATATTTATTACTTAAAGAACTTACAATGGATTATCCATTATTATGAAAATACATAAGTTAGAGTACAGAAATCCTTAAATCAAGACTTTTCAAGTAGTCAGATTTGAGGACGATTTAGATATATAGTTGTACATTTTTTGATTCTTAGTATTCTTAGTATTAAATTGTTTTCCAAGGTTTAAATTAAAAACAATAGGCGGAGAAAAGACCGGCGAAGAAAAAACCGGCGGGGAATAGTCCGGCGGGGAAAAGTTCAGGCGGGGAAGAGTCTGGCGGGGAATAGTCCGGCGTGGAATAGTCCATTTCCCGTATTAGATATATCAACGTTCTAAAGATAATGGGTAACTACTTGTTTGAAATGATAAATGAATAAAAAGAACGAACATCAAAAAATATAGTTCATGTTCAATTGTTTTATTTGAAAGGTTATGACAAAGAAAACTGATTCTTAAAGGTAACTACAATATACACTGATGTTTAATGAAATGTAAAATAAATATAAATAACTATGTGTTAATGTAAGTTAAGAGTAATTAAGAAAATTATGTTGACTAACACTTATAATTTTAGGTGAAATGTAATGTAATGGTAGATAAATAATCTATGTAACCCTTACATGTGAGTTACAATTATCAACTTGTAAAATCTACCTGTATTTGCAGGATACGAAGGTGCACTTGTTCACAGAAAAGGAGATCTAAAGTCAATGAACCATCCATCTGACGATATTGTGCAAGACAACGGTTGAAGGTGATTACTTAATTTTACTATGAATTAACACTGTAAGTGAAAATCTTGAAAGTAACGTAACGTTAAAAAAACATAACAGTTTTGATTGAGTCCATGATTTTTATTAACCTAGTTTTAAAGGTCCTCTCCAGGCTCCGGGGAAAAAATGAGTTTATTACATAATATTATAGAACTAAGGTCTACGATCATTATTCCGCAAACCCCATACAATTCGGTTCAGTCTATATTTTATTATTTGCTTTTAAAGTTTCTAATACTCTGTGAGCAACAATTGAGCGAATCACTAACCTGACGCTGAGAAAGAAGATTGTACACTCTTTGTTTTGATTTCAAATTTAGATTTTTAAACAAAAAATTTGATTTTGGCCTTCTTTTAAGATATTAATTGTTTCTAAAAGTATATAAACGTTTCTATAATAAGTTTATCCAAATTTAAACCTTTAAACGAATAATAAATAGATTTATTAAACCTAATACTTAGTTGACAATCAAAACAAATGGTGTACATTCTTCTTCTTCAGACTGAAAATTAGAAAGTCGGAAGTAAAGTAGATTTTGTAGAGTTTGGATTATGAAAATCTTTGAAAGCATATAGCTAAAATTAAAATATTTTATCAAATTTTATGGGGTTTGCAGTAAAATGTTAAGAAACATTAGCTTCGTCGAATTAAGCAATAAAAAAATTTGCTTGGAGGGGACCTTTAAGTGAAAAATATGTTATATAGGTATGACTATCACAGTCTTAAAATAATAGGAATATGTATGGTAAACTGAATGAGGTATGTTTTGAAATAAGTATTATGTGAAATATATATTTTATCAAACTTTATTATTATCTGAAGGATTATAATAATAATAATATACTATTAAAAAATTTGTAGAATTATCGTACAAAATTTTGGAACTAATTAAAACAACCATGTTCTAGCTAAAAGTAAAATTAGTAACACGAACCTTCAACTGTAAGTCTAAAAATAACAGTTAGGCTAAAAATATAATTCTAATGTTTAATGCTGTATATTGTACAAATACTTCTTATTTCAAAACTTGAAAAAAACATCACGAGAACTGGCCAGATGCCGACATGTTTGACAAAGCACTAATTGGTTGACACGAAATGGATAATAAGGCCTTGAGGAGCTTGGTGACGTCACAACACATTGCCCTTCAACACTCAAGTTAATATTTTGGACGAATTTCCTCTGACGGCACTGACACAATTAGATCATTATCAGTATTACGTTTTACTTTAATCTTATGATTTTTAAATTCGGTAACGTTTGTTGGATAATCAATAAGATTATTATTTTAGTCCAACTTACTTTAAATTTCTGAATTTTGAATTTACTTTAAATTTCTGTACTTTGAATTTACTTAAAGGAAAGTTTAACTTTTAATTGCTCATTGAAATATTCATGTTACATTTAATCTTTGATGTTCATTTGAAAATTAATTCTTTAAAGATTATGTACTTAGATTTCATTTGATTTAATTTCTATTTTTGAGTTTTGAAATTGCTTTAAAAGTTAGAAGTTAAACATTTTGATTTAAAGTTATCTTTAATTTCATTATATACTGTTACAGAAATGTGAATATGTTTATTCAACATGGATAAAAATAGGTTATATAAGGTTTACAATAGTATAGATAAATACTAACCAATAATTTAACTCGTATGATATTTCATAACATAAATAACCATATAGAGGGACAAAAGTTTTAGATAAGTAATAACGAATTTAGCTATACTCATATATTTTGAAATGAATATTTTGGAATGAAAATTAACTATAACGAAGTTTCTATTTTGATGTAAGATTATATTCATTGGAGATATAAAAAGTACTTAAATTCTATTGATTTTAAAATTAAATTCATTTGAAAATTACTTAACTATATTCCCGACATTTCAAATTGCGTTGTTTCAAGTAGAAGATATAATTATAGCAGATATATTGTAATCGTATATTTAGAATTTATTGATATCCATATTTGTTAGCATTATAATTTTTGGTTCTTGAATGAAATGTTTATATTTGTAACTATAATACAGTAAAGTATTAAACGAACTTTAGATTTTGAAGAAAGAATTTAATAGTAAATTTCATTAAATAAAATCATTTTAAGAACACATTTACAATGGATTAGAACTGAATCACATAAATTAAGTGTAACAATAAATTCATCTTTTCAGCTAATTCCTTTTAAGTGTTTAAGAAATGTAAAACTTCAAAAAATTATTTTTAGAAATATCATGGTGATTTTAATTTTAAAGTGGTTTAAAATAATTTTAGCAGTTATAGGTTTGATGTTTTATGATTGTTCAATTTGAATTTTAGGAATTTTTGAATTGTAAAACAAAGTTACAGTTAGATATTGAAAGATAATATTTATCGCTATTGGTTTAATCATTTTAATGAGATTTAATTTTGATGTATCTCTGCAAACATTTCCACATGGCTTACACATGGATGCCATGTGGTTGGGTGGTTATAATGTGGCAATAAGTTTTTAAGATGTATCATCCACATTGAAACAACCTAAACACTGAAATAACAGATGATTAACCATGTGGTTACGCAATATCATAACCACATGTTTAAAACCATACTGAAACCATATTTTATAGATATGTAATTATAAACATAAAAACCACATGTCAATTACCATATAAATAATATATGTTAACCATGTGTAATTTACTACATTAAAACCACATGTCAATTACCATATAAATAATATATGTTAACCATGTGTAATTCGCCACAGTATAACCACATGTCAATTACCATTTAAATAACAGATGTTAACCATGTGTAATTTACTACATTAAAACCACATGTCAATTACCATTTCAATAGCAGATGTTAACCATGTGTAATTTACTACATTAAAACCACATGTCAATTACCGTTTCAATAGCAGATGTTAACCATGTGTAATTTACTACATTAAAACCACATGTCAATTACCATTTCAATAGCAGATGTTAACCATGTGTAATTTACTACATTAAAACCACATGTCAATTACCATTTCAATAGCAGATGTTAACCATGTGTAATTTACCACATTACAACCACATGTCAATTACCATTCAAATAAAAGATGTTAACCATGTGTAATTTACCACATATCAATTACCATTTCAATAACAGATGTTATGGATATAATGTGGTAAATTACACATGGTTAACATCTGTTGTTGAAATGGTCATTGACATGTGGTTTCAATGTCAATGTGACTTAAATAATGGAACTCATTAGGAGATACCTATTGTTAAAGAATTGGGTTTTAGATAATGGAACTTATTAGGAGAGACCTATTGTTAAAGAATTGGGTTTTAGATAATGGAACTTATTAGGAGAGACCTATTGTTAAAGAATTGGGTTTTAGATAATGGAACTCATTAGGAGAGACCTATTGTTAAAGAATTGGGTCTTAGATAACAATGAACTATTATATAGAGGTGTCAGAGAAAAACACTTAGTCTAGACAAATGAGAAATGTTTTAAGATAGATATTGGAAAAAGCATTTAGTTAAACTATTAGAAATAGGACAAAAGCCTCAAATATTTACCTGCGACCAATTAGGCCATAAATCTTATTGTGTAATACCTTTTCCTAATTAGGCCTACGAAATGTAACTGAATAGAAACTGTAGCTATAAAAGAAGTTGAACTCAACCACCAAGTTGTTGTTAGTAGAGATACATCTCTAAAGTAGTATCCTATGTGTCTGTAACCAGTGCGATAAGTGAATAGAAGATAACTCACGTTGAATCGTCATCATTACCCTATCATATATATAGGAAGTTGAAGAAAGAGAAACAGTAGAAGAAGTGGTGTCTGGGAAAGTAAGTCATCTGAAACTGAAATCCAGATGCTACAAATACCCTGAATAACGAATATATTTGAAAAAGAAAGAAAATATTTTATGTTGTCTGCCATGATAATGCCAGTTTTCTATACAACTCTTATATCCTCACTCTCTATAGTGAAGTAAATCATCTAAAGTGAATTTGAATTTATTAATGATAACTTTGAAAAACACGTGAGTTATCATATTGGATAAAGATCATTGCAATCATACTTCTATCATGTGGATATAGCTCAGTGGATATGTCGCAGACTCAACACAACAGAAATCTACAGGTCACCAGTTCGATTCCCGAAAACACCACTTTATTTCTTTCCCCATCTCTTCCAATTTAATTTGTATATAACATTATGTAACATAGAACTAAATAATATACAGCTGCATTACATGTATCATATTTACAGTAAAGTAGGAAATGGCAATAAAATTAGTATGATCTTTTTATTTCTTGACACATGGTACTGATGTGTTTGCACATGGTACTGATATGTGTTACACATGGTACTATTGTGTGTTACACATGGTACTGATATGTGTTACATATGGTACTGATATGTGTTACACATGGTACTGATATGTGTTACATATGGTACTGATATGTGTTACACATGGTACTGATATGTGTCACACATGGTACTGATATGTGTTACATATGGTACTGATATGTGTCACACATGGTACTGATATGTGTTACATATGGTACTGATATGTGTCACACATGGTACTGATATGTGTTACATATGGTACTGATATGTGTTACACATGGTACTGATATGTGTTACATATGGTACTGATATATGTTACATATGTTACTGATATGTGTTACATATGGTGCTGATATGTGTTACACATGGTACTGATATGTGTTACACATGGTACTGATATGTGGTTTTGTTATGGTTAACATGTGTACTCCATATGTTATACATGTGGCAAAACCACATGTATAACAAATTGTCCAAGGATCCAAAAATTTTCATGGTAACCACATTGTTATAATGTGGACTAACCACATGGTATACATGTGGAAATGTTTGCATTGCAGGGATGTTTCTAAATATCAGTAGAATAACATATATATATATATATTGGTGTAACTGGGCAGCAGTTTATTTGTTAAGCAGCATTGGTTAAAAGATAGATGGCATTGATTAGTAATTATTTTGATAGCAGTGCGTTCTATATTTCTGAAGTAGTGTTTAGTTTGATCATTTGAGGTTCTTAGAATAACTTTGGATAACCAAAATACGAACAATTCTTCTGTTTAAGACATTTTTTATTGAAGGTAATTTTGCGATATTTCGCCATAACACAATTGGCCTCCTCAGGCTTCTTTAAGTAGTGTTTCTCAAACACTACTTCAGAAATATAGGACGCACTGCTATCAAAATAATTACTAATCCAATATTCACTCTAATCTTGAATCAATATTGTACCAATAATTTTTGTTATCACAAATTTTATGATGATGATGAAGTTAGCAAATCAAATTTTAAACTGAAATTCATAATACATGAATCGAATGATTATTTTCTTTTGTTTTAATAGTTATAATTTGTGTTTGGGACTTGGAAATTTTTAAGAAATTTCATAGTATGTTTTCCGAGTGGTGTTCGATAATAAGGGATTAGAAATTGAAATACTATAATATACATATATCTTTAGATGTAATCCCTTATATATTAATCGTGTAATCTTGTGATATTGTTTTTACTAATATTTTAAAACCTAGGAGAGGGTACTTGATTAAGACTGAATAAAACCGACAAGTCGGTTACCTTGAGAGAGAGAGGATGATATTAACAATTGTTAATACGCAGAAGAGCTATAATTTTATTAATCAGACTTAATCTTTTAATCTCTATAATTTTGATAAACTTTTAATCATGCACTAATGTTCAATAGGAGGAAATGCCATTTAAATGTATGACTGTGTTATCCTCGCTAGGAGCTCGAATATAATTATGAACGAATAGCTTTTGATGTAAGCCATTAATATAACTTGTAACTTCAGAACATAACTTTATGACTTTTAACTCAGATATATAACTTAGAGATATAACTTATAAACACTTGCGCAGAATAGCAATTCTCACGTTAGATACGCTCAATAGCAATTCTCACATTAGATACGCTCAATAGCAATTCTCACGTTAGATACGCTCACTAGCAATTCTCACGTTAGATACGCTCAATAGCAATTCTCACGTTAGATACGCTCAATAGCAATTCTCACGTTAGGTACGCTCAATAGCAATTCTCACGTTAGATACGCTCAATAGCAATTCTCACGTTAGATACGCTCAATAGCAATTCTCACGTTAGATACGCTCAATAGCAATTCTCACGTTAGATACGCTCAATAGCAATTCTCACGTTAGATACGCTCAATAGCAATTCTCACGTTAGATACGCTCAATAGCAATTCTCACATTAGATACGCTCAATAGCAATTCTCACGTTAGATACGCTCACTAGCAATTCTCACGTTAGATACGCTCAATAGCAATTCTCACGTTAGATACGCTCAATAGCAATTCTCACGTTAGATACGCTCAATAGCAATTCTCACGTTAGATACGCTCAATAGCAATTCTCACGTTAGATACGCTCAATAGCAATTCTCACGTTAGATACGCTCAATAGCAATTCTCACATTAGATACGCTCAATAGCAATTCTCACGTTAGGTACGCTCAATAGCAATTCTCACGTTAGATACGCTCACTAGCAATTCTCACGTTAGATACGCTCAATAGCAATTCTCACGTTAGATACGCTCAATAGCAATTCTCACGTTAGGTACGCTCAATAGCAATTCTCACGTTAGATACGCTCAATAGCAATTCTCACGTTAGATACGCTCAATAGCAATTCTCACGTTAGATACGCTCAATAGCAATTCTCACGTTAGATACGCTCAATAGCAATTCTCACGTTAGATACGCTCAATAGCAATTCTCACGTTAGATACGCTCAATAGCAATTCTCACATTAGATACGCTCAATAGCAATTCTCACGTTAGATACGCTCACTAGCAATTCTCACGTTAGATACGCTCAATAGCAATTCTCACGTTAGATACGCTCAATAGCAATTCTCACGTTAGGTACGCTCAATAGCAATTCTCACGTTAGATACGCTCAATAGCAATTCTCACGTTAGATACGCTCAATAGCAATTCTCACGTTAGATACGCTCAATAGCAATTCTCACGTTAGATACGCTCAATAGCAATTCTCACGTTAGATACGCTCATTAGCAATTCTCACGTTAGATACGCTCAATAGCAATTCTCACGTTAGATACGCTCAATAGCAATTCTCACGTTAGATACGCTCAATAGCAATTCTCACGTTAGATACGCTCAATAGCAATTCTCACGTTAGATACGCTCAATAGCAATTCCTTATATGAATAGCTCCTAATTAAAGAACAGATTCTTGAATTGGACAATAACATTTCATATTTAAATATTGGGTGTGAAGGAGTTCCTTTCCTACAGATAGAATTAAAATTAATACTTAATGAATTTAAAAGGAATTATATAATTGCTTAAGTAAGTATTTCAATTATTCTAATTTAAATACTTAATTAATAGTTAGGAAACTTATAACATTTCTGACCATGTATTAAGTTAACAATAGATTCAGAAATAATAATCTTTATGGTAGTTAATTGGACTGTTTATTAGAAAATCAGGTTTTAGTAAAGGAATGTATAATTGTATATGCTATTGGCATACAAAGCCATTAACACTTGCGTGTCAAATTCAAATAATGCATTGTGTGTTATTTCTTGCTGCTGTGAGTAGAAAAACACCTTCGAGTTGTACTAGCAACACCTTAAAGATATGCATTCACCCACCGTGTGAAGTAAGTGGAAGGTTGTATCGTTCTTTGCAGCACTATATAAGGGGTTAGCATCTAGCTAACGCGTTCATAGTTCTTAAGTTCAGTCCAGAACTTGGCTCTGCCAAGAAGAGTTGGAGATAGCAACTCCACTCTTAAGTTTATTCAAAACTTGTGTTTGTGATTAGGGTAAAACTCTTTAAGTCCACCTTCTTTTACTTCAAGAGACTTGTGTTAAAGTCTCAGAACTGTACCCTCTCAGCGTACTTAAAATACATTTAATTCTAAAACCAACCATGGGTGTTTTTATTGTCCTGTCATATCCAGAATAATACCTTTTAAACCAAACTTTACCATTAAGAGTCAGTCTTACAGAACTCAAATAAAGATATAAAGAAAATGAAAGAATCTGGAGACTTAAGTTGCTCTTGGGGAAAAGTCTTAATTATTCATTTTGGCTATATTAGAACATAGACGTAGAATAACTTATAGACCCCTAATTAAAGAGCAAACCTTAACAAACATTTCATATTTATGTTTTACAGAAATATTGGGTATAAGGGAGTTCTATTCTTATAGACAGAATTAAAATTAATACTTAATTAATTAAAAAGGAATTCTGTTATTACTTAAGTAAGTATTTCAATTATTCTAATTTAAATACTTAATTAATAGTTAGAAAACTTGTAACATTTCGGATCATGTGTTAAGTTAACAATAGATTCAGAAATAATAATCTTTGTGGTAGTTAATTTGTGTCTAAAATATTTAATTTCCATGGAGAGCGGATTCGAAATTAGCAGTTGGACATAATTTAAATTGTTCGTAAAAGTTCAAATTATCAATATACGCATCACTGCCTTCAATTTGCTCTCCACGTGAATGCTTTAATCCCTGTCTCAAGTCCACTGAGTATATATAGGTATGGAGGAAAAGAAAAAGTGATGCCATGGGCGTGTCTTCCCCCAATGCACCCCTGCCACTCGGTTCAATGGGGTTGTATGCCCCTCCTCCAATGCTCAGTGCTAATCGAGTAACAGTCGAGGGAGGTTATGCTGTTCTGTACTGTTTGTAGCTATCACTATTTTGATAACAAATTATTTTCCAATTGTGATGATATTTTATTTATGAAAACATTATTTTTTATAGTTGGCTTCTCATTCAATTTTATTATATTTATATTAAAAGTTAAATTAAAAAGATTAAACTATCATAATTGTTTTAATCACAACTCATTTTAAACACTACTTTCTGGTTTAGAGGATAATGCTAATGTAGGCTTGCATGCTTCATTTACTATCTCTTCTCATTTTCCTCTTACAGTTTTTGCTAGGTAGGAATTTAGGTTTCATTAACTAACATCAACTCTTCATTTTCCTCTTCCATCTGTCAGTTCCATCTTTCGCAACCACATTCTTTTTAATTAAGTAACTGATTTTCTTCATACCTGAGCTTGGCCAACGAATCGTGGTAGATAAATTTGTTCACGGAGCCACTTTCCTTTCTGACTGACTCTTCGAGTCCCTTGTATCTAACTTCCTTTTGATGTTAGCGATATAGTTTTTGGTTCCGAAACAGACTTCAATTCTTCGAGTCCTAAGATTTGAGAATAAAAAAGTACCAAGTTGCATAGGTGGTTTTTATCATTATATATTATTAAACTCAATAGTACTGAATGTAAATGAAAATAATATGATGCATTATAAGGTGGGAGATATTTAATCACACCATGCAACTTATGTTCATGAATGATATTTTTATGGTGGTTTACGTATTATCCCACCATGTAACACATGTAACAAAATGAGTAAGTGAAACCCCTTTCATTTATCGCTTGTTTGCAGCAACAACGTCATAAGTACAAAAACATGTATTTTAGAGTTATCTATATAGATATATTAATCATAAAATGCTGATTATTTTGGCAAAAAAATCATCATTGAAACTTTAAAATATAGGTACCGCTAGAGAGGCTAAATGTCCTAACGATATACCATTAAATGTACGTACATTACAAGTACTAATACGCCTCTCCTGAAAAACAGCTTTTTTGAAGTTATGACACTGTTCTCGCAAACAAGCGATATATTGATTGCATCTGTACATAAAATACTTTTATTTTTCATTTACTTCCGTTGTATGGTAATTAATACATATATTTTCTCTATGCTTATCAGATGTCAACAAGAGTTATAAGTATATTTAAATTTTACATTCAATCTAATAGAATGATCAAGTCGTGACGTCACACTAAGTTTCTGGATATACGTGTATAGGCCATTGCTTCTTTTTTCTTAGAATGTAATTTAATCTCAAACTTTCGTGCAATAAATTAGTCGAAAATAGTCAGTAGCATTGTCTTTCTTTTTGAGAAGTATATGGTTTGACCAATGGATAAATTCTTATTATTTTTATGGTTTAATAATACTTTTTGTTGTGAATATATTATGATTTGAGCATACATTCTCTCTGTTCATCTCGTTATTACTGTAATAAAACTATAGTTTTAGTGAGATGTCAAAGCAAAGTTAGTAATCAAATCGTACACTTTTTTATCATAGAAATTATCTGTATTCGAAAGTAACTATTGAATCTTTAAAAAATAGGGTTTCGAGAAGTGCATGAGGTAGAGCGAGTCTAACACGCACATCATCTCCTTTCCGTGCATTCTGTTAAACTGATGTGAGTGGGAGGGGCGCCATTGGTTTAGACCACAGTATAAAAAATATACATAGTAATGACAATAGCGTGATAAGTAGTGACAATTTTCATTTTGTAGTGTTGCTGTGATGACGTCACGTACACTAACCGTCTCGATTGTCACTACATATTCTATATACTGGGGTTAAGACACGCCCATGGCGCCACTTTTTGGCATCACTTTTGCATGCGCTATGCTACCTCCATCTTTATATACACTCAGTGCTCAAGTCTATCATCAGTTATCTTCCATCACTCACTGAGACAACAGGTGTAAAGAGATAACTCTAGGAACTGTCATTCTAACTAAATTATTACCCAAATGAGTGCTCTGTGCACTCGATCCCCAAATCTAAATGTCCAATACCCTATAGGCTATAGTCTTGTTCTGGATATGAGGACCCTTATAGCGTTACCTAGTAGCAACGCCATAATGATGACACACTAAGACTGGTTAAACCCTGGACCCTCGAACTATTATGCCGACTCCCCTGCAGATGTCTGGAGCATTTTGTAGAAGTTTAAAGGTGTGTATTAACGGTAATTTAACTGTTACGACTAAGTATTACCTAACCTTTTTTCTGATTTGCTCTCTTGGATATAGCCGTCCCTTTTTAACTGCCTAATACAATACATTACCGTAGTAAAAATTATTATCATTAAAATTTCACTTAGATTAAAACTCCCAAATACCGTTATGAACCTATACTGTTCCTTGATATCAAACTATTTCGCAAGATTAAGATTTAATTTTCTCCCACTAGCATTTCCTTACTATTTAACTATTTACTTTCACTTTAATGGTTACTTTCACTTTAATATTTACTTTCACTTTAATAGTTACTTTCAACTTTAATATTTGCTTTCACTTTAATAGTTACTTTCACTTTAATAGTTACTTTCACTTTAATAGTTGCTTTCACTTTAATAGTTACTTTCACTTTAATAGTTACTTTCACTTTAATAGTTACTTTCACTTTAATAGTTACTTTCACTTTCGTATTTACTTTTAGCATAACTTCAATTTAATTACTTAGATAATTACCTTTTGATATGCTTGCCTTTTGATATGCTTACCTTTTGATATGCTTATCTTTTGATATGCTTACCTTTTGATATGCTTACCTTTTGATATGTTTATCTTCTTGTTGAATTTGATAAAACCTATTTACCTGCTAATTTAGAAAATATCACTACCGGACTATTTAAATCTTCATTTTTTAAGTCCTTTGTAACTTGTATTTTTTTTATAATTGAAGTTCCTTGTAATTTAAATCTCTTTGGTTCGTTTTTCCTTTTTTACTTCTGAATCTTAGGTTCCCTTTAAATTTACAGCTACATCAGTGCTTAGGCCACTCTGTGTAGAGATCGGGCGGATTCTCTATCTTTCGTGCAGCGAGGGGTTATGCTTGCAGCATAATTCCCTTTTCCGCCGTGATTGAGTCCTTGCTCCTATCGTTCATCCATTTACTCTCACCAATTATATTTGTTAAGATCAAAAGACAAGTTGTTGAATTCTATTTTAATATCCCTCATACTGGTAAAACTATATACATCAAATTTCAAAAATTTGAATTAAAAGAATTTTTAAATTGAGATTAAAAGTTTACTACTATTCATTTAAATTTCTTAATTTGACTGTTTATTAGAAAATTGTGTTTTACTGAAGGAATACTAGTAAATCTGTTCGATTTATATGCTATTGGTATACAAAGTAGTAATGGGATGATTAATCGGGGTTTTCCAAGGTATCGGAATCGGAGTTCCAAAATATTAGGGCGATTCCGATACCTAAAACGATTATTTGTGTATTATTTGTAATGCGGTTATAAGTATAACTTAAAATGTACTATATGTTTCTAGATAGGGTACAACACAATACTGCCTAGTTAGTTAGTAACTTCCAGACTTCCAATAGGTTAACAATCAACTTAGTTTAGGCTTAAAGATGTTGCCAAATTTCCATAGGGAGCAGTAATAAATTTTCAGTGAGGGGAAAATCGGGTAACTCTGCTAAACTTACAATTAAAACCTAATTAAAATTCCATGCAAACTGCCTTTCCACTTTCAATAATCAATAGACAAAACAGTATAACCGTATTTTCTCGATTGCGGGTGGTGGATAACCATCAAGCCTTCTTTTTGTTGATAAATGTTTTCTCCATTCCGAAGCTACAATATGTTCTGCGGGCTTCTCCAGCTTACAAGCACGTAGTCGAACTTAGCTGTTTTGATGAATCACTTAGATCTGCCGTTGCCAGTGTGACCAATGTAGATTCTTGGGTTCAGGCAACTTTACCGGAATGTATTCTGTGAGTGATTTGGTTGAAATATTCTTTCTAATATTAATGTGGTCAATACCAGAGAGCTTACGGATGCAGTTGGGACATGGAGGCAGGGTTTACAGTATGGTATCCCAGTACCAGTCCATGAGTCCAGTCAAAAAGAATGGGAAATATTAAATTGCTCTTTTCCTATGGGATTGATAGTAAATTATCACCTATTTTCTAAGTAGATGAGGCTTGTTAATAAACTTATCCCATAGAGCAAATTAAGTCTCCGGGTTCTTTAACAATTATTTGTATTATCTTAACTTGAAGAGACTTGGAGGTAATTGATTGAATTCTATTAAACTGACAAATGACTAAACGGTAAAAGTTTTTAGGAAGTAAATTAAACACAAGGAAGTTTTAAATGGGTGTAATTATATTAAAGTTCGAATAGTACAGAGTTCTAAGACTTACGCACAAGTCTTCAAATAACACAACACAAGTTTAAATAAACTAGCGGTTGAGTAAACTTAAGGGTTTTAAATAAACAAGGGTTTGAGTCGCCAACTCACGAAACCCGTGGATGGACAAGTCTGACCAGACTTGGTCCGACCAACCAGTCTTCAAGAGACCATCGCGAACTATGAACACTTTAGTTAGGTGCCAATGGTATTTAAAGGGTGTACTGGAGAGTCCAACCTTCCAGTGAGTGAATAAACTTAAACTGATAGTACTTTTCAAAGATGTTTTTCTACTCACTGCAGATAGAAATAACACACAATGCATTATTCAAATTTAACACGCTAGTGGTAATGGCTTTCTATACGATTAACATATAGATCGATCAGATTTACTAATAGTTCATTTTAGTGAAACCTGATTTGCTAATAAACATCCAAATTTAAGCATACTATTTCAGAGTCCTGTTTAACCTATACATGATCAGAAATGAACTATTAATTAAGTATTAATTAAGTATTTCAATTAGAATAATTGAAATACTTACTTAATTCCTTTTAAATTAATCAAGTATTAATTTCAATTCTATCTATAGAAAAAGAACTCAATATTCTAAGTTGTATAACTGATTTACAAAGTTCATGAAGTTATATAACTTAGTACAAAATTATAAAGTTATATTCTGAGTTACAAGTTATAGCTCTGGGTTACAAGTTATAAAGTTATGTTCTGAAGTTACAAGTTATATTAGCGGCTTACATCAAAGCTATTCGTTTATAATTATATTCGAGCTCCTAGCGAGAATAACATGACCATAAATTTAAATAGCATTTCCTTCTAATGAACAGTGCACAAGATTAAAAAGATTATGCCTGATTAAATGATTATCAAATTATAGAAATTGAAAGATTAAGTGAAGATACAAGTTCAGCTTATTAACAATCTTTCTATTGTTAATATCACTCCCTCCTTCGTGTTTCAACCGACTTGTCGGTTGAATTTATATTTCTAAAGCCTTCTTATCGAAATCCAATCGAAAAATATCCTAACAAATTTCGAACAACACTCGGAAAACACCCTATGAAATTTCTTAAAATTTCTAAGTCCGAAACATAAATTATATCTATTAAAACAAAAGAAATTTCAGATTAAAATTTGATTTGCTAAATAGATCAGTCTTTTCATCATAAAAATTGTGTGTACAAAAGTATGATGACAAGACAATTCCTATCATATATGTAATCATGAATTCTACCTCTGGTCACGATATTAAATCAAAATAGAGTAAAAATTTATAAGTTATTCTACTCATATTCAGAAACATACATCAAAAATATATTTTCATTTTATGGAATTTATTTAACTAATAAAGATATTCAAATATCTAACCTTGTTTATAATTATTCAAAATTGAACCTGAAATCCCATTTCATCCAGTTCTAAAATTCAAAACATGAAATATCAAATTATGAATCTCAAATTCAAGAATCCCTTAAAGTTTTTCTTCAAAATATAAAGTTCGTTTAATACTTTACTGCAATATAGTCCAACTATAAACATCTTACTTTCATTCAAGAACCAAAATTATAATCCTTACAAATAAGATTATCAATAAAATCTAAGCATACGATTATAATATATCAACTATTATTATATCTTCTACTTCAAGCATCGTAATTTGAAACGTCGGAATTAAAGTTCAGTAATTTTCAAATGAAATTAATTTCAAAATCAATAGAGATTAATTACCTTTTATATATCCAATGAATATAATCTATAATCAATAGAACTTAGTTAACTTTTATATCTCAAATGAATATAAGCTATAGTCAATAGAACTTAGTTAACTTTTATATCTCAAATGAATATAATCTATAGTCAATAGAACTTAATTAACTTTTATATCTCAAATGAATATAATCTATAGTCAATAGAACTTAATTAACTTTTATATCTCAAATGAATATAATCTTACATCAAAATCGAAACTTCATTATAGTTTATTCTAATTCCAAAATATTCATTTCAAAATATATGAGAATAACTAAATTCGTTATTACTTATCTTAAACTTCTCTCTTCTTAAACAATGGTTATATATGTTATGTAATATTATACGAGCTATATTATTGGTTAGTATTCATCTATACTATTGTTAACCTTACATAACCTATTTCTATTCGTATTGAATAAACATATTCAGATTTCGTTTAAAATATCCAATGAAATTAAAAGTTACTTTAAATCAAATGTTCAACTTCGAAATCTGTAAACTATCAAATGAAATCTTAAGTAATTCTTTAAAGAATTAATTTTCAAATAAACATCAATGATTAAATGCTCATAACCTGAATGTTTCAATAAGCAATTAATATTTAAACTTTCTTTAAAGTAAATTCAAAGTATAGAAATCTAAGTTAATTGGACTAAAGTAATAATCCAAAATTTAGAATAATAAGATCAAGGTGAAATGATCTAAATGTGTCGGTACCATCAGAGAAGACTTCTCAAAGTAGGTACATGAGAGTTGAAGCCCCCATGTTCATTCTCCCCCTTCAGAATGAATGGTTCCCTCAGGTTACCGGGCATTGGTTTGTGACGTCACCGAGTATGACTGCGAAGTCGTCACCAAGTATGACTGTGAAGTCATCATCAAGTATGACTGTGAAGTCGTCACCAAATATGACTGTGAAGTCGTCACCAAATATGACTGTGAAGTCGTCACCAAATATGACTTTGAAGTCGTCACCAGGTATGCTCCACTGATCAGCCTTCTCGTCACCAGGCGTAGCTTGGCTTATCCTTTTCGGATCAACAAGTTACTGGTGTTGGATTGTTCCAACATCTGGTTTGTTATTGCTCTGCTCCAGTTTCTCGAGAGATGTTTTTCAAGTTTTGGGAATAAAAATAAATCAGCATTAATTAGGATTATATTTTTACCTAACTATTACTTTTTAGACTTACAGTTGAAGGATAGTATTACTTATTTTACATTGCTAAAACATGATTGTTTTAATTATTTCCAAAATTTTGTACAATGATTCTACAAAATTCTTTAATATTATAGTATTGTTATAATCCTTCAAGTAATATTATAGTTTGATAATATATATCTCACATAACATTTATTTCAAAACATACCTCATTCAGTTTACAATACATATTCCTATTATTATAAGACTGTAAAGAAGGGGTTAGTTTATATATATAACATATTTTTCACTTAAAACTAGGTTCATGAAAATCTTGGACACAATCAAAACTGTTATGTTTCTTTTTATTGTTACGTTACTTTACAAGATTTTCACTTATAGTGATAAATTCATAGTAAAATTAAGTAATTCACCTTCAACCGATGTCTTGCCCAGATCGTCAAATCGTCAGATGGATGGGGCTCATTGCTTTTAGAGCCTCTTTTAAGTGTGTTTCTGCAATTACAGGTGAACTTTACTAGCTTATACAAGAAACTTACATCTTACATAGATTATTTATCTACCATTACATTACATTTCATCAATAATTATAAGTGTTAGTCAACATAATTTTCTTAATTACTCTTAACTTACAAACACACAGTTATTTATATATATTTTATGTTTCACTAAACATCAATGCATTATATATATATAATTTACATTTCTTTAAACATCAGTGTTTATATTGTAGTTACCCTTAAGAGTTAATGTTATTGATTTAACCATCGAAAGAAATTAATTGAACACAACTATGTCGTTTTTTAGCTTTTCATTATATTTCGTTATGTTCCTTTTATAATCATAAATTCTCGTACAGAATTAAATCTCATTAATTTTTTCATTTGCTTTAACTCAAGTTTAATGTATTTATTTACTTTTTTCAAGTAATAATTTAAATATCATCAAGATTCTTGCTATCATTAAACTCAATTCTCAAAAATATTTTCGTAATTCCCATTTATCATTAAAGAGCCTTTTACTCTTATTTCAGTATCATTAAACTTTTCAACAGTTTTCTTTATATTGAATCCATACATTATTTATTAAACTATTTAACTGTCCCTTTTAAAGTCAAACTTTTTAATTACATTTAAGCTGCTATACTGAGTTTAATTAATAAATTCATTTATTTTCATGAAATAAATCCGTTCTATTCAATCACTTTTATTATTTACGTTTTCATTTTAATCCTTTTTATAGTCATGTTAAATCAACTACATTCATTCTTTTATAAATCTGGATTTATTACGGTTCCCCCTTGAAATTTTTCTTTAGAAGAAGATTTTCTTTTCAGGGTATTTACTGTACTCTGGTTGACCTTTGAACCTGCAATTACTGTTTTCTCTTAGTAATATTTACCCTTACAGTTTAGAATGAATATTCTTTATGTATTAGGAATATCCCTTTTTTTCAAATATCAACATGTAATTAATTATACATCTTGACTCATATCTTTCTAATATATTTATCTCACAATTCCATGTATAATTACACTTAATTACACTTCAATTCATTATTGTAATCTTTTTGGGGTCTAATTTTATTCTTCATTCTGAGAGGAATAAATAGAATGTTCCCCTGAGATTATTCTGAAATTCTTTAGAGTCTATTTTATTCTTCGTTCTGCGAGGAATAAATAGAATGTTCGCCTAACTTATGTTTGGAAATTCTTTAGGGTCTATTTTATTCTTCATTCTGAGAAGAATAAATAGAATGTTCGCCTAACTTATGTTTGGAAATTCTTTAGGGTCTATTTTATTCTTCATTCTGAGAGGAATAAATAGAATGTTCCCCTTAAGATTGATTCAAACATTTCCTTCATAACAGAATGGTTATATATTTATATATTATCATATATAAAAGTTTTAACGAACTATCTTTTCCAGCAATTATTTTATATATCATTGTACATAAACATTAGAATTTAAGTACATGTATATTATATTGCATGTTTTCATTATTCATTATACATTCAATAATATTCGACTATTTATTTAGAATTCATTCCTAAATTTATATATCAAGAATTCAGTATCTTTATTTTAATTAACAAGTACAAACATTTTTATTTATCATCTTGAAAATCAAAAATTCAACATAAAATATTACACTTCTATTATAAATAAAAGAATTCAAATTAAATGTGAAATAATATTAATTGAAATATTTGCTTCGTATCTTGTTATCATTCAAATCATTCGTTAAACTCTCCATTTGTTATGGTGTTCCAAATATTAGTTCTTGCTACATCTTGGATTGTATTACAATATAGTTCATAGAGAACAGTAGATTGATTTACTGCATGTCATTTAATTAGGAATAACTATTAATTCTTATTCATACATTGTTCTTACAGGTTCTAATTCTCACACAAGTAATAACTTATATTACTTCAGTTCCTCAAATTTATCATATTATTAAATTATGATATTACACTTATTTCATGCCATTAATTCCATGATTTTATTTCGACGAAGAACCTGTAACTCATTTATTTATCAAACATTACAGTTATCATTAAAAGAAATCATCAAGAGCTCTCTTTCAAACTCATTTATTTTATCAAATAATTAATTAAATAATTAATTATTATTTCTGAGTAACCTACTGGAATAATCACATTAATTCCTAGATCTTTTATTTTCCATTTAATACTCATTATATCATTCATATTATATCCTTGCTATCGTCAACTATAGTGTTACTGACTGTACTACCTGAATGTGTGACTAATTTTAATAGCTCTGTTGACAATAACTTCCCACTTGAGAATTTACATCGCTTCCTTCAAGATTACGTTTAGTCTTGACTTTTTACTAGTCAACTATTTATATATTTTTACGTTGAGTTATTTTTACGTTAAGTTATATTAATATATATATATTAACAATCGATCTGATTATAACAATCGACCTAATTAATTTACTGATCTATTGTTAATACGCAGAAGTATTTTAATCTTTATAAAGATTATAATCTTTAACAAGATTATAAACTTTATAATCCTGTACTACTCTTCAATAGCTAATCAAGGAAGAGGTGTTAGGAAATTCCAACTCATATTTATGGTTATGTTATTCAGTCCTCATATTTATGGTTATGTTATTCAGTCCCAAACTCATGTGAGAACACTCACATCGACTCATATTTATGACTCTGTTATTCAGATCCAAACTCATGTAAACTCATGCAAGAACACGAATTCAATTATATTATCAACTTGATGTCGCCGTTCTTAACTCTTTGATAAAGCCGAACTTACCACCCAAGACCTGGGAAAACTCTGGGCGCATTTGGCCTTCAACCTCCCTATAAAACCCAATCGAGAATCATTTCATTTGTTCAGTTCTATTCCTTCATCGTCACTCCTTGACGTGTTCCCCGGTACACCGTGTGTCTAACATAAAGTGTTCGAGCTCTACCGATCTAGAACTCTTGATCAGTTAACTCTTGAATAACATTCCATAATAGTGACTGAGTGAATTAAGTGCCGATAGACTTATCTTAATCAAGCTTACTAACACTGTTCAAGGAAGAAATAAACACAAGTTAATTAATCGATATTTTACTCAAACTTTATTCAGTGTAAACCAATTGATTTATTATATTAGATTGTGTTACCGTGTTTTTCATTTACCCCACTTATTGTAATTATTGAATTATAAAGGCAATTGTTATTTATTTTGATCAACTTGATTAACGAAGACTAAGAACCTGCAAATTAACTAAGAAGTCTTTTTCGTCTTTGAGGAAAATAAAACAAAGACTAGAATCAGAGAAAAGAAAGTTAATAATGACATCTACGACGGAGATCAAAAATTAACAAAAAGCAGCTTTTATTATAATCAATAATCAATTACAGTGGGAAACACAATTAACAATTAAAAAGTGAAGTGTTCGAGAAGGGTAGAATATTGTTCCCCGTATGAAAGTTTTCGTATGAAACACTAATGCGGTTATAGTGTGGTTATTTAGAATATCACGTGACAGGTGAAAAGTATTCTAATAACTAATAACATTTTCAAGAAATACCGATGTAAAGTATTTCAGTGTTATACCGGTGTGAAAAATAACACCAGTGTTAAAGTGCTACAATCACTCCTTGTGCTAAAAAGGAAGGAGGCAGCGTAAAAATTCATTAGCTACGCTAGTAACGCGCTGTTACCTGCGTACTATCAGCTCTTCAGGTACTAGTGGCAAGAAAAACTGGTACGGCGACAAAGCTACTTTTGTCGTGATAAACTCACTCTCAAATAAAAAACGAATTAAAGTAAATTAAATCGTCTCATCACTTTCGGAGTAAGTGACTGAAATTACTTTAACTGAGTTACGAGTTATTTTCTTCTTCATCAAATAAAGTCGGGAGCCCTACTTCATATACTGAATAATAGTATACTAACAGCGCATCGCAGCGGATCCAAAGCTGAGAAGAAGACAAGAAATAGTCTACAGCTGTTGACCACAACAAGACACTCAGAGAAAAGGGGTCAACAAAGAGAAAGCAGAGGTTCTTCAGAAGTTCAGCAGTCAACGAATATAGTATTCAGTAATAAGACTCACCTCATCAAGTTAAGTTGAACGTTCTATAACTGTTGTTAAATACGATTGTTAGAAGCAAGAATGAGTAAGTTATGTGGGAATTAAATAATTAATTCAAAATAACGAAAAATATTGTTGATTGCTAATTAATATTAGGAGGAATCCTTCATCACTATTGAGTTTTGAATTTTGTGAACATTTACGATTGAGAAATAATTATATTATATTTTTTTGTGTGCCTAAATAATGTTTACATAATAATTACATTATATACATATGTGTATGTGCTTGTAAATTAATAATTTCTTATTATATTATTTTTTTGTGCCCAATAATTTTGATAATAATTATACACAGGTACAACCTTGTGCATGTTCATTGATACTTATATTGGTTAGAAATTTTATTTGATTTTTTTATTATTATTGCAAGTTATATATTTTTTTGTCCTTTGCCTAACCTTTTTTTTTTCCTATATTGTGTATTGGGTGGCGCTCAATATTTTTATATATTCTTTTATATTTTATTGAAAAATATTACAGAATAATCAAAGGAAAGGATAAAAATTTCCTGAAAGGGAAAATAATCAAAGGAAAGGATAAAAATAAAAATTTCCTGAAAGGGAAAATAATCAAAGGAAAGGATAAAAATAAAAATTTCCTGAAAGGGAAAATAATCAAAGGAAAGGATAAAAATAAAAAATTTCCTGAAAGGGAAAATAATCAAAGGAAAGGATAAAAATAAAAAATTTCCTGAAAGGGAAAATAATCAAAGGAAAGGATAAAAATAAGATTTCTTCCTGAACGGAAAATAATAAAAGGAAAATAGTTTCCAATTATTGCAAAGATGGCTAACAACAATTTGATTGTGTTAAATGACCTACCTAAATTCAAGGGTGCGCCATTACCACACGAAAAAGATGCATTTGTGCCAGGTCCTAATGTTAGGACATTTTTCCGTACTTTAGATAACTACTTCCTGCAAAACGACATCACAGATGGTGGCGTAAAATTCCGGATACTATATGCCCAAGTAAGCAAACAAAGCGGAAACGCTTTGAGTTTGATAGACCTCTATGCTGGACGCGAAGAGTACAGCTATGAGCGTGTAGAACGCGAATTCCTCAAGATGTATCCAAATCATCAAAGAGAGGACACTCAACATGCAGCAAAAGTATTGGGAACCAGTGACATCCACAAGCCGAACTTCTTTGCTGGCATGACGTCGTTAGAAGCATCGACAAGAGCATATGTGGAAAGTTTCCTCTCAACAGAAGGGATGAAAAAAATCAACATAAGCCCTGAAACGGTAGTTCCACTCCCGAGCGGCGAAGAGGAAGATGAGGAGGAAGTACTAAAGTTGCCACTAATGGGGTTATTTCAAAACCTCATAATGAAGTTTATACTTGGTAATCAGTTACCGACAAAAATGTACGAAAAAATCACTGACATGTGTGCCGACTGCTCCAGTACAGAGCTAATGTCGGAAGTTGTGAATTTATACGAAAAAGAAGCGCTAATGAAGCTAAAAAAGAAAAAGGAGAACATCGCAACACAGCAAGATGTTCTCTACCAGGTAACCACTACTTCCCATGACAAGAAGAGAGAACAAGGCCAAGGGGCAGCAAGGACCTGCTTCAATTGTAAAGAAGCCGGGCATTTTGCCCGAGAGTGCAGGAAAAAGATTTCCTGCAAGTATTGTAAAAAACTCAGTCATTCTGCGCAGTATTGCAAATTAAGGATAGCTAAAAAAATCCCCTATTGCCTGAACTGCCATAGAATTGGCCATGAAAATAAAGATTGTCGTAAGGGTAAGTTTGAGCAAGGAGCCAAACAAGAGAGGAAAATAGCTGGATCAAACAGCTATAGACCTAGAGATACTCTCACAAGGAATGGTGACAGGGTTAATGTCCTAGAGGATGGAAATTACGAAAACCCTGATCACGAATGTGAGGAATCGGATCAGTCAGAATGACTAGGAAGTATACAGGAACCAAACAAAACGTTGGTAAATCCACACGTAGAGATAGTAATAGGACAATCCAAATATAAGGGATTAGTTGACACTGGAGCGTCAATTAGTCTGATGTCAGAACGAATACTGACGGATAAACACATGGTTAGAATTTATAAAAAGGAGGTAAGAGATGCTAGCAACAACGTTATCCCTATTGTGGGAGAAACTACAGTGGAAATTGTAAATCCACGAGGTAAGTTTCATGAAAATGTACTGATATTTAGCAATACCAGTGCGTTGCGAATGGATATTCTGATTGGAATGAATATATTGAGGAGAGCTCATATAAACTTACCAGAAGGTAAGATAAGTTTCATGGAAAATGAAACAGAAAACTGTAAGGTCTCAAAAGGAATGGACCAGTTGAAAATGATGATAATAAACGAAAACCTTCATAATTATCCCAAATGTACGAATGGGAATAAAAAGAAGGAAATAAATGTGGATAAAATAGTCACAAAGGAATGTGAAGATGAAGGACACTTCAACTTACACATAATAGAGGACATTGAGGTCCAAAGAAATGCAATTAACGTGTGCAATATGAAAATTGCAGGAGCACAAGATGGTGAAGAGATATTAATCCATAGCTCGCGACTAAAGGAAAAGATATTAATTCCCAATACACTTGCACGAGTATGCAAGGGGAGAATAACCATTAATTGCATAAATATAAGTGACGATAACATTGTATTGACCCAGGGAACGAAGATTTCTACTGGAAGTGTGTTTAATGAACAAAGGATAAATGCCGTAACGTTAGACAACAAAGAAGACCCAAGGGAAAAACTAAGAGAAGAGGAACTTGAACCCTTGGAAGAAAAGGATATAATATGTGAAGATGACAGCATGAAGGATAAGATACTAGATCTCCTGAAAAAGTACAGACAGGTAGGTTGGAAAAAGGGTGAAAAGTTAGGAGTTTTTACAGGTGACACCTTGGATATAGACTTGAAGGATGACGTGGTGGTCAACCGGAGTCCTTATCCCATACCGCACTCCAAACAAGGTCAGTTAAATGAGGTAATTAAGGATATGTTAAATACAGGTGTTATCGCTAAATCAAAGAGTGTATTTAACGCACCTTTGCTTATAGTAAACAAACCTAATAATGAAATTAGGCCTTGCATTGACTATCGCGCTCTCAACCAGGTCATGAAACCTGTAACATATCCTATCCCAAGGATAAACGACTTATTAAAGTCATTAGATGAAATCAAATATATTTCAAAAATAGATCTTGCATCGGCCTTTCATCAATGCTTAATAACACCAAGTGATCGACACAAAACGGCTTTCACTGTAAATTCAACTCGATATGAGTTTAACCGAGTGCCTTTTGGGCTCCAAAGTAGTCCAGCTTTTTTCAGTCGAGTTATCAATTCAGTTTTGTACGATTTACTTGGATGTAATGTACTTGCTTATATGGATGATATTATCGTATATTCACGAAATAAAGAAACTCATTTAGAAAGGATTGAGGCAGTATTGCAGAAATTGTCTGAAGCCAACCTCAAAATAAAATTGACTAAATGCAAATTTTTTGCAAAAGAAATCAAATTCTTGGGCTATAAAGTCAGCTCCGATGGGTTAACAATGGACGAGTCTAGAATCGAATCATTAAACGCAATGCCATACCCAACTTCTAAGAAGGAAGTTCAAGCTTTCTTAGGAGCTTGTAACTATTTTAGAACCTTTGTGAGAGGTTTCGCCCATCAGGCAGAACCATTGTACCTTTTACTACGGAAGGGGGTAAAATTTAAATGGGGTAAAGAACAAAGTGAAGCAGTAGATAAACTTAAAGAAATGCTCACTACTAGTCCGGTTTTGAAAATCCCGGACTACTCTAAACCGTTCCATTTGTATTGTGATGCAAGCCTATCGGGGATAGCTTCATGCCTTATGCAAGAATACGATAATATCCTCCACCCCATATCTTATATCTCGAAAAGCTTAAATCCGGCTCAGAGGAACTATAGCGCAACTAAGCGCGAGTTCCTAGCATTGATTTTTGCTTTAGAGACATATAGAAATATCATACTCAGCTATCCAGTGTCAGTATATACTGACCACATGCCTCTTCTTGGTATTCTGAAAAAGAATACCAAAGATAGTTGCATAAATAGATGGTCTATGTTAGCTCAGGAGTATGCCATTCAACTCTTCTACTTGCCAGGTAAGTCCAATTTATTTGCAGACTCCCTCTCTAGGTTATCTAAAGTCGAGGAGAACTGTACTGACGTAACGGAGGAACTGGAAGAAAAATTGGTGAGTAGAATAAATAAGATAGAACAGACACAGGAGAACCCGGAATTAACCGAAGGGTTATCATCGCTACTTCCGGTGAAAACTCCATTCAGTGAGGAAGAACTGAGGAATCACCAGGAAAAGGACGAAGGTTGCATAGAAATCAAGAGAAAAATATTATCCAACCAACGTGAAAAAACCATTGCTTTAGCAAGTTTTAAAATTCTAAAGAACTTAATCTTTGTGGTAAGAAATATCACAAGACAGAAACAGAAAGAAGTTCACATAGTTCCTTATGTACCAGACAGTTTAATGCCAAAAGCATTTAAAACGGTACATACCGAAACAACGGCTGGTCATAGAGATATCGAACGATCTTTGAAGATTTTCGTTCGAAACTTCTACAACCGAAACGAAAGCAAGATACTGAGAGAACTTTGTGATAATTGCGAGCTTTGTATCAAGGCTAAAGGGATTGCTAAACCTATTCCCATCGGAAAATATCCGATACCAATTAAACCGTTTCAAACTCTCAGTTCAGATTTATTGGGACCGTTACCTATCACGGAACAAGGGAACCGTTATATCATGGTGGTGAGAGACTACACTACCAGATACACTGTAATATTACCTTTGCCTAATAAAGAAGCCGAATCCATTATAGAAGGATTCAGACAGGTAATATCTAATTATGGATCACCAAAGGTAATTCTAACCGACAATGCACAGGAGTATAAATCCACTAAACTCCGCACCTTCTGCGATTTCTACAACATCGAAAAGCTCGAAGTTGCACCATACCATCCAGCAAGCCAAGGACTGTCAGAAAGGATTAACCGGGAGGTTAACAAAATGTTAAGGATCTACACCAACTCACTGGCCATGACGGATTGGGATTATCTTCTACCAGTAATAATGTTGACTATAAATAACTCGTGGAATACGAGCATAAACGAATCACCATTTTACAGCTTATTTGGTTATGATAGTCCAACGATCACATTATCACAGCCAAGAATGAATTACAGTGAACTAGAAAGTGACGTCAGGCTTAGACGAGTAGCGCAAATCCGGAAGCATTGTCGGGAACACATCCTAAAAATCCAGGATAAGTATACGGACAGGACTAATTACAGAAGAAAGGACAAACAGGTGACAATTGGTAAACGCATTTATGCAAAATTACCGAAACATATTCCTAAGAACAAATTAGATTTGCCAGTATCTGGGCCATTCATTGTTCTCCAACAAAAAGGAAACAAGATCACACTCCAGGAGGCAAACTCTGATGTAAAATACGAGGTGCATCCTGATACCCTTATCACGAAGGAATATTCTTCCCCTGATAATTCTGTAATTGAATCTAATTCTCAAACTAATGGTAACTTGAAGGAATCAAATTTTCCAGAACCAGAATCACTAGTAGAAAAACCTAATACACAGTTACAGGAAACAAGAGGTTTCAAAGGTCCTTATAATCTAAGACCAAGAAATTAAAGAGTAAACCTTACTCTTTGTTTCAGTAACGATATGTAATAGTATATTTACATTAAAAATGTATTCTGATATGTTTAGATTGTTTAAGAATTATACTCTTGTAATCCTTATAATTATATCAAGGATTAAAAATAAACTATAAAATATGTATCCACTAATTATAAGTTAATGTAAGATTTTAAATGGTTAGTTTGTAACTCAAAACTGTATTACAGAGACTGAGGGTTGGAGACTACCACTAGCCTTGCTACTTGTAGTAGCAGTTGTCCAAAATGTAACCTCACAGTCAGAGACTTCCACGGAGAGAGCCTCACCTATGACGATATCTCCCTGGAGGGGAAGGACCATGATTAGTGGTGCGTACTTAGTCAGTAGAGTAAAGCTAACATTCATTTCAAATACTTGTAACCAAGTCAGAGATAATCTAGACGTCTCTGCAAGGTCCATAAGACAAATAATTCTATCTGATATTTTAAACACCTTTAAGGACGACATAGGATTCACCAGAAGAATAGGATTTTTATGCTTGAAAATAGAGTCTATAAATTCAGACATATACAAAATGTTGAACAACACTCAACTTTGTGAAAACAACACTCTAGAAGAGATAGGAGAAAAATACTTTAACTTAAAGGATAGGTTAGACGAAGTATGGGAGGAAATAAAATCCTCAAATCAGAATACGAACACCATGATCACCCAATCATTCATTGCCCAACGACCTAACGTAGCAAGACTACCACCCCAAACTTCCATATTTTTAGGGGCAGGAATAGCTTTAGTTACAGGTTTGGTAACTGGAGGAGTTGTAGGATCATTATTTGGAAATGACAATTCAGCCGAAATCGACCAATTAAATAAAGATATCCACAGAGTCAACAAAAAAGTGCTCTTGACGAACCAGAGAGTAGATGTATTAGCTAAAAATGTATCAAACACCATTAGAGAGTTCAAGGTTCTATTGAGTAACATGCAGACGCTTAATGAAGGTACAGAACAAAGACAGATGATAGTTTGGCAATTATCTCAGCTAAAATTAGCAGCTACTAATGCTTTACTGTTATTAAAATCAACCGAAAACACCCTCACTCTATTGAGAGGTTCACTATTAAATTCTGAACTATTAGACATAAAGACTTTTCAGGAAGTACTTCAGGAAGGAAAAGCACATTTTCCTCAGTTAAGATTTCCAATTGATAAAGTATCTAGGGAAACAATAGGTGATATTATCCCATTAATTGAAATAAAAAAGGTAGGAGTAAATCATTACATTATGATCATTCCATTAGTCCATGTAAATACTTATGACACGTTTCAAATTATTCCTTTACCAATCAGACTTCAACAAAGCGAGATCATGATAGCAGATTTGGAGAATGACATTTTGTTGTATGACGGATCCACATACATAGTGACTCAGAAGGAAAATTTAAGGACTGTAGATGAAAACTATTTATTGATAAAAAATCAGCCTATATGGCAAGAAACAGAATCTTCTTGTCAAATTGAAGCTTTTAGAGAAAATACGACAGAGATAATTAAATTATGTAATTTCCGGAGGCTAGGAATATCTCATGAAATATTCTTGACCGACACTCCACAACATAGATTAATCTACACGACCGTAAGTAGGAACATAGAACTAGACTGTCCTACTGGAAAGATTAGACAACAGATAACAGGATTACACATAGTACCAAATACTTGTGACATCAAAACTGCAGGAGTAGCATGGCCTGCAAAATTAGAAAAGGAAATACAATTGGAAGACTTATTAGTAGAAAATAATCAAACCAGTGTTTTCGACATTACCTCATTACCCATTTTTGACGTAAACACAACGAATCCACTCCATAAGACCATTAAAAATCAATTAGAGAAGTTACCCATTAATGAATCATTAACTTTCACTTTTGAGGATTTTAATTTATCAACAGACGAAGTACAAATTTACTCAACGATGGCTTACGGAATAATTTTGATTATAGTAATAATTAACTCAATTTTAATAGGTGTGATATATTGGAAGAAATTCAAGAAAAGTGACGATACAACAGACAATGTAGAATTAGGACGACGATCTAAGTTCTTGGATAGATTTCAGTTCCCCAGAGACTCTTTGAACCTTAATAGTTTCAGAAGAATCCGAAATAAATTGCACAAATTTCAAGACCGAAGCAGACCAAGCTCACGACAAAGTTCCATTAGATCTAGTGTGAATGATAAAATTAGAAAGAGATCTAAATCAGTAAGACAAGCGATTAGAAATTCTTCACTAACTAGGAAAAGGAACGACTTATCAACTGACTCTCGTAAATTTGTGAATACAGGAACTAACACTAATATTATGTATCCAAATTTGTCATCCGTTCCAACCACACCAACGGTGCAAGAAAGAAAAAATAGAATACATTTAAAGGCATACAAATAATTTTCGAAATTCGATGTTGTCTAGGAGATGTTTAAATTACAGAGATTTTGCTATTTTTATTATTTTGAATAATTAAATGAAGAAAAAAATTACGCACCACCAACATGTAAATTCCAGTCTCAATGACTAAAAAATTAAGAGGAATTTTACTTTAAGTTATAAAATCTATAAATAGTAATCCGATTGTAATAGCTACATAATGTTTTTATTGTTTCATAATATTAATCAATTATTTTGTGAACGTTTTCCATGAGGGCCGCTGAGTCAACACAACTTCGACCCGAGACTCACGTCTATCCACCTTGCCCTCATATCACTGACCTAAGCCGACAGTAACCGAGATGGCCAGAGACGTCAACAGTTCCCTCTCAAGGTTGGGAACCCACCACGAGACCACTGACGAGGTTGAGAACCTTGTATGAGACGTTCCCATGAGACGATTAGGCCAATACCAATGTGGCCACTGACAAGGTTGAGAACCTTGTATGAGACGTTCCCATGAGACGATCGTGAAACGATTGGGCCAATACAACTGGGTCAACACAAGATTAATTGAACACCACTAATTAATAATTAGTACACTTTATTAAAATTATTCAATTTTATCAATTTTAAATTTATAGTTATAATGGAAACAATAGGTAGTTAATAAATAGCTATAAACTATTTAGAATTATAACGCAGTAAAATATTAAATAATCTTCAACTTTTGAAAAAAGAAAGGAATAAAATTTAATAGCGATTTATAATTGAATCATATGAATTAAGTAGAACAATAAATTAATGTTTTCAACGACTAGACATTCACTTGGAAACTAATTTCATTTAAGTGTTTAAGAAATGAAAACATAAACATTTGATTTTAGAATTAGAATGTTTTTATTATTTTAAATTTAAGTTCTCAATGACTAAACATTCACTTGGAAACCATTTCCATTTAAGTGTTTAAGAAAGGGAAATAGAAATCTTTATTTCCGGATTTTTCTTCAAAATATTTTAAAATAAATTATTAACAATTATGAGTTTGATGCTTAGGATTATTCGATTTGAACTCTGGAACTAATTATTTAATTTGATATTTAATGTTTTGAATTTTAGGATTGTATGAAATAGGATCGAAAGTTCCAATTTATAGAATCATAAAGTAAGATTACAATTATATTTTAAATATAATATTCTTCTATAATGTTTAAACTGTATTTTAGTTTTAATGGGATTATTTTCGATGTAATTTTCTGAATATGAATAGGATAACTTAGAGATATTAACTGAACTCTAAGTTGAATTAAGATTGTAAACCAAGGTAGGATACATGATTGGAATTGTCACCATACTTTTTGAACATTCAAATTCTATGATGAGAATACTAATCTACTAGCATATCAAATACTAAAACTAAAAATTCTGAATCTATAAAACAATTAATGAATTAATAGTTTATTTTCTTTTGTTTTCATAGAATAATTTGTGTTTCGAACTTTGAAAATTTTTACGAAATTCTTAGGATATTTTCAAATAAGGTTAGATTGTAGGGGTTTAGTAATGGTATTACTATATATTCTATATAACTACATATATTCCCTATATTTTAATCTAATCTTAGAAGTTGTTTACTAGCACTTTATAACTAGGAGATGGCACTTGATGTGAGACTTAGTTGCAATTGACCTGTATTAACGGGGGGAGGGAG
>CANNZV010001462.1:153232-258926 GCA_947561585.1 Caprella mutica | reverse complement strand
CAACCATAAATTTGAATTAAATTTCACTACTCGTTCTTGTTTGCTATTTGTTTGAAATTTTATAAAGCAAAATATCGCAGAGCTGTTTTTTGTATTGGTTTGAAATCTACATAAAATAACATTATCAAATACCCATTTAAATGAAATAAACCAAATACTATAAAACGTTAAAAGAAATATAGAACCAATACAATAAAATATTAAATGGCATAGAATCAAAATCATCAAAACATTAAATGAATTATATACTAAATATATTAAAACTTTATCATTTGTATTACAAAACAAGATAAAAAGTATCTTTCAATTACTATATAATATTTTAAATTATTCTATTCTTTTCCATATTTGACAAATAATAAGAAATGTATTGATATCCCATTTTGAATTGTGTATAGAAGACTACTAGTCAAGCAGTGCTATACTCTTTAAATTGATTGAGGTTTACTAATAATTATACAAACACAATACTCTATACTATATAGCAACCACGATACACAAGCACCACAACTTCCCTAGACAAAAGTTAGAGTTACAGTGGGATTCTAGAGCCATCTTTTCGCGGTGTATTATTCAGCGCAGAGTGTATTGTTACGCGCGTGTGTATACCATATTCCTAGCGAGGAATGTAAGCACATGACTGTACAGTGTACATTACCAACACAGTCAGTTATTAGTTGATTAGGGTTAGTTGATGTTAATTGATTGTGCAATAATGCAGTGAAGTATTTAGCATCATAAGAATGTACTGCTTTTAGTTGGTTGGGTTGACTGTAGTTAAGTAACTGTGACATCCAATAAATAAACTAGATGTGATGCAATTTCTTTGATATCGTCATATTCATAAGCAATGAACGCTATTCTTTAATTTATAAGCAGCATTACTAATTCTTTTCAGCAATATTTCATGTCAAGAGTTAGATTTTAATTTAGCTATCATATGTACAATAAAAGGAAATATCGAAATATTTCCAGAACAAAACTGGAACAGTGAACGTGTGTGCATGAAATTGGTGAAGTGAATTTCTTCGCAACCATAAAAGGTTGTATTTTTAATTTTCTATATCTCTACCGTTATTTTCTACATTTTTTGTTAATAGAGTGCAGTTGTCCTTCAAAAATACCAAGTGCAGTGGTAAATCATGTAATTATCGTACATTATCTATAGTGTTACATGCTTCCTATAATTGAGTTCCTCTCAATTGATTTTAATTGTGCTTCATTACATGATTCCTCTAGTGTAGTAAACACACCACTTGCTGGCATGCTATTTAAACATCAAATGTAGGTTTTACTCGGCTCTAGGACAACTGCCATAGTGTACAACTGCCATGCAACAAACTGCCATGCAATGTTATAATTTTATTTTGGGTGAATTTCTAATGCACTTGTAAATCTTACATGTCTTGGAATTAATTTGATGTGAGGTATAATATTATTTTAACCTATATTTTTTGTATAAAAATGTTAATTGTATAGTAAGAACTTGGGAATGAAGAAGTATTGAAATGAATACTATATTTTTTCTTGGTTACAATAATTTCTTTCACATTTTACGCCTTTAATAATCAAATAGTTGACAAAAAAATTGAAATCTATAGGTACAAATTTTTTTTTTAACATTTCAGAATACAGAGAATAGTACAAATATGAGCTTTACAGGTTAAAATTTTCAGTGAGTGTGGTTTTGCGTCTTACTATTTTAGAAATGCTTTCACACAACACTGGGCATATGTGAGTTTACTAAAATGTTGATTTGTGATTAGTACAATATATAACATATTAAATAAAACATATTCCAGTAATAATTATTCTCATATTTTGGCACTTTTAAAATATTTATAAGACATGTTTCTGATCGTTGGGAGCTAAAAACAAAGAAACTATATAAGAACAAATTCAAATTTCAAAGTTACAGAGTAAAGTGTTCTTTGTAAGTATTTTTTTTTTAAACATAGAAATAAGATAAATACTACTTCAGTTTCTAATCATGAATCTAGCAGAAAAGTTTGTTTTTATATATAAGAAATATTGATTAACCCAATGAAAATTCTTGAATACTAGTAAAATGCAAAATCACACTCACTGAAAATTTAAACCTGTAAAGCTTGTGTTTGTACTATTCTTTAATTGTATTTTGAATGTTTGAAAAGAAAGTTTTGCATCTATAGATTTTAACCTATTTATCAACCATTTGATTGTTTAAGGAGCCAAACGTACTTCAACTTTAAATTCTGAATCTACCGTCAATATTAACTTCTATACTTCTTTATGCACAATTTCGGATTATACGATTAATAATATACTTAATTTTTAGGTTAATATAATAATATACTTTACATCAAATTGATTCCATGAAAGGTTAAGTTTAGAAATGCATTACAATTCACTCAAAATAAAATTATAACATAGCGTCAACGTAGGCATTGCCCCGCACTTATCGAAAAAGTTAAATTATCTCTAAAACTATTACAGATAGAAAAGATCTGTAAAATGAAAAAGAAAGAGGTAGTCACTTTTTTATACAGACAAAACGGCTTAGCCCTATGACCAATGGGTTAATAGTTATTCAACTTTTTCTAAAAATATTGCTACCCTAGCAAACCAGGCAATAATCCCGCACCATTCATGGCATTATCCCGCTCTGCGTGGTAATACCCTGCACCACTATAAGCAATAACCTGCATCGCAGGTTAATGGCCTGCAGCCCTATTAACTTGAAAACTAATAAATCAATCCAAATTTGGATTGCACCATCGTAAAGAGCAGCTTCTAAACTCTTAGAAACAATGTTTAAAGTTTGCAAATCTAACACTAGGAAATAGCGTCATGTGTTTGAACAAGTAACACCTATGAAAGTTAAGAGGCTCAATATTGAGTCACCTGAAAAGATAATATTGAGCCACCTCAATATTGAGTCACCTGAAAATATAAATCGCGCATAATTTACTATGACGAAAAAGTTATAAGTTAAAATATACTTTAAATGTTGCACAAGCATCAGAAAATAGTTTTCTGTGAAGTCAGATTCACGTTACAGACAAGAGCTTATTGTATATTACGTTATTTGTTGGTGCATAAATAGTCCTGCATAATAAAAGTTTAAGCAGGCATTTTTTCGCACATACACTACACACTGTATGTACACACCCTACACACTGTATGTATACACACTACACACTGTATGTATACACACTACACACTGTATGTATACACACTACACACTGTATGTATACACACTACACACTGTATGTATACACACTACACACTGTATGTATACACGCTACACAATTATCTATGGTTATTATATCTTATCATGCTAAAAATTCAACATTTTATAATACTGTTTAAGTGCGGGATAATGCCCTGCATAATTTTTTCATACCGAGCAAAACCCATGTAGTCAATTTTTGGCTAACTTGAAACAAAAAAAGTAGGTATTATATTATAGTACAATAATTAACCTACAATATGTCATCAAATTTGATTGAGAATTGTGGATTCTGCAGCAAATCTTGCAAAATTATCTGATTTATAGTGTTCTATTTAAAATATATTTTAAAATACTTACCGAAACCTAACATGGACATGATTAATTGTCCTAAGGGTTGAAAATCTGCTTTTTTTCCAATGCCGTAATTTAAATTTCTGAATAGTTTTAGAGATGAGGGGGGTGCGGGTTAATGCCCGCACATTTTCAGGTGCGGGGGAATTACCCGCGTTAACGCTATTGCATGGCGTCCGCATGGCAGTTTGTCGCATTGCAGTTGTGAACTATGGCAGTTGTCCGCATGGCAGTTATCCGCATGGCAGTTGTCCGTACACCGTTTTACTCTAACCTCTAATTATATTTGTCATAGAAAACAATAATTAGATGCATTTCGAGTGTTAAGTGTGTTGAATTTGAAGACCAATCTAGAATTGTGGGTTTCTTCAATTTGTAGACCATTCCGTTTGATAATTACTCTCTCTCTTTTTTTGTTCCATTATACTTTTGAATTTGAAACCTGTTTGCAAAAATACTCCAAAGATTAACCAAGTCAATTATTGACATAATTAGTGGGATAGTTAGAAGACTTTGATGATTCGTTGGTGGGAAAAAACTATTTTTAGCGATGTTATTAATGCATAAGGATTATTCTATAGTTGTAAAATATTAAAACACGTGTAAAAAAAACCCTAAATAATAAAATAAATTATTTCAAAATAATGGTAGATATTGCATAGTGTGGATTAGTAGGGAGGAATTGATTTATTTTCAGATAATTTATTTTTTTGACAGACTGTTAAATTTTTCAATGTTAATTAGTATTGACTATTGATATGAAAATCGGAAAAAATGTTCTTACTCTTCACAGTAATGCAGAGATAAATTATTATTAAATGATTTATTTTCATCTCTCATTATTAGCTTCTAATAACTATATTTTACAGATTTCTCTATTTAAATTTTCACCAATCTTACTCTAAGTGGAAGACTTTTAGAAACTGTTTAAAGTGGCCTATGGAAGTATCAGGATACATTCTTTTTTGTCTAAACTATTTTTTACGTCTTAACTTTTAGGTATATATTCCTCCTATGTTTTACTTCTTGAATTTATTCATAGAGGTCTATAGTAGTTGGTAACTTGTAACTGATTTCCATTGAAATAGAGAGGCTTGTTTATTGTTTGTAAGGGAAGTTGCATCAGTTATAGACGTTACTGTTACAATTTTGGAAACTAATAAATTTTCATGAGCAGGAATTGCAGAAGCAGGATGAATTCTATTATAATGCTTTGCAAATATATTTTAAAAAATTGCATTGAAACCACAAATTTACCCATAGATATGTACGTATGAATTGAATAGGGAATTGAGATACTTTCATTCGTATGAAATGATTTTCACACGAATCGATAATTTATTCAAGATAAAAGTCTAAACTAAAGTAGAATATTAGTGAATCAAGCAAGGAGATGATTGAACAATAGAGTGGCTACTATCTAGAAAAATGAAACTATTTATCACTCTTTTCATTTAAATATGAATTCTTGACGAATCAATTTTCTCGGAAGTTTTCACACATACTCTATTTTCTATGCCCATAAGCTAAATTATGGAATAATGAAAATTCCATCTAAATTTATGGGCCATATGTATGATACCTGAAATGGTTATTAAATTCTCAAAATTAGAGATGATGCTGTCAAAATTACATGAGAAAATACGATCGAAGTTTAGTCTCAAGAATTATCGTAGAAAAATCTATTGAATTGTATACCATAATTCTGTTTCCAAAGTGTTGAAATTACTCATTTACTCATTATTAAACACTGTATGTTTTTTAAAATAAAAAACTAAAGAAATAACATCATGATAAATCAAAGACAAAATAAAATTCAATCGCTAACTAAATTTTATAATTCAGAAGAGTTGTTCAGTAACATCAGAAATTGTATAGAACACATAGAAAGTTTAATTCAATTTCTTTATACTTGTAACGTCAGCAATACTGTGACACTGATAAATGCGTTCATTTTTCTCGTCTGACTGATACTTCTGGAACTAAGTACCGACATGCATTATTCTACTGAAATTTGTTACGTTAATTTCCCTGAGGGTAGCAAATAGAGTTACGAATATTGAGGCAATCGGTCTTAGAGAAGTAAAGAATTAGAGTACGGAGTAAGGATGTAACCGAAGAAAATAGGGAAGCTGCATATTATGGTGCGTTCCCGTGCTGAAGAACTCTAAGAACGTTCCTTCTATGTAGGAAGTACGGTTTCTCAGTTAGCGTTCCCGTGCAACCGCTTCAATGTGTACGATTCCGTGGTTTAGGAATTATTATTACTAATTAATTAGGGATATTAACAATCACTAAATTGGTTTGGTGGGTTTAAACCGTTTAATTAATTATCAATTAATCTTAAAACATGTAATATTATGTCAATTATAAATTTACAAACAAGAACAGGTGTTTCTCCCGCCTTTTTCGTTTGTTTGTTTGTTTACATTTGTGACGTTACGGCTGCCAAAAGGGACAGCTCGACGTACTATCTACCGTGTCGTCGAGTTCCACGAACTTGACGAACGTTCTTCATCACGGGAACGGTTGGTTCTCTTAGAACTGAGGGACGTCCTTGAGTTCTTCAGCACGGGAACGCACCATTAGATTACAAAACTGAGTTTGTTAGATTTAGAAATAGTTGTAAATTTTGGAATCTGTTTGAAAGTATTGGATTTTGTTTGAATCTGTTTGCTCTTGTTAGATATTGTTTAAACATGTTAGCTCTTGTTAGATATTGTTTAAACATGTTAGCTCTTGTTAGACATTGTTTAAACATGTTTGCTCTTGTTATACATTGTTTAAACTTGTTAGCTCTTGTTAGACATTGTTTAAACATGTTAGCTCTTATTAGACATTGTTTAAACATGTTAGCTCTTGTTAGACATTGTTTAAACATGTTAGCTCTTGTTAGACATTGTTTAAACATGTTAGCTCAAAACATTCACCTGTTAGCTCAAAACATTCACCTGTTAGCTCAAAACATGTCACCACTCAAAACATTCAGAGCATCATACCATTAAATCATTTGGATGTTTATTCAATAGTACAGTTTGGAATTCATATACAGTCGGGTCAGAAAATATTCGTACCGTACGATAAATGTAACATTTTCCTTTATAACTTCTAAAATATCAATTCCTGAATTCCAAATTTTTGTACACTTTTAGATCTGACATCGATAATGATACACAAAAAATTTCAAAGCAAATTTTTATCAATAACAAAAGTTACAGAGATTTAATTAGAAAATGGGGGGACAGAAAGTATTCATACTGTAACAAGAAAATGTATATAATATTGTTTTAATAGTCAATTGTGAATCTTATGTTCTCGATAACTTTCTGGAGGCATCCAGAATAGTCTCCCACATATTTCTGACAGGTTTCCTTGTCTATTTTAGTCTATTCTTCTTTTGTAATGATCTCAAGTTCTGCCAGATTACTTGGTTGCCTTTTCCTTTATCTTCTTTTCAATTCAGCCCACATATTTTCGATGGGATTGAGGTCTGGTGATTGAGATGGCCATGGGAGGACATTAACACGTTCATCTGCTAACCATTTGGACACAAATTTCGCGGTGTGCTTAATATTGACAAATAACAATGAGATTGTTAGACATTCAGTGGTATAGGAACCGGATCATTGTCCTGTTGGAAGATCCAGCGACGTCCCATTCCAAGATTCCTCGCACTCTGCTTCAGGTTTTCCTCCAATATATCGTGATAATCCTCTTTCTTCATTATACCATTCACTCGAACCAACGCACCAACACATTTAGTCGAAAAGCAACCCCAAAACATCAGTGAGCCTCCTCCATGCTTCACTGTAGGGATGGAATTCTTTGCTTTGAAGGCTTCATTCTTTTTCCTCCAAACATACTGAGAACTAGAATGGCTGAAAAGCTCTATTTTCGTCACATCTGACCACAAAACACTGTTCCAATAAGTGCATTCTTTAGGGGAGTATTCATTTGCAAACTTGACACGAGCCTTCAAATGCATAGAACGCAGGAGTTTTCCTAGGACGGCATACTCTCAAGTTATCCTTGTGCAGAATGTTACTTACGGTTGATCGACTGACACTTGTTCCAAGATTGACCTAACTTCATCCCTGGTCACACGGGCGTTCTTGTTGACCTCTCGAACAACTCTTCGGATACTTGTAGGGGAAACCTTTAACAAACGTCCACTCCGAGGGAGATTCTCCAGGTGACCAACATCCTTTACCTTCTTAATAATGGATTGGACCGTGGATTTTGGTAGTTTTAGCTCCTTGGATATCTTGCCATTCCCCTTCCGTCATTGTGCATCGCTAAGACTATCTTCTTCACCTCCATAATGAGTTCTTTAGCTTTTGGTATGATTTTAGATTTATAAAAAGACAAATTATTAAACAAAGCAACGGTTGCAACATATGGTAGGAAAACAATGACTGTATACAAAAAAAGGCTCGGTACTACACTGTAGTTCATGAATATAACCCCTACCGCCTTTGTAGGGTCTTAAAATAATGAATTTCAATTAAATATGTTATTTTTTCGTGCCGTATGAATACTTTCTGTCCCCCAATTTTCTAATTAAATCTCTGTAACTTTCGTTATTGATGAAAATTTGCATTGAATTTTTTTGTTTATCATTATTGATTTCAGATCTGAAAGTGTACAAAAATTTGGAATTCAGGAATTGATATTTTAGAAGTTATAAAGGAAAATGTTACATTTATCGTACGGTACGAATACTTTCTGACCCGACTGTATGTTACCTACCATACAGTTGCTCTGATGATTGATTTCAGGCATCTTTCAGACAATCTGCCGTAATGTTACGCATTGAATTCGATGCTAACAAGATTACCCAAAAAAAATTTATGAGCAATATTCATGGGACATGTCAGTGGCGGAGATGGATATAGCGCCAAATAGCTATGGGTGGTACCATACCAAATTGAAATGGGTGACACGCTTGTTTCATGTTATTACCATCATTTTAATTTAATATGGATGATATGCAGACCTGACGTCTATTTTTATGACTACCATAACTCTTATAGATAACTCGTAAAATTTTTGAATATCGCACGTGTGCATGGTAGAGAGGTTCATTATTATAGTGCAAGATAACACTTGAGCATCGGGTAATGAAAAACTTGAATGAATAGCAAACCAAAATTAAATAAAAATTAAATTTTAATTTAAGTTTTCAGTAGATTTCAATTAATACATGAATCAATTGTCCGCAAGAAAAAGAATTTGATCGCTCCCTCCTTTCCCTAATTTGGAAAAATGAATAAATAAGTATATTATTTTTAACACCAACTATTGTTTGTATTTAATCGTATTCAAATCAGCTACAAATACAATTGTAATTCAATTCATAATTCTAGTTCAAATAGTATTTTAACGGTCCAAATTTCAAAAATCTAATTTTCTTGAAATCTTGTAATAGAAATAATTAAACTGCACTAATGTAAGAATAAAATTGATGAGGTTTTCTTCCTATAAAATAACAAAATTAAATTTAAATCCATCAAAATGATCCATAATTATTATTCCCAATTCAAAATGTCCATGATATGAAACCTGCAGAAAATAATTGAAGAAATGATTAATGGTTATAAATTATCAATTATTGTATTCATATTTTCATTCCTCTTTCAGTTTGTTTATGACTATTCAATACTATTCAGTTTTCATGTATTTTGGGATTCAAGAAATGTGGCGGGATGAACTCATCCCAATTAAATTGAATTATATGACAATAAATTATTAAATATTAAAGTAAGAATGTTTTTCACAGATATAAATGAACACTATATGCTTCATATTATAAAATTATAATACATTGATTAATTTTTCTGCATAAGTTGCTGTATAAAAATATACACTACATAGGTTATTATTTTTATTTCTACTTCTCATTAACTTTATCATTTTATATTTTTTCATTAATACAGCCCAAATAAGCGCATTACTTGTCCCGGCATTCTAACTCCGCGTTTTGCGCTTACTTGGGCCACAACTAACCGCCGTAAGGCAGATCACTTCCAACAGCGACAGAACAGACAGACGTTCCTTCTAGCTGCTCTGTCATCACCATCAACTAACAGTAACCATTCCAATTCACTGGATCTATTTGTTGTCCAAAAGTAACATTACAATGCTAGAGTAAAAACTACCCCGGGGTCCGACTGAACTAATGAGACATGCCGAAGGATGGGCGACACCGGATCAAGTTCCCAGAACAGCCATATAGCGCAGTGAGTGACAATGTTTAGGGACAATGTGTGCTTTGCGGGCTGTTCGATGTGCTATGAATATAATATGAACACCAGAATATCCCTTACCCTCGGTAATTTATTTCATTTGAGATATTAAAACTTATTAAAATCCTTTACTTTATAAACATATTAAAATCCTTTACTTTATAAACTTATTAAAATCCTTTACTTTATAAACTTATTAAAATCCTTTACTTAAAATTTAACTTTAGATTGTTGACTAAAATCTTATTAATGAAACTAAACTATGAGTCGATTAACTTTGTTTTAAATAACCAATAAATTAGATTTCCTTACATAACTTAATTTGCCAATAATTCCAACCTTCTTCATATTCTTAAACCCTGTATAGGAGATGCACCTTATAACTATCTTCCTCGCCCTGGTTCATCGTATCGAGCAAGTTTTTGGCTATGATAGATATGCAATATTTTTGTTGGATTCGTTGGAACCCCATATTAAGTGTTATTCTTCTTTTTTTATAGTTGCATGACAAAATATTTTCTCATTCTTCGAGAGAAGTGACGTCACTTAATATCCATTATTCATTATGCATCGCTAAAAAAATGTCCCTTGAAGGGGCAGTACAGTCATTTTTTGTTTTAAAAATTTCAATGTCAAACGATTGCTTAGTAAGAATAAAGTATATCGTGTGAAATTGCAATGTTCAATAAAATCTAGTAATGGAAATATATCATTTTATATATAATTAATTTCTTAGCAAATGCTAACGGTAGATGGCGCTAAAATCAGTTGCGCCATATTGTAAACAAACCAATTCAGTTAAATTTCTACCTAGATTCTAGATCAAGTGAAGAGATGGCTTCATTTTTAAAACTATGCCTTCTTGTCTACCAATTTACATATTCTTTTCACCCTTTTCACGCAAACAAAGCTTGATTACTGCTAAATAAATTGATATGAAAACAACAAACATACTCACGTACATACTATTGAGAGCAAATGCTTCCGCTAGGTGTCACTAATTTTATTATATACTTTTTATTTGAACATTTTAAAAATAAACAAGCATTCAAATATCACATAATTAAATATTCTGAATCGATTTAAAACCAATTTGACGATTGTTTGATTTTGACTTTACTATCCCTTTAAAATAGTGACACCAATTAGAAAATTCCTAAAACTCATAACGAAGTACCTTCTACCAAAGGAGAGTTCGTCATAACTCACTTAGCAAAATAAGGGGAGTTATTTCGTGTTGGTAACACGTTTAGAAAGGCCACTGTAATCTGGTGGGGAAATACTTTTAGTTTTGTTTAATTTAACTGTTTTTGAAATGAAATTCTAAAAGGATACTAACTTGAAGAAAAGTGAAAATAAATTCACAGTGAGTGTATTTCATATTTATTAATATTTATGTGTATAATAAATAATAATCTTCCAGTAATTCGACAATATTCAGTTACTGATTTTCTTTACTTACCCTTTAAAATTCAAGTAGTTATCTTCTCCAATAATTTATTCATAACCGTTAACAAAAGACATAAACTGCATTATTGTATAAAATCTTTTGATAATTTCTTAACTACCTAAATATATATTCATAGAATGTATATTCGCCTATCTATATAATATCCAATATCAATTTATTTATCCGACCCTTTTAATTGTAACTCAATCTTCCATGTACATTGAAATAAAGAAAATATTGTAAGAAAAATATTCATTGCTGGCAGAAGGAAAGCTTTGATGTCAACTGTTGGAAAAATTCTAAATATCTTATCATGATCAAAGAACAAATTATGGAGAAGATCTTAAGATGTTGAAAAGAACACCTCACTAATATTCGGTGAGGAAATTTTCTGTTTTGCTCCATTAATATTACACTCTCTTAAGAAATTCAAAATATTGATTGGTGTTGAATTCCAAAAACTTCTATCAAGTTTATATTTATTAATAATAAATTTTGGTTTATTCTACTCAGGTTATCGGTCTAAAAGAAAAGATATTAAATAATTTCCAAATTTGATTAGTGATTACATTTACACGTCGAAATTGAAAATTATTTGTGACTCAAATGAAATGTGTTATTCTATTAATTTTATTGAAAAAAATTGTACACAAACAACTATTTCAAGCCCTTATATAAGTTCCTGCTGTTAACAGAACCTTTTCAACACCAATCAATATTTATTCTTTTCTCAGCTAATAAAGTTAATGAATAATCTTTTCAAAGATAATAAAGAGACTGATATACTATGAAAATCTAGTGTTTGATGATCTAATGAAATTTACGTGAGAGTTGAAAAATTGTATTGATACATAAATAATTAGTAATTTAACCGAGATGGTGTTATATTTTGAAAAATGTGTTAACAATAGATATATGTATAATAAATTATTCCATCATTTTTTCAATGAATTCAATGATTTGGTCATTAACCAATTTTGTGTAAATTACATAGGATAATGATCTGTTGTAACAACATAATTGGAGTGAGATGAAAACTTAAGTGATCTTTTAATTTTCCTATCAAATATAGGAAAATTTTCCTATTAAAAGTCATAACAATAGGTTAGCTCTAAGATGTTATCTACTTAATCCTCCTTCAATTTTTACGATTGGATTCATAAAAAACTGAATCAGTTTGAATTTGCTATCAATATTCCGATAATATCAAACGAATTGCAGTTCCTCCGCTTCAAAGAACTTGGCAAACTCACGATATCATTTCCCCGCCTACCTTCCTGGTGGAACTTTATTGGATTTCTCAGTCAATCCCGCAGAGAATATTGGATCTGGTAGACTCGAGAATACGAAGTAATATGCTAACGTCACCTTCAGAGGGAGGGTGTGGTTCGCAAAAATAATAACTGATGTTAAAAACTGTGGAAAACAGAAGATGATTTTCATAGTAATGCCTTATTTGGACAGAGAGACCAAACTTGTAGGTAAGTTTGTGTCATTAATGCTGTATTTTATATGAAAAATAATAATATTTTAATGCATCTGCATTATGCAAAAAAATTGTTTAATAATTTTCATGATAAATGCTTCATTGAATCTGGTGAATAATAATATTAGATATTGTAGAAAATGCTTATTCATCATTCATAACATCTCCAACATTACTGTTAATATATTGGTATTTAGATTGAATACTAAATCAGGTCAATTCTTTTGGAATTATTAATGAGGATTTTAAAATATCAATAAATTCAATTAACGATATTAATTTGTATTGAAAACATTTTCACGCTGATAGAAAGCTTTAATTTTAATTGGAAGATGTCAATGAACTGGAGTTGTTTTAGAATTTCAAAACGAACCAATTAAATTGCTCACAAAACATACCTATAACTGTTATAACGAAAATAATGGAATGAAAGAACACAGCCCTAGCCAAAACTGCTATAATAGTAATATAATATTACAGTCGTGGCTAAGGGCCGCGCATCCGCAGTTAGGCAGCATACTTGGCAAATAAGAGCAGGTGCCCAGAGTAGTTCTGCGCAGTTACACCGGAGTAGAATTAGCCTCCAAATCGGTCAATTTGGCTCCCACGCTGCGCTCTTGCTGCTCCCTGGCTGCCGTTTTGACTGTTGCTTATGTTGAACATATATATAATTTAATTGTTCATTCTGTTATATTTGCAACTGCAATAAAATTAGCCATTCATATTTACCTATTAGAATGAAAGGATAATCAGAGGGTTCTTTAGTTGCAAAAATATTGGAGACATTTCCAAAGAAAATAATGTGGCACTTTCGCCTATTTTCTATCGCCTGTCCACAGATGACAATTTATGTGACGTATTTTGAGGGGCAGAAATAAATTGGCTGTGGAGTACCCTTAACAACGAGAAATATTGGAGAGAGAAACGTTAGAACCCATTATTAAAAGGTAATATTCTAGATGATTATTGGCAAGTAATAATATAAAAATAATATTTAAAAAAATCAATGAGATAATCAGGATGGAAAATAATAGATTCCCGCAAATTCCTAAGTTATGATGTTGTCAAATTAAGGAAATAATATTTGTGGGTGGTATGAGTGGGGAAATTATAATGCAAATTAAGCTGAGTTTTCTTTTCAAAAATATACATTTGAGAATTATACATTATTGAATCTATATTGAAACACAATATTAACTAGAAAATTATTTGAGATGAAATAAAACGAGAATTCTATATTTCTTATCGATAAACCAAAAAATAATTTTCCTTCCTTTGAAATTATTAAATCTTCAGATTTTTTGTAATCCCTAATTTTTACCTAATGTAAAGGAACTTTTTTTTATTTTGTTGTAATCAATATTTTCATATCAGAAGCTATTATAGTAGGGTAAATTAATCGTAAAATATGATAGTAATCTATAAAAGGAAGGATACAAAAATTTCTTAACCAAAAACCTCAAATTTTCTAAGTAAAATTAAGTCTATAAATTTTGTATTCAATAAGAAATGTGTTCATCATTAAGGATAGTCAATAAAAGAAGAGGAGAAAGTAAACATTCTAATTATAGTATGTAGGTACTGTATCATAATAGAATCGCTAATTTTTATTCTTATCAGAAAATCTGTACTACTTGTCATTGAAATTACAACAGTTCCTTTCTGTTAGGAGAGATTTACTTGCTCCATTTTATATGTGAAATAAAGCGAAAATTTTCAGCATAAATATCATCAAAAAGGACCGGGATTATGGCAATTTAATTTGATTTTAAGCTCCCGAAGTGAAAAAGTTTTCAATCGAGATGTATGGAGGTATGATAGACTGATATGACGACAGTATAAGAAATGGAAGAGGGAGACAGAATATTGAAATAAAAAACAACAACAGTTTGAACATTTCACCGCAATTGTTAAGTCACTCATGCATCTACGATAATCGATCATAGATGATAGTTTCATTTCTGAGTTTTTAAGATTAGCATGGAAACAATTATGAAACAAGAACGGGGACTTGGTAGAGTGCATACCTTCGCCGCTTATTATATATGACTTTGACCATCGAATAATCCTTGAGTTATAAATGACCTTGACGGCCTTGACCTTAATATTTGACCTGTTCTCTCCCAAAGTCTAATAAACTGGTTCCTGGATAATGATCAATCGCTTCACCATATTTCATGCAATCAGTTTAAATACTGTTTGAGTTATTGAGTAACAAATGACCTTGACCTTTGATTTTGACCCGATGGCTCCCAAAATCTAACCAAATGGTTCCTGGATATTGACTAATCGTCTTATTAAGTTGCAGTTAATTTGGTTGAATTCTTTGAGTCATAAAAGGGCTTTGACCTTCACCCTTGACTGGTTCGCTCCCAAAAATTTACCAGTTGGTTACTGGAAATTGATCAATCGTCCCACCACATCTCAGGCAATTTGGTTGAATATTTTCTAACTTATTGAGTTATAAATGAACTTGGCCTAGAACTTTGACCGGTTCGCTCATAAAATTATACCGGATAGTTTATGGACATTGACGAATCATCCTACTAAATTTCAGGGAATTTGGTTGAATACTTTTTGAGTTATGCGAATAACAAGATGATCGATAAATAAATGCCGCCTAAGATATAACCTTCCGCAAATTTGCGAAGGAAAATATCAGCCAAGCGTCAAAAACATCAACCATGGATTTAGAATATTAATCGAAGAATATTCCTTCCGCAATATTACAAAGTAATTTGATAATAGAGCACTATAACAATTAAGGCCTGCAAACATACTGCGGTTATCTATTACTGATATACATTATACAAAAATCATCGTTTTTACCATAAGATTTTGTACGTTCAAAGTAAAACTGGTATTTTACGATTCTAATACCTATATGACTGTTGCATACATAACATTAATTAATTCCCCTTTTCGATTATTTAAATCCATGGATATTATTCAAGATGTCATTATTAACAAGAGGGGAATAATAAATGTTAGTGTAAAATCGATGTTATTACCGAACACAATATCTGAAGCATTAACAGGTAAATATTGAACGCTGAATAATAATGTAAATTGCAATTCCATTCTTGGAGTGGTTACAAATGAAGTTTCTTCAGTCAAGTAACTAATCATTGCGACTGATTGAGAACTTCAAGGAACACTCGTAAAGACAAATAACCTTCTTCTGATCTCTCATTACCTTCTACAAGAGTCATACCTTCTCTCATTACCTTCTTTGAGAGTCATATCTTCTCTAATTATCTTCTTTGAGAGTCATTCCTTCTCTCATTATCTTCTTTGACAGTATACCTTCTCTCATTATCTTCTTTGAGAGTCAAACCTTCTCTCATTATCTTCTTTGAGAGTCATACCTTCTCTCATTATCTTCTTTGAGAGTCATACCTTCTCTAATTATCTTCTTTGAGAGTTATACCTTCTCTCATTATCTTCTACGAGAAGGGAAAAATAATAATAATAATGGTTGAACATCTTCTTTGAGAGTCTTGCGTTCTCTCATTTTCTTGAAGAGTCATACCTTCTCTCATTATCTTTGAGATTATTTATATATCTCTCATTTCATTATTGCAGTAATTCATAGTTTAATGTTCAACAAAATTAATAAATTTATGTAAACAAACTTGACACAGAGAAAGCTGTTACAAAGCTAAGTCTATGTACTAAGAAAACGATCATTCATTTACAACAATGTCCATACTACTCTTAGGTAAAGGGAACCAACAATTAGATTTAATCCCCATTTGAATAAAACCTATAGCTGCAATTGTTTTCTATAAAGACGCAAAAGCTGGCTGTTGTAACTGCCTTACTTGAATACTTTTCGACTTGGATCATTGAGATCAACCAAATACTGCATGTTTTATTTACAACGACTATGATGATTGTTAAGCCAGAAGATGCTATTTCCATACCTTGATAAATAAAATAACAGAGTATGAAATTGGAAATTCAACTAAATTGGTTTATTTACCTTAATATTATCTCATGATCAGAATAATTCATTCATGTAAGTTATGTAATATCTTTCGAATTTAAATTCATCTATTTTTCTGTTGTGCTAATTTAAAATTATGTTAACTTAATATCAAAATTAGGAGTGTGTGCCAGATATGGAACAGTATACATAGTCAAATGTTGAGTCGAATTGTTACTAGAACTTTCAAAACTTCTTACAATAATTAGTCAGTTTCATGATTCCGCAGCAAGAAAACTGTTAAACTATTATCTTCCTTCGTTCCAACTTTACATATATGGATTATTTATATTGCAGGAATACTAATTTTATTTTCGTCGATGTGGGCTTTTGTCGTATGGGCTTTTGTCACCCTTTCTTTACTGATTGCATTTTTCTCCCAAATATAAGCCTGGCCATTGTTTCCCAAGCTACAACTCAGTCATACATCACCGACTGATAAACATGGCGGTGTGTCTTTTCTGACCAAAAGAGTTGCTGAGAGTATCACTACTACTGTAGTCTCTCGACGAGAAAAACATTTCCCAGCTTATATTTTGAGAGTAAAGCAGCTGCAGAGAGTAAGTGGTGTAAAATTGCAATAATTTTTATTGCTGCGAATTCTGTATTCTTTTTTTTTTTTCTTTTTAGAGTAAAATGGTATTTATTTACAATTTAAAATAATTAAAGTGAAGGTTGAAGTTGAAGAAGTCTACAGTGTTTTATGTTGTGTTTTATTTTTTACCTGAAATGGAGTGAAATTTATTTAAAAATTGATTCACTGTTACTTCTGAAACGCTTTCGTTGTTTAAAATCATAATTAGTAACTAATTGAAGTTTCAAAATATTTTGCTGTATTTTCACGGATACTTATTATACGATGAATAAATACGTCATATACAGTGAAAGTCACAAAATTTCAATAATTTAAATCAATTAGTTTTCAATTCAGGCATCAATACTTAACCAAACAAGGCTCTGATGCCTGGGTCGTCACAGAGCTAAATATTTCTAACATTCTTCCGGAATCTTAATCTCTTTTCAATATAATTGTAAAAGAAACCTACAGTAAAATTTAATAATGCCACCCATATTTAAAAAAAACCTCCCCTATTACCCCCCCCCCACCCCCTCATCTTTCTGTTCTTCTCCCCTCTCAATATAACCGGGAGATTCGTTTTAATTAATTATTAAAATAAGAACTACGAAATCTTTGGAAATACAAGAGAATAGAATATAATTATGCTCTTGTTTCGTTATTAAATGGAAGTAAATATTGGAATGTGTAGAAGATATAATTAATAATTAATGGTGTCTGTGCGGAGAAATTATGATAATAATATTAACAAAAAATTACTGGTTTGAATACAACTAAATTATGAAAAAAATATTTTATGTTTAACTGCAATATAATTAGTGTTCTTTAATTGTCAAATATTTTTTTAAATTAGTTTTCATTGATTTATTATCATTTTCTTAACGAATATTACAAAATATACAAGCAAATAAACCACGATGAGACGTTTTTTAATGAAATTAATTATCTACAAACTTCTGATTTCCTGTTTTTGTTTTCTTTGTATTAAATAGAACTTAAAATATAATGAATTACATCAATCACTGTTTTCAAAACTCATCCAAATGATAGAAACTACCATAGTCCATTTACCAGCGCATTAGTCAACAGCGCCATCTGTCGTTCATTAGTTACTGTTCTTAGAAACTAAAGAAGACAGTAGTTTGGCAGTGAGAGAGACTAATGAAGGCAGTAGTTTGGCAGTGAGATGTTATTGGGATGAGAGAGAATTGGTCACTCCACTCTTTGTCACCAGTTGTTTCCCCTTAACTTTAATCTAAAATAAATCATAAATATACATACAGTATGGGTCAAAAAAATGTTTCCGCTTTTTCAAATACTCATAAATCGTTAACCAATGGACGATAAAAATGTATCTTGATCTCTCTTTCACCGCCTCTTATTGTACTATTAACTGGTAAAAACTATTAATAACTGAAACAAATAGTTTAAAAACAAGTATGCAAAGAAAGAGGGTGATTATTTTTGTCATTCCGAAAAAGTTATTCATAGAGCTAACTCTGTGATTTTACTTAATAAAAAGCAGTGAATAAAGCAAAAAAATATATTTCTTCCTTGGAAACTATTTTGAAATAGAACAACTTCAGTGACATTCTGATCTCATTGAATTTTTCACTCTGAATATTAGTCTTCGCTTGTTCATTGCATGGTTAAGACCCGCTTCACAATTGCATTTTTAACACCCCGGGAAAAGCTCTTCTTAAAATGTGTTTACACTTGCGTTTCTTTATCGATGATGGAAAATCACATTAAATTTTTACTTCAACGATAAAAAAACACATGCTGAAATAGACACTATAAAATGTATGTCATATTGCTGCTCAATATTAAGACTCTCAATAATGAGTACAAAATTAATTTTTGTATCAAATATTAAATTCTGAGCTTTAGTGTTTCTGTTGATAGATTCAAAAAGCTAAATTTAGCAATGTTATAAACTGTTTATTTATACTGTTTATTTGTATATTTTTTTTAAAAATGATGAAATCTTCCACGGTGGAATTTTCCACATCTGCCATTTAACGCCGGTGGAATCTTCCTGGTACAACTTTCCGCAGGGAAACTTTCCGCGGTGGAATTTACCGACTACGGTTTTGGTTCATGGCCTATCTTTTCATGGCCTATTTCTGCATGACTAGCTCTTATCTCTACATGGCTTATCTACACACAGACTACCTCTACTTGACTTATCTCAGCATCTAAAGACTAGGTTCAGTTCAGTGACTTTTTCTCTGATAATACATCATCACAGTGACTTTTTCTCTGATAGTACATCATCACAGTGACTTTTTCTCTGATAGTACATCATTCAAGTGACTCCTTTCTTTGGTAGTACATCATCACCGTGACTCTTTTCTCTGATAGTACATCATCATAGTGACTCTTTCCTTTGATAGCACATCATCACAGTGACTCTTTTCTCTGATTGTACATCATCACAGTCACTCTTTTTTCTGATAGTACATCATTGCAGTGACTCTTTTCTGTGATAGTACATCTTCACAGTCACTCTTTTCTTTGATAGTACATCATCACCGTGACTCTTTTCTCTGATAGTACATCATCATAGTGACTCTTTCCTTTGATAGTACATCATCAAAGTGACTCTTTTCTCTGATAGTACATCATCACAGTCACTCTTTTCTCTGATAGTACATCATTGCAGTGACTCTTTTCTGTGATGGTACATCATCACAGTGATCTTTTCTCTGATTGTACATCATCACAGTGACTCTTTTCTCTGATAGTACATCATCACAGTCACTCTTCTCTCTGATAGTACATCATCACAGTCACTCTTTTCTCTGATAGTACATCATCATAGTGACTCTTTCCTTTGATAGTACATCATCAAAGTGACTCTTTTCTCTGATAGTACATCATTACAGCCACTCTTTTCTTTAATAGTATCTGAAATTAAAAATATTTATGTTTCACAGTTGTTTTGCAAATGAATATTAATTATTGTTATTTAGTTATCACACTGCTATATAGGAAGTAAATTTCTTCTTGCAGTAAACCAGTACATTGAATTTACAACTAGATTTCTAATACACTAGTTAAATACAAACAAATATATCGAAAATTGATTCAAAACAAAATTCTTTTCATTTTTCTTTATTTTTGTCCCAAACTTTTTTGATATCAATTACCTCTGCAACAAAAGTTTGGTGGAGTTTTCTTTCATATTTCAGCCATCAGAACTTCAAATATAATCAAGAATAGAATAATGCAAGCCAAGAATAAAATAGTGCAAGCCAAGAATAAAATAATGCATACCAAGAATAGAATAATGCAAGCCAAGAATAAAATAATGCAAGCCAAGAATAAAATAATGCATACCAAGAATAAAATAATGCAAGCCAAGAATAAAATAATGCAAGCCATGAATAAAATAATGAATACCAGGAATAAAATAATACAAGCCAAGAATAAAATAATGCAAGCCAAGAATAAAATAATGCATGTCAAGAATAAAATAATGCAAGCCATGAATAAAATAATGAATACCAGGAATAAAATAATGCAAGCCAAGAATAAAATAATGCAAGCCAAGAATAAAATAATGCATGTCAAGAATAAAATAATGCAAGCCAAGAATAAAATAATGCATACCATAAGACGGAACAAAGTAATATAAAGATTTAAAAATGTAATTATGGTCAATCACAAATTCATGTCGTAGGAGATGTACCCGAAGCTGTGTGATTCAAGTGTTGATGGAATAAAATGAATGAGAGTTTTTTAGGCACCAATCTATTGTGATAAAAATTATGAATTCAACATGTCTTCTAATATATTAATAATATTTACAGTTTTGAAGGCTACACTCAACAATTGCACTAGGTATGAATTCGGTCTAAGTACACTTATATCACTTCTTCATTTTCCTCTTACATCTGAGATATATCATGCAGAAGAGAAAGAGCTATGCTGCAATAAATCTTTAATTCAGTCGTCAATTGTAATGAATTCAACAATTCATTGCCATTACACTTGAGTTCAAGAGAACACAAAGCTCATCCGTTATGCTTTGAAGAATATTTAAATTATTCTATAAGTATATAGTCATAATATTTAATAATCTGATAAATGCTTCTACTCGAAGATGAGCAAAATATACATCGGTTATTAAATACTATCACTCAGTTAACAAATGATATTAGCCCATTTCCAAGCCATGGTATAATAATGTCGATATAATCATGCTAAAGTGGCTATTAATTGACACTAATTTATTGTTCAGGTGCCAATGAAGTATTGGCAGTTTTTCTGCTGTGTTTGGGAGGAACATGAAGAGAGGCACAGATAATCCTATAGTCTGTATCGACCGACAAAATCCAATGTAAAGTCTCTTCAATACGCTTAAATTCTTACGAAAGAAGCTTTGTTGAAAGACATGTAAATGATGAACAGCAAACACACTTAAATGATGAGCAGGAAAGACACATAAAGGATGTTCATGAAACACTTTTAAAAACAATGTGAATAAAAACGAACACCGAATAATAATCTATATACATTTTCAAGTGTTTAATCAATTAATATCTTCTATTATTAGAAGCTGATCTTTAGATGGAGAAGAAGTTGAAGACGATGAACTCTCCTCTATTGTATGAGCATTAAAAGTATCATAGATGGTCGATATGTCTTCATTATTGATGAACCTTCTTATAACTTCCTCAACAACGAAAAACAGAAAAAAATGAATCCTTCTATTTATAATGGCTGTGATAAGAAGAAAATGAGCATCTTAGAGTAGTTGTTATGAAATCTGGATTTTAATATTTCTATTATATATAATAATATTATATATCTAAAATCTATCTTTTTATAAATCTAAGAATATTATTTTATATTCCGTAATATTGAAAAAAACAATTTTTTTTTCATATACAATTCAAATGGTTTTCCCAATTGTCATTTTGTATTCCTAATAGGCAATTGTTTAACTTTTCTGGATGTGCTGACAGTTTAATTTTCTCTCAGGAATCCTCAGTTTACAGCTTGCGGAAGATTAATCCACATATTAAATGGAGCGGTGGGAGGTTTTTGTTAACTCAAAGTTGCTGCACCAGAGGGCGCTGATATCATTATCGATGAGAAATGAACAGAGATTGAAATGTTATTTGCGGTTGCGTTTGTCTTTTGTTTAATAATGGGATAATTGTAAAAAAATGATATACCTATTAATATGAAAGGAGAGGAAATTATTTTAATTATAAATTATGATTTAAAATATGTAATGTACACAACATAAAATTAGTGTATAATAATTATGAAATAGTGAGATCATCTTTTTGGGTCGCTATGTTGAAAAACTGCATCGCTATCTTTTTTGTGTTCACTATACAGATACCGAGTCAATGAGGGTAATTAGTATCGCTCTCCTATTTCACAGAGGGAACATATTCTACCCTCTTAACAATAATGACACCACTAAGCTTTATTTGAAATGTTTAACCGTGGTGCTCCTGATCCTGTAATCCAGCTGATACACTGTTGGAAAACTCACAAATTGGCGATTTTAATTGGAATCATGAAAATGATCACATGGACTATAAACTATTTTCTTATTTTCAATTCTACTGAATACAGGAGAGTAAGTATGAAACGAATGAAAAAATTTGTATGACGATGAATAAGAATAATTTCTTATTAATGTTAAATTTTGTTCAGAATAAAATGAAAATTATACATAGTTTCATTTTTACGCTTTATAGTGTCCTGTATAAAGTGTTAAAATATTTGAACCTAAAGCAATCTAGAAGTGTTAAAAAAATATCCAAAAATTGACTAAAATAAAATAAATGAATTGACAAAAAATCAGTGTGATCTTTATTAGCAACTAAATTTCGAACTATATGAAGCAAACCAAATGTCTCAAACTCAAAAATTGTAAGATGGGGAAACATTTCTAAAGTACCCCTCTTTTTGTATTTTTTGGGGGGTTGAGGAAAAGGGGGGGGAGAGAGTAAAATCTGAAAAAAATATATTTTGCTCGATTATTCACATTTGAAATTTCATGATTTTTTTTAACATGAGACGCGATAGTCACATTCGTCACTAGGCTCAACACGCACGGACGTGATGAATTTGTCCTTTGACAAATTCACGCCTTTGAATTTGTCAAAGGATTAAAATGCCGCATCCTGATCTCACGGATGTGTAAAAATATTAAAGATCAAAACAATTTTTAAATTCTTCTTTCGCCTTTTTTCTGCAAAATAAATCAGAGAATTAACTCTCCTGAAGAATTAATTTGTTCGAATACAAAAAATATGTCGTCGTCGTTTTTGGTTAGTTACATTTCATTCGGAATTTAGTTCTATAGAAAGATACAGACGGGCATTTGCAAATTTTTCAATATGTGTAGTATAAGTATGTAGAAAAATAAGAACATTTTTGAAGAAATTTGGAGCAAATTGGAAAATTTTGTTGAAGGTTCTAAAGGTACGGTTTGCATGCAGCGATTGTTGCGGTCATCATTCAGCGATGATCACCCAGCAATAGGAATACATTGAAATAGTGCTCAGCGACAATCGCTCGTTAAGAAACAGCCCCATAAGAATAGCATTTAAGTAGTAGCAATAAACGCTGGGCGATGATTACTGAGCGATGATCGTAACAATCGCTGCATGCAAAACGTACCTTAAGACGGAAATAGGGAAAACGCTCTGCAACTTTGTAGACGAAAAAATAAGGGGGTCAAGAGGTCAGAACTTAAAGAAGTCCTTAATAAAAAATATTCTATTTGAATAGTTATATCAACTTTGAAAATAGCAAATTTGTTAATTAAATAATGAACTTTTTATATATTTTAGAGAAAGAGTCCCATTTAGATTTCGAAATTAATTCTAATTTATTCATTGGATATACTACAATAGTTTATCAATAATTTCTGGTTTCATATTTTCTTACTTTGTATTGTAACCAGACATTTAATTTCAAATCGATGTAATATACTGTAGATATACACTGCTAATCTCAACTTTCAACATTTTGCGTCAGCGAACTTTGGTGAGTCTTACGCAAGAAAATGGATTTCAAACATATAAAGTAGTTAATTTGTAAATTATACATCACTGATATCCTTCAATTATTATCCACAATAAAATAATAAGAATATTATATATAAACTATGTTGTATTGTACATTCTGAAAGAGTAGAGCTGCTGCTTTGAAAATATTTTCACTTCCTTCTCTAAAATGACTGAAAATACTAATTTAAAATCTAAATCATAAATGTTTTTAAATGATCAAAATCCAAGTCATTCCAGTGAAACTGTTATTCGAAAGACATTAAGGAAAATTAAAGACTTGTTATTCCAAACTGGCTTCTTGTGAAATAGCGTAATGGTGTCTTACTTAATGATATGAAATTTAAATTCTGAATGTTCAAAGTAATTTAATAATAGATAAATATATTCTAATATGTAAAAAACAGATTTCAACCACAGATTGTTTTTTGTTCGAGGTGGAGTAAATAAAATAAATAAACTACTTTATTCACGATCAGAATATCAATGAAAAACGTCATTTAAAGCTTATCTAACTATAATAAACTTCATACTTTATATCTTTGTTAAAGTAAATATTTATTTATATATTTTAAAACCGAATCTTAATTTTTCTGTAAACTATTAAAAATTCAAATTATTTGGTCTTTAGTTTTAAATTAAAGCTTATGTTAATATCATCATTACTCGAGAGTTTATCTCTTATCTTAAATGTTCAGGCCTGGATTTGGGCCCCAGAGATCGTTGGGGGATTATCATTCACTTCAAAGTTGACGGACAGAATCTGAAGAGATTATTATGTGGTCTGAAATGAATAAAAATTGTCGTGTAATGAGTACTCATGTAATTATTTGATTGAATGATTTGTAAGATATACATACCTATCATGTGGTAATCGTTCACAGTAGAAAAATATCAATCGTCGGTCCTCGGATGTCAATCGTCGATTAAATTCAATGATAAAAAATATCATTATCTGAGACGATAAATGTTTCCACGAAAATCCGATCGTACTTTATGATAAAATTGTACGCTTCTTGTTACAATCGCAAAAGTGCAGAGAGCAGAAGGTTTTGTTTTGGTCGAAATTCATTTGTATTCTTGTTACAAGATTTACAAAAAAGTATTTAACCAAATTGCCAGAAATTTGGTGAGCTGATTAGCCATTTATCAAGAAACCATTTGATTAGATTCTAGTAGTGATCGTGTCAAAGTTCCAGGACAAAGTCATTCATAATACAAGAATTATTTTACCAAATCACCTGAAATTTGTTTGGACGATTGGTAACTAACCAGAATATATTTTGTTCATTTTTTGGAACGATCAAGTCGAAGGCTAAGGTCAAATCATGAAAAGTTCAAAACGATTGAAACTGTGGGTATGCGCTCTGCGAGTGCCTGATCTAGTTTCCTAAGTTTCATCGAATATAAGAACTTGAATGAATTCAGACGTTACTATGTGTAATTATTATATTTAACGATTGATATACGACTAATATTTTTTTTACCGTAATTAACAATAATAAACGAACTGCCGATTATTAATTTCAAAAAGGGTTTTGATGTCGAAGTTTCCATTATAGTTATTAGGTATACTGCAATATTGAAATTGTTAGAGTGAATGTCAGTTACAAGATTTTATAAACTGTTTTCGATTGACTGATTTTTGTAAATAGTGTAGGTATATTTAATCCATGATAACCAATTTCACTTTAATCCTCTCAACAGACTATTTTCAGAGAAGAAACAACGTATCTCTTTTCCATTTAACTGTGTTGCTTCGTATATTTAATCTCCCTGTAATTGGGGAGAGCTAAACCTTTTGAAACAAGAAATTGAACAGTCTCAAACACTAGAAAACTTCCAATTGCTTCAGTGAATGAACAGAAAACAACAGAATGGATTCTTGCATTGGTGACGGCAACCTTTTTATGAATAAATTCATTTGTTGTCTAATATTTGAAGGTGGCTATGTACATATATGAAGAATACACTAGTGCTATATTTAGATCATATATTCTTCAGTTTGAATTTCATTATATTTCCTTCTAAAAGTGTAAGCAAATTTATTTAACTATATTAACTAATTAATGATGTTACAAACAAATAATAGGTTACTGCTTCTTGCAAAGCTAATTTAACCCAAATTGGTGGAATGAAATTCATCTACTTATACTTTGATTTCTATTAATCATACAGGGGAATACAAGATACATTGCAATTGAATATCGTGTCAAGACAATTCGTCGTATTAAATTCGTCGAGTACAATTCATCGAGAAGATTCTTCGCTGATAATTTTGAAACTATTTTGAAATAAATTATAATAAAGAAAAGTTAAAATAATATTTATCGTACGTACGTTTACCTCTTATACGATCGAAGATGTGGAACCTTCCGATAGTTCGAAACTTACCCTAGTACAAACATCTCAAATTAATTATCAATCGTTTCAAAATGTGGAAGAAATTAAAGAGGAAATTCTTTCTAAAATACAGACTTTTTCTATATGATGAACCTAGAGAGCAATGAATATATTTGCTCTCTATCGCTCTCTCCAAATTGAAATTAGTATTCAAAGATGCTAGAAAAGTTTCCTAATTGAATTTAATTATTGAACAACCCTCGGAAATGATTTCAAGATGGTGAATTAAGGAATAGTTTCATTCTAGTTTTAATGAACAGAATAATATAACAATTTATAAAAATAAATTAAAAATATAAGAAATATTTGATAATTCATTTTTATCCAAATATATGAAGTATTATATAAAATAAGATAAAATCTACAATTCCACCCAATGCTTTCTCATAGATTCATTGTATTAAACAAATATGATTTTAGGAATTGTTTACAGTTTCCTTAAGCCAACTGTAATTGAATAATATTTATTTTCTAAATCTCTAATATCGTATTCCGCTAGTGAAATCTCTATAAGGAATATTCAATTGAAATATTTATATTGGAAGATATTCAGGGTAGATATCAAATTGAAAAGGAATTCTATTCGAAATATTACCAGGAGCTTTTATTCGTGATTTCAATAGACTTTTAAATCTCTCCAAGGTATCTTAGAATAAATCGACAGGAGATACTCAAAGATTACTTTGTCATAAGGAGAAAAATTTTGATCGTAAAATAGCTTTTTATATTTTAAAATATAATTCAAACTAGGTATATCACTTAGTAATATCGATTTATTTAATTTTTAATCTTTGCAGTTTTACATGATTTTCAATTCTATTTTTAAATTATTGTATTGGAAAAGTCCTATTGAAACGTGTTTTATTACTGTAATTTCGAAATACTTTACTCTTTCGAAGTGACAGAATTTTTTACAATTTGTTCTTAAAATTTTTCTTCGTAAATTTCATTTCTACAATCACTTAGTTAATGAAATGTTTATTTTATGTAATGTAGATAAAATTAAAATAATCAAATAAATATCAATTATAAAACGATAATTGGAAACAAAATATGGCAGAAGATAAATAATTATAAAATTTATAATGATTAATTTATCAAATGAAGGTTCAGCGATTCAATGATGCAACTTTATTGAATAAAAACCGTGACGCTCCTAAACAAGTCCTTTTACAAATCTCAACCATAGAAATTGGATAATTTGCGATCATACTACAGTAAACTAATTTTACGTTATTGAGTGTTTTTTAATAAAATTTTCTCATACTTCAAACTCTGCCATGGATTGAAGTGATGTAAGCCAATTAAAACGCTATACTTCTTCTTTGCCTTTCCTCTTGCATTTCTCCTTCCTTAATTTCAAAATTCCGCCGGGAAAAATTCACGTCACCATAAAAATATACTATTCACCAAATATGGCCCTAATGGAAGTTGTCAGAAAATTAGAAAAACACCGCAACAGGGAAGGCCTAATCACTCTGAAAGTTATGTCAGTTCTTCAATGCCACTAAAGTCTTAAGACAAGATGCAACACAATGTTAGGCCTATATTTAAAAGGTACAAACTCACATGAATTATCTAGACCTATACATTGAATAACAAGCGTATAGATATAGAAAGAAATATTTTTCTCAGGTGGTATTTTAACTGACTTTGAGAGGTAGTGGTAAAATAAGAGAGTGTAGACCATTATCAATAATCGACACCATTGTAAAACTACCGTTATTTCAAAGGTTTGTACAAAAAGATATAGTTATATTCATGTTGGTATTATAGTTCATATAGGCACTCAATTACTAATCAAATGGCAAAGAAAGTGACTGAAGTTTTTGAGTAAGAGGCACTCAATTGGTGATCAAGTGACTGAGGCACTCAATTGGTGATCAAGTGACTGAGGCACTCAATTGGTGATCAAGTGACTGAGGCACTCAATTGGTGATCAAGTGACTGAGGAACTCAATTGGTGATCAAGTGACTGAGGAACTCAATTGGTGACCAATTGACTGAGGTACTCAATTGGTGATCAAGTGACTGAGGTACTCAATTGGTGATCAAGTGACTGAGGTACTCAATTGGTGATCAAGTGACTGAGGTACTCAATTGGTGATCAAGTGACTGAGGCACTCAATTGGTGATCAAGTGACTGAGGCACTCAATTGGTGATCAAATGCTAAAACCTTTATTTTAGCACTTGATTTGAAATACTTTTTTCGCTATTTTTCGTCTTTGATCATTTTTAATTCTGAATATTATTCCTTTTCCGCTTCATATATGGAGTTCAGATACTGATGGATGTTATATTTTTTCTCGAATTTAATGATCACTTTTCGAGCATCACTACAAGTTGAATAGAAAATCATGTTGATTTTCATTTCCAATGTATTTAAAGCTAACTAGAGAGAAGGAGGATTTTCAATACAAACTTTACGGGACCTTTTTAAACAATTTTTTCTAGGCTAACTCAATCAGGAGATCAAAGTGGTTAGCAGTGGAAGAAAAAAAATCCAATTTGCATCACGAATGCACCAGCTAAAACAGAAAACTTTAACTTTACGATGAAATAAATGTAAAAAGAGTAGTGTAAATAATCTATAGCTGATATGCCACAGTAGCCGAGAGAAAGTTACTATATGGGGCCTTTAAAAATCAAAAAAAGTTACAATATGATCTTTTTAGCGAGGATTTTCTTCGTGTACAGTGTCATTCAGTTTAAATAATAAAAGATCTTTCTAAGACAATTACACACTATGCAAAAAAAAATTCCTAACAAATTTCTATCGAAAATTGAACTTTTTTTGTAACTCATTATCTGGTATACTATGTCGTGTCAGCTATTCAGAATTTACCCTATATTGGTTATATAGTTTTCAAACAATGTTATATTTCAAACTAAACTTTGAAAGTTGTTCTTCTCCTAAAATATATTGAACGTTGAGAGTGAATCATTAAAAATTATAGACATTCCGTTTAGTATAAATCTTTTCAATCAGAGTATAATCAATTCATTGTATCTGATGTTAATTAAAATTATTGAAGCAGACCCGTTATATTTGTTTGATCAGAAACAAACTTTATTGTGTTAAATTTTAGTCAAAATAAAATACATCAGAATGAGTACTTCTAACAGATTGAATTTTCATCTAATTATTCTACTTCAAATAACTAAAATATTACCGTTAATTCCATTTTCAGTAGCTTCAATTCGATTTAATAATAATTAGAACAGAAATTCATAACACAAAATATATGTTCAATTCTAATTAATTTTCGCGGTTTAAGAAGCACGGTTCTGAATTACTTATATGCAAATATCTTTTCGAATTGAATGAAAAAGTAATATAAACTTAGAATCTGCAGTTGTCTCATTTTTATATCTAGATACTATAGTTTATCCAAGTAATAACCATTTTCTATGTTTAATTACAAGAAAAAAATTGTAATCAAGTGACTTATACTAATATTATACTAATGAAAGCATATCATCCTCAAATGCGAACGATTCACAGTTATAATTATACAAATCAAAGGCTTGTAGTAGAGCAGTTTTACTGTATAAGGTTTAATAATCATATACCGTGATGACCCGAATTGAATTTACAAATAATTATTTGTAATTTTTCCATATTACGAACTATCATTTTCATTATTAAAATTATTCCAATGAAAGGCAAAAAATTGTAGTTTATTAATAATCAACTCAAGTTTGATTTTCATATATATAATTTTTTTATTATTATTTTATTATTATAATATACATCTTCCAATGATTCATTTATACTGATGATCTATCTCGATACTCAGTTGAATAATATGTCTTCTTTTAATATCAAATTCATTACATTGGTAGAAAGTACAACCTGTTCCAAACCTGAAATATTAATTTAATTCTTTGTCTAACATTTCCTTCTCTTCCATCATTGAAAATCGGGACAAAACAACTGAATAATAGATTTACTTCTTAGAGAATCCATTAAAATATTAAGGCGGTGGGAGAGAAGATGTATTGCATTGAATGTTGTATTGGGTATTGTATTGAATGTTGTATTGGGTATTGTATTGAATGTTGTATTGGGTATTGTATTGAATGTTGTATTGGATATTGTATATAATGTTGTATTGGGTATTGTATTGAATGTTGTATTGGGTATTGTGTAGAATGTTGTATTGGGTATTGTAGAGAATGTTGTATTGGGTATTGTATTGAATGTTGTATTGGGTATTGTATTGAATGTTGTATTGGATATTGTTTATAATGTTGTATTGGGTATTGTATTGAATGTTGTATTGGGTATTGTATAGAATGTTGTATTGGGTATTGTAGAGAATGTTGTATTGGGTATTGTATTGAATGTTGTATTGGGTATTGTATTGAATGTTGTATTGGATATTGTATATAATGTTGTATTGGGTATTGTATTGAATGTTGTATTGGGTATTGTATTGAATGTTGTATTGGGTATTGTATTGAATGTTGTATTGGGAATTGTATTGAATGTTGTATTGGATATTGTATATAATGTTGTATTGGGTATTGTATTGAATGTTGTATTGGGTATTGTATAGAATGTTGTATTGGGTATTGTAGAGAATGTTGTATTGGGTATTGTATTGAATGTTGTATTGGATATTGTATATAATGTTGTATTGGGTATTGTATTGAATGTTGTATTGGGTATTGTATAGAATGTTGTATTGGGTAATGTATTGAATGTTGTATTGGGTATTGTATAGAATGTTGTACTGGGTATTGTATTGAATGTTGTACTGGGTATTGTATTGAATGTTGTACTGGGTATTGTATTGAATGTTGTATTGGGTATTGTATTGAATGTTGTATTGGGTATTGTATAGAATGTTGTATTGGGTATTGTAGAGAATGTTGTATTGGGTATTGTATAGAATGTTGTATTGGGTATTGTATTGAATGTTGTACTGGGTATTGTATTGAATGTTGTATTGGGTATTGTATTGAATGTTGTATTGGGTATTGTATTGAATGTTGTATTGGGTATTGTATTGAATGTTATATTGGGTATTGCATTGAATGTTGTATTGGGTATTGTATTGAATATTGTATTGGGTATTGTATTGAATGTTGTCATAACTGTCTGCTGCAAAGATTGCTAACCAGATAGTACCACACAGTTAAATATTGTTACCAGAAATCTATCATTATCCAATAATGACCCGTACCTATCAATAGCATCAAATTGTTTCAAATAGATTCATACACTGTCAAACACAATCCATATTGTGTCAATTCGTACCCACTTTTCATGGTGAAAGGAAAGTTGCCAAAGCATTTTATATCAATAGATGTACTACATTTATCATTCTTTTTGGATTTTAAGTGAAAAAAAATAAATATACAAATTACTTCTTCATTTTTTGAAATGTCAGTTAAATAAACAATTTGTTAGCATATTAATTAGAGAATAAAGAAATTATACAATAATTTCTATTATTATTGGGGTTATCAAAAATTTATTGAAACCTGTAACAACTGAAACGTTTCAAAATTATATAAAATATCTTACATTTTACTTTTCATGAAATATAATATCTGTTGAGTATGTTTTATGTCTTCTTTACTTAGCAAAGCTAATGTTCTATTTTTTTGCAATGTGGAATATCAAATTTCAAATCATGGTACATATTTAATACTTAGTAGCAATAGAAAATACGATCATTAAAAAAAATAGTCCTTAATTATATGATTATTATAACAAATATTTATGAATTTAAAGATCTGTATATATGGATCTTAAGAATATATTATTATTTATAACATGATATAATCTATTATACAATCCTACATTAGGTTGCATGATAATAGCATTCGCTTAAATAATTATACATTACAATATATAATTAGGTTAAATGATAATCTACTAAAGTATAACATTACGTTACATTACTATCCATTTCAATCTAATATTGTGTTACATAATCATCTACTACAATCTTAAATCAGGTTGCATGATTATCTACTTTAATCTAACACACAATCGGTAATCTCAATCCTAGTAAATTTGTTGGATGATAAAGATAATTAACTATTTTTTCAATATTATGTAACCATGTACTAGATTTTAGAATAAATTCATTATCTATCGCTTTCAAATTATACTCTTGTGGAATCTTCAAATCAATCACAAAAAGGCAACTGCTGCTCCAGAATTACCCAAAGTAATTCAGAATAATCGTATATATTCGTGTAAGAGAGTTTATTTCAATATACTATTTTAGTTTTTTATACTATTTCATTTCAATTTGATTGGAGTCAAATTACAACAGTGGATCAAATTATCATGAATTAGGTAGGTACATTACCTAGCACAATCTAAAATTAGATGATGCCTCCGCTTTGACCCGTTTTCTGCCAAAATTTAAGAAACTGCTAACTGGACAATAACCAATTGTTGCTCCCAAAATTGTTCCAAATCCTTCCTAGACGTTGACCGATTGTAACATCAAATTTCTGATAATTTAGTTGAATACTTTTTGAGTTATTGAGTTACAAATGGCTTGACCTTGATCTTTGACATTTGACCTGATCGCTCCCAAAATCTAACGAAATGTTTCCTGTATATTGACCAATGATCCCACCAAGTTTCATGCAATATGGTTCAATACTTTTTGAATTATAAATGACCTTGACCTTTGACTGGGTCACTCCCAAAAGTCTACCAGCAGGTCGCTGGACATTGACCAATCGTTTCACCAAATTTCAGACAATTTGGTTGAATACGTTTTCAGTTAAGCGAATAACAAGATGATAAATAAATATATAAATATATAAATAAATAAAGGCCGATGAAAATATGACCTTCCCGCACTCTGCGAAGGTAATTCGGTTACATGATTATCTACTTTCTACAACAATCTAAGATTGGGTTATATGATTAAATTGATTATATTCTAAAATATCACCATAGGTTACTTGATTATCTATACGCAGTCACATACAAAATGATGTACTCTGATTCCGCATGAAGTGCAAAAATCAACACAGTTCTAATTACTAATGACAATATAGTATATTTTGGTCCATGTCTCCAATTACTGAGGCTTCCATTCCTTTGTGTGATAATTTTACTATAAAGAGCCATTGTCATTAGAGTGTCTGAAGTGAAACAAAAACTAAAGTTGATTGTAGCAGCTAGATAATAATGTAACCTAGTGTTAGACTGTACTAATTATTGCGAAAACTTATTTACATGTCTTCTCAATGTTTTCTATATATCTTAGGCCCGTTTCATGTTGTTTTACCTATTAAAATATTGTATATGATATATAATTCTTGTCTCAGGATCTTTGTGTGACTCTCTTTATTATATATATTGTCATTCTTTTTTTATCATATTTTTATGTAATGGAATATTTTGCCAAATGCGCTTGAAATTTCGCTCAAAAGTTCATCAAATGATATTTCAAACAAATTGGTTTTATTAGTATTTAAGAAGAATCGGTATACAAAATTCTTACGTGGAATGAAAGTGCGACATGAATATTTTCTCCTTCCAGTTTTTTTCATCATTTTCATCACTAATGGATTCATTGTGAGTAGGTTTTGGTGTCAGTTCAACCGTGCAGATATTACATTCGAAAAACAATAGACTTTGCGCGTGTCTGAAGACCGTAAAATCGGACATCTCTTCTCCACTCAGATGCGTTAATCAAAACTTGGAGGAAAATTATTGGAAAGGGAAAGCAACGTGATGGAAATGATGCACAGTAGTATTACAACACTCAAATACTAATGACAATCTAATCAAATTTGTTGAATGAAGAGAAATATTAATATGTACGATATCAGTTTGCAACATATTTTATACCTATATCATTCTCTAATAATACATTAATACATGCGTATTCCCTTATTTTCTAGCCATATATTTATTAATCGATTATTAAATAAGATACTCCCCTACGAATTATTCATGTAAAATAACATATAGTGAATACACGTGTGATTTACTCGAGCAAATAACAGTGCAATTGAAAATGATAAAAAGACATTCGCAGTCATTGTTTACATTACCTAATGGAACTGCTATTTAATTCAATGGTATGGAGATGTCATCAACAGTAGCACATTCGTTAGACATGCGGGTTAGAAAAATGCAAATAGATGTCATAACAGATTGCATTTCATTTGACACTGGGAATTTGTTGCTATTTTCCGAAACAGAAAAGTTATAGCCGTTGTTGACTTATTTCACTTAAATAGTATGCATGTACTTTAATTCATTATAATTAAAATGAATGTGCAGTACCTGTTGCTCATCCATTGAGAATTCAATCGATTCAATGGATTTGGATTATATTTAAATGGTAATAAGCATTTTGAATACGTACATATATACTGATTTATCTATATTATTTCTACTCTCAATAGTCAACACTAATATTTTTTACATTAATAATATGGTGTAACACGTAGACATGACGCTGCCACGAATATCTAATTTTCCTATATAATAATAGCAATGACTTGGAACAAGCAGACGAAGTATAGAATGTCACTTTCATGTAGTAGATGCAAGGGGTACATATGAATCTTTTTAAAACTACATATTGTATACACCACGAGTTATCGGATTGTTTCACATCTTTAGTCATATATGAGAAAAACAAGAACAATTATTATTGACCTGGTTATTTAAATTGTTTTATACCAGTTGGACCCCTCACAAAAACCATGTAATTGGGAAAATGTCAAATAGGTTTTGGTCTTGATCTTCTAATAGACAAAAATCAATGGGTCAGTCTGTCAAACAGTTAAATTATTGAGAGTTAATTTAATGTAATAAATTATTAATGTGGCTACAGTTCATTTCATCCATTGACTATCCTCTCAATAGAACCATTTACCGTAACTAAGTTGTATTTTAGCTCCTCAGTTTACCTTCAATTCCCCCACAAACACTTCTTCACCAACACTTACCCCACAATCACTTCCCCAACTTTTCCTTCTCCATCCTATACTTCCCCTAACTTCACTTCCCCCACCTACAATTTCCCCACTTCCATTTTCCCCACTTACACTTCACCCAACTTCACTTCCCCCAACTTCACTTCCCCCATCTACAATTCTTCAACCTTCATTTAGTTTCCACACCTACATTTCACCCACCGACAAATACAAGCCACTCATTACTATTCAGTATATAGTAAGTGTACTAACACGCACGCTATCGTATTAATATATATTTGTTTCTATTATATGATCGAATAAGTGGAATTTTTCGATAACTCGTAACTTACCCTCCTTATCATTTCCCCACCAATACACACAATATCTTCCCCCACTGCCGATATTCCCTGAATATTGCCTATAAAATCTAAGAGTAATCTAGTTAGTTGCTAGAATGCAGTTCTGAGTCCTTCTGGTGGTAGAAAAATGAACTGCAATGCACATCAATAAAGTTATTGATGAATAGATTAATTTATTCATGCATCCATTATGAATATTTCATTGATAGCAACGATGTTTGTAAAAATATATTATTTTTTCTTCAACATGCATCAGATAAAAAAGTTGTTTGCAAATATTTACTTCTGCATTGATTAGGTATTAATATAAAAAGTTATTTGTAGTTTCACGGAGAGAAATATTATGAATAATATTTATGTTTTTATCTTGAATAATTGTTTTCCTTTTTATAATAACAAGTTTTGACATTATATACGTTTCCTAATGAATATATTTATTTCTACAAACTTTTTAGAAATTAAATCACTTGAATCAATATAACTGTTATATATTATTTAAAAATTAGTATATTAAACTTTATATTAAGATACGTTTTCACTTTTCATTCCAATAACCCTGGGACTTTTTACATAATTTGTTTATTTAATTCCGCTAATTTATAATTTCGAAATGCTAATTTAAGCATATACATATCATTACTGCATTTTCATAGCAGTATGTTGATAATATACCTCGACATTCAGTTCCATTATAATAAACTTCATCTTCCTTTATTGCATTTTCTACCAAAAATGAATTACTAAATTAGGTTAAGCTTTACCTCTTCTTCTGGGAAATAAGAAGACTGGATGTGTTCAATTTTGTACCAAGGACTGCTAATCGTATGTTCTGGTACTTTGAAAATTGAGGATAAATTTTAGGAAAATAGGAAAGGACAGATGATTGAAAAATGCATCAATTATGAGCAATAAACTATAATCATTGTGGAAAGTGTAAAAATTATTATAATTCTGTACTGGTAAATTATTGTGATTATATATATGTATTACTTTTCCCTTCAGTGTATGATATATATAAGCTTGATGGTTGCTAACTAAGAATATGTTTTCAACCAATCATTATGGGGATCGTCTGCCTTCAGAAGAGCCAAAAAGTTGAAAATATGGCAAACATATATATTCCCCTAAAACGTACCTACGTACAAATCTCCAGAATACAATTTCTAAATATTACAGTCATAGCTTGTCTGCAGCGCATGCAGTGGCTAAGAACGGATCCACCCTTGCACATCCAAGAGAGGGAGTGAGAGTTGATTGGGGGCTATTTGGGGACGACCAACACTCATTGAGATGTTAGCCCCATTAAAAATAAAAAATAAATCTATATATTGTCTGACAACGTCCTCATAAACAAGTATATAATAGTGATAGAAACCTTTTAAACTAGGGGCGTTTAAGGGTTAATCAAAATAATATAATGAGCAAGTTGCAGTTTGGTTTTAGGCGTAAATGAAGCACTTGTGATGTAATTATCTAAATAAGCTGAAGTCCATAGTTACACTTTTCCTACTTTATTCTAAGGCGTTTGATACGGTCAATCATACGTGAGATACTTTTGATGAAACTGTAATATGTGGGATATTACGAAATGGTTTGAATCCTATTTGACTAATACGAAGTAACATCAGTTAACTAGGCAATTGAATGTTATTTTTTTATTGGCTCAATATCATTTTTAACAATTAAATCATCACAATAATTGTGAAGGATTACTGTTACCCCTAAAATATTATTTTTCTATTAAAAAATCATTTTCCATTAGTTGTACCTAAAATTTTGAATGAAACAAAAGCATTTTCTTTTGCCCAGTTCTACAAGTATAGAAATTTTAGAACACCCAACTTATCAATATTTTTTTTCTTGAAGGCATCCGATCATCTTAAAAATCAATAATTTAAACAGAATAGCTCAATTCGAAATAATATTTTTTACCTTCAATATTGATGTCACATCAAAATAAATCATCATTAACATATCAGAATATTAATTATATTTGATTATAGTTTGGATACATTTTCAAGATATGGAAATATTTATAACATCATAATTCGAATCAATTAAATAATATAACATTTTATCTGAAATATATCATTCATTTTCCTTCCAGTCAAATAGAAGAGGTTAAGTCTCTAATTTCAGAAAACTGTAAAGCTTCCATGAGGATCAGAGTCTAAAGTCTAAAAAGGTACTGAAACCGTCTATAAAGCTAAATCTCACCAAAAGGATTACAAACTACCACTGCTTTACGATTGGTGAACCCATACGTGTCACCTTTAACTTGTATGTGTACTTGTGTTGATTAAATTTGATTTGGCCTGTTTAAACTAGTCACATATAACTGGTGCGTGTCGTGTTTAAGTAATAGCTCTGTGAATTATTCTCTTATTTTACCTTTAGTTAGTATAAGTACTTCTTTAAATGTTACTATATAAATATCTTTTCAGTTAAATTAAAGAACTTTTTCATACTATAAAGGATTACTTAGATTTCAATGAATTTCTCACAGCTTCAGTTCATGACTTTGCTAACAATAATTTGTTTGTTGGAGTTCACTGACTCCCTCTTTCGATGAGGTTGATATTGTCATCAGATTTGGGGAATTCAATTTATTATGTCAATGACATTGCAAATTAGAACATTTGCCTGATAAATGATATTCATTTGATTAGTTTATAGTATTCTAATAGTATTGAAATATATTACAATAATGGTGATCCATGGAATATGATTTTATTTTATTTATTCTTCAATAGAATACTATAGAAGATACTGCAGTTCACGATTTGAAATTGACCTTATTTACAATTTATTATATCCCAATTGGATCAGTCTTCTGAAAATCCTACAAGATCGTTCACACTGTTGTACTACATGTAATTATTTCCTTGTTAACAAACATATCGCATACCATTAAATTGTATTTATGTTTGTTTTTCCTATCTAGTGCTTTTAGATGGACTTAATATTATGATGTCAATAAAATGTAGCACTGAACTGGCTGAGTTCTGTGCTATAATTTAGTTTCAAGATTCTATAAAAGTTCAATGGAATTACAGAAAATGATAATTTATTATCGATAAATGTGTTACTGCTATTACCAATAAATAAACAAGATACAGAGTCTCTCTTTAGATAGGGAAACTTTAACTCACTTTTGGACGACCAAAAGTCTGATAACAAACTAATTATTAAGGGATAATGAACGTACGAAACTCTGATCATTTCTTGATGAGGGAACTTTGGATAATTAGATTTGGATATCGAGAACAACAAAGAGGTCGAGGGACATTTTTGGTTAAATAATGCTAATTTAGGCAAATGATTAGCCTGCTAAATGTTACATATTAATAAGGAAATAACATTGTACAATAACCTATTATTTTCTTTTCATCAATATGTAAAATGATATGGTCATGGTCAATCGGGTAGCATGAATAAACCAATTATATCACTTACTGAGTTTAAAATAATTTGAATTTTACGTCAAAAAAGATTTTCAAATGAATGTATCAAAACTAAATTAAGATTTAATTAAAAATGTTGTTATTTTTTATAAATTCAGAGACTATCTATTTCCATAACAATTATCAAAAAAAAAAATCAAATTATTTTATTAATGAAAAGAATTTTATACAACACCGCACCAATGCAATGTTTTTAAGTTAGCCAATAAATTTATACGTGAGACTGAAACTCTGTAAAACACAAAGTGAAACTTTCGGTCACAGGAGATATGCTTGCTTTAGTTAAAAATGTACTGAAAGTATCGAACTTGGCTGAGTACTGTTAATTAATTCATGGACAGAAAAAAACTATTAAAACAGGAGAGTTCTCTCTTCCAACTAACTTAAAAGCTACCATTTTATATTCACTTAGAGTGACGTATTGGTATTATAATAGTTATATATAATATATTGGTACAATTATATTCCTGAATTTATAAAACATCAATTTGTTCAAATTTTTGAAATCGATGATGAATATCTCTACAGATTCTTTGAAAAATAAAAATATATTTTTGGATGACACTATGAATGATAAAAAGGTGAAAAAGCTCTAGAATTCTGCACCCTTGCACTGTAGGTATTATTTTATTCATTAAATTAGAATATTCCTCTGCAAAGCATATTAAGGGGAGAGTTCCCAGAGAAGGATATAGAATAGAGAGCAATTTAAGATAAAGAAAAACTGAAAAAGGGACACATCAAGACCAGAAATAAAATCAAGACATATATTATTTTAGATTTGAAAGTAATTATGAAACTAAGTCTGCGATCTGTAAACAATTGAAAATATTTCGCGAAAAAAATTGTCACGAGACTGTTAGGTATTCTACATTGGAAATTGAAAACTTAAGGCATATCATTTTCTGATTTTGAAACACTAACAAATAGCATCAGTAAACAAACATGCAATATATTCCATTGCCATAATCTCTCTGTCTATTGACACTGGATGAATATCAACCACAAAACAAGGAAAGAATTTATAGAACTCCTGAATCAATGAACATCAATATTTTATTAGCGATTTCCAGGTAGATTGTATATTTTTAGATAAGTATGATATTCTTAGTTAGATTTTATATTTTTAGTTTCTACAAGTCACGTTTGACTTTCCAAAGAGAAAATGGTGATGAATTGAAGCGTTTTGCATGTGGTGATAATATATTCGCGCGTGAATAATATTGAATATGTATAGCTTCTAATATTTATTCCTAAATGATATTGCAATATTTGATAGCAATGAGGCATATTTAGTGAATTGGGAAACTTTTTTTCAATTATTCATTATTAAACACTCTTAAACATATGAACAATTTTAACATTCATTCTCGATAATCACTCAAGTTTCCTTGTTTTCATCGCACTAAATATTCTTTTTCTACAAATTCTTCCACTATACCATCCATCTTTCTTTCAATAAGGAGAGTACTCAACCATAGCAGTTCAATGTTTACTAACGATGTACATCTGAATGTAAATCATCTGCAGTTGTTTTGGTCAGGGAAATGAATGCATACAATCCGTTACAGTTATTTTTTCCCTGAAAGTGTGATTGCATAATTTTTATACGTTGCATTTTTGGAAAACAGAAAATGTGCGGTGAATAATTGTAAAATATCATTGATCATTCAATAGTTTCGATCAGAATTACCGTTATATACTATACACTGGTACTGGCATGCCTCGCTTTCACTACAACCGCTTTTAAAGAATCTGAAATAATTGTTTATTCCTTAAATGAACACTTAATTTACGTTGGTTACATCAAAAGAAAATTTACATTCTATTATAAACTATTATAATATAAACATATATTTATAAAGATAATGATATTGATTTATATGTATTCATATGAATCGTACTGCTCAAATGAACAATAGGCATTCATTAGGACTCATAAATACTATTAGGACTCATATGAGTATTGAGTAATAGCATCAGGATGTGCTCATATGAGAAAAAGGAATCAGGCTGTGCTCATATTAATATCAGGCATCAGATAGGACTTATATGAATAATATGCATCAGTCTGTGCTCATAAATATGCTTTTTCCTTTTTAAGATGTTTAAGTCACTTGCAAATTCCTTTCCTCATGTTTCTCTCATTGTGATGTCAAAGTGATCTTACTTCGTTAGCAATCAATCTACTTAGACGAAAGTCTAGCCAATATATTTTCATAAGCTAAAATTGTAGTTTTTCATTATCCGACTGTTTCGATTATCCTTCAAATTGTACTTTCTAATTTATTAAACTTTACAGAAAAAAAAATATTTGAAACCTTTAACGATTTAGAATAAATAATGACACATAAAGTACATTATACTTCAAATTCAATGTACTTATACGTTTCAAAATTCATGATAATAATTCAATAATGTATTCTCCTAATAGAAGCATACCTATAGTAATTACGCATCTAATCCTCTAAATACGGTAAGTACCTTCGTTAGGCTCTTTTATGACTAACCTAATGTCCTGAATATGAACGTAGAGTCTCAGTCTACGTCTGTGAACAAAAATTTACACAGATAATTTTTAAATTTTCAGTCTTTCCAAGGATGTTAAACATGTAAATTATTGTAATATTGAATATGCTAAGTATTTTACCTAATATTTTACTAATGAATTAATTGACTTTACTAAAAATAAAGAGTATTTAGTTAATTTTCAGGCATTTCTAATTCAATAAACTTTACGAAAAAAACTAATTGAAACCTTGAACGATTTAGAATAAAAAAAGGACACACGGAGTGCATTATACTATAAACTAGTGGTTACCCGTGCAAAATGAACGGTAGCGTGTATATATTATTATATATTTTTTAATATTAATATTTTAGTACATTACTAATTGTGTTTATTCATACACATTAAACCTCCCGTTTTCCATTACATTTCATGAGAATTAGGTACCAGTAAAGAGTAATTTTTCTGTCCCGTGACGTCATCAATTTGAGTAGAATGCTGTCATATATACATCATAGAAAATGAGATATCTGTATAATTAACTACAAAATTAGAAATATCAATAAACATTATTCAAATAAACATACTATCAAAAAATAAAATATGTAGCTATATCGATCAGTTCAATGATTGAAATAGAAGAAATAAAATCAACATATACCTATATAGGCAGCAGGTGATATTTTATTCATTTGAATTAATTAATATAATTATGTAAAATTCATTATTATTCGATTGAATATAATTTAAATATCATTTCTTTCTAATGTATATTCGTATTCCCACCCGTCAAAATCAATATTAATTATTATATTTTCAATCGTAGGTACAAAATATTTCATTTATTTTCGTGAGGAGAAATGATAACCAGAGTAGGATTCAATTTTTCATTTTCTAATTTTGGTCATATCTCGAAAAGTACTTTGAATTTCGAAAAACGGTAAACGCAGTTATTTTGTAGACCATTTTTACATATTGTAGATTTTTTCCGATTCGATTGATGCAAATTTTATATTTTATTTATTTCGTATGTTACCATGTATTTAGCGATTTGAATTAAATCCATATCTATTCCATTAAAACTTAAAATTCGGATAATTCATAAAACCCGTTCGAATTTCGTTAAACAAATCAAACACGTTCTGTAGGACCATAGGCCGGAGGTTTCCAGAAAATTTCAGCCCATTCTGTTGGATAGCCTCTGAAAATATCCTGGAAAGTATATCGAATTAATTCCTATGTATCCCATTATAAATCAAGTGTCAATAATTCGAAAACGTGTTTGAATTTCGAAAAATCCTTCTGACACGTTAAATTCGACACGACTTTCTAAAAAATTTTGAATTTTCAAGTGTCTGGGTCTAACCCTTTGTGAGTAATATTGCTCCAAGTAACACACACACAGACAGACAGACAGATCTAGAATATTATATCATAGAGATTTATTGTACTTATACGTTTCAAGAGTTGGGAAGCATTTCATTTCGGTGAAATCTATGGAGATTACTGAATCACTTCGATGAATAATAACTTTAATTTATGACAATAAATTAATCATCAAAAGGAATTGTAATCACGAAATCAAAGCTGAAATCATATCATCTACATCATTATTCATCATTAATTCATTGCTTCTCTCTAATACATAGAATGATGATTTAGAGCATCATACTCAATATGAGAATCGCTACACGTGATGAATTTCCACCTCAGCAATTGGCTCTAAACATGCGCCATGTAAGTTGATTTAAATAGTAGGGTCGGGAGGGCGAATCTCGCGCAGCAGCACACGGGGCGAATCTTGCGCACCACATGTTTAAAGGGCTATGAATGTGCTAGCCCAATAACAAAAATATTCATAGACCGGCTCAAATATGTAGTAACTCAGTATAAAAATTAAAACAGCTTACAGGCATTTATTCATAGTTGAAGTAAATCACATTTGAGACCATATGAAAAGTACCTAGTCGAAAATTCATTTTACCGTATTACCCTTAAAAATAAATTTGTCATAAAAAAATTTCTATCTTAGATAATGACCTGAAGTTTTTAGTGCATGATGATCATTGACTTTAATTGCCTCAGTTAAAATTACAAGGTTCTAGACTTTCTAATTTTTTATTTAGCGGAGTTTTTCCGTGCGCAACTATTCGCCCCACCATATTTTGCATGGCGGGGCGAATATTGCGCACTATAGAATTTTATTTTTAGGCCATGAAACAGTTATTATAATGCCTAATATTATGCTCTATAGGTGTATTTTATCACTTTTAACTAAAAACATACACATTCCACATATATTTCAGATAATAGGTCGAAATATGAAAATGTATATCAGGGTGAATTTAAAGTCATTAATAAGTATTTTCTGTGAAATTTATAGTTAAACATATCAAACATCACTATACATGTTTATCATTTGCTTTTTTATTAAGTATAGTTATATAATCTTATTATTCGGTTCTTTTTAATAAAATCGAAAATATCAGGTCTAAAATGACAGTTTAAACCATCGTACAAGGAAACCCAATTCTGATATCAATATGCTTTTAAAGGTCCTCTCCAGGCTCCGGGAAAAAATGAGTTCATTACATAATATTATAGAACTAAGGTCTACGATCATTATTCCGCAAACCGCATACAATTCGGTTCAGTATATATTTTATTCTTTGCTTTTAAAGTTTTTTAATACTCTGTGAGCAACAATCGAGCTAATCTCCAACCTGACGCTGAAAAAGAAGATTGTACACTCTTTGTTTTGATTTCAAGTTTAGATTTTTAAACTAACAATGCGTTTTTGGCCTTCTTTTAAGATATTAATTGTTTCTAATAATATATAAACGTTTCTATAATAAGTTTATCCAAATTTGAACCTTTAAACGAATAATAAATAGAATTATTAAACCAAATACCTGGTTGCCAATCAAAACAAATGGTGTACATTCCTCTTCTTCAGACTGAAAACTAGAAAGTCGGAAGTAAAGTAGGTTTTGTAGAGTTTGGATTTTGAAAATCTTTAATGGCATATAAAATTAAAAATATACAATCAAATTTTATGGGGTTTGCAGTAAAATGATAAGAAACATTAGCCTCGTTGGTTCGAGCAATAAAATAATTTGGTTGGAGGGGACCTTTAAAAGTTGCAAATCGATATTGCACCATGTTGTGTATAGTAGCTTCGTTGACCTTGTCACTTCTGAGGATTGTCCTAGAAGTGTAGAAGTGGGAGTACTTGTCATAATAAATAAAATGGCTAAGAATGTGTGTGCAATATTGAAGACCCGAAGAAATACTTGAAAAAATTCAAAATATAGCTAAATACATGAATGTGATACAGACTTCAATTAGAACCATAATCACGAAGGATCTTCAGTTGTCTTCCTACAAAATGAGAGAACAGTAAGTCCTCACACTTCTTGAAAAGCAAAAGAGACTTGAGAGAACAAAGGTCCTTCTCAGAGAGCTTAAAGCGGACACGACCAGGTATGAAATAGATTTTTTTTAACGAGAAACTCTTCATTATTGAAGCCAACCCAATTCAATATTCATGATCAGAAGATATCCAAGTTTTCTTCTATCTCGAAAACTTGGGAGTCTCCTCTGATTTTCGTGGAGAACGGCCTAAGATCAATCCTCTTTTAACAGTATTGTGGTTCCAGCTATTGGATTGATGAAAAAAAGAAAAAAAAATCAATCATTTATCTTCCAACAAGATGGTGAACTTTTTTACTACTTAAACATGACACGTCAATTGACAAGATTCTGTCGCAAATAAATTTGGCGTCTTCATCGCCATATTTCAACCCAATAGATTTCTGAATGAAATCTATTGAAACAGCATAGTGGCCTAAAAGGCCGTTCCTTGTTTGAGGACGAGGAACCACACAGGTAAAGCATAGTGTGGACGTACTGTGATCACTGGGGCACCTGTGAATAACCACAATAATCCACTTCTGTGAATAACTATTAAGGCTCACGTTGGTACTATTGACACCGAAACTGATGATTTCATAGAAAAGGACGTAGCAGAGATCTTCTGGCGCAGAACCAGAACAGTTGGTCTTTGAAAAACACCAAAGGAATTAGGAGGGTCAACCTACCTTCTTGTAGACAGACCAAAGAACTCCTCCTCTTTGAAAGAGAACGTCAAAAGCTATTGCTAATAACCCGATTGAAACTTCTTCTTCTATCCTGGGAACATTTGGTCCTAAAACAGTAATACCTTTGGTCCTAAAACAGTAAAACAATAATACTTACCAACGATCTGGTCTTCGCCCAGAAACATGACCTCATAATATTGTTGTGGAATGCTCTACCTATTACAAGACTAGGGACAGAACTCTGGATAAAATTTTACTACCTTCATAGTATCATTATACTCTCAAATTCTGATACATTTTTATCTTTCTTGAAAGAATTGAAGGACTGTAAGCTAGAGTTCAACGACTAATTCCTTTAGGTCTAGGGGATTCAGTACATATGGACCCTCTCTTGGCCTGGGTATCTCCCCGACCTTACAATGGCAAGTGAATATTCCACGTAACCTAATAGATGTACGAAAAACCCATTTGCTTCTATATTCTTATCATCGTAATTTCAGAGACATAAAGTGAAAATATCTAAGTGTAACAGTATTTTGAATAACGTTTTAGATATGTATTCTAAATTGGTTATATATGCTGTATTTGACATCTAAAAAGAATCATTACTTTCATAGATTGCGTAAGGTTATCTTTCGGGCGACTTATTTTTGTTTGTCATCTTGTTGCTCACATAACTCAAAAAGTTTTCGATCAAATTACTTTGAATTTGGTAAGACGATCGATTGACTAATCTCCAGGAACTATCTGGTAAAATTTTGGGAGCTATCCGGTCAAAGCTCAAGGTCATTTGTAACTCAATAATTCAAAAAGTTTTCAATCAATTTTTCTGAAATTGGATAAGACGATTAGTCAATATCTAGGAACGGTTTGGTAAGTTTTTGGAAGTGGTCAGGTTAAAGGTCAAGTTGATTTATAACGCAAAATGTATTCAATCAAAGTAACTGAAATTTGGTCGACGGTTGGTAATTATCCAGGCAGGAACCAATTTATTAGATTTTGGGAGCAATCAGGTAAAAATAAAGGTCAAGGTCATTAATAACACAAAAGAATTAAACCAAATTGTCTGAAATTGGGCGGGACGATGCTTCAATATTCAGGAATCATTTGTTTATATTTTGGGAGTGAACAGGTTAAAGGTCAAGGTCATTTATAAGTGGTGGCAAAAGTATGCGCTCTATGAGTGCCCGTCATCTAGTTATTAATTATATTTATAGTTACATAATAAGTAAATATAATAGTGTCATACTTCAGATAAACTAATATTACAAGCATAAATTAATCCTGAATAGAAAGCAACATTCATGACGTCACACCTACGTTCAACAAACTTTACGTAAACAGGTCGAAAAAAGTTTGTCTCAAGTTTTGAATTTGAATCATATGATTGTTTATGCTTTTAAACACATTGGAATTATTTTTATAGTAAGTATCTAGACAACCAATAGTGCTATTTTTCACTATGGAAAGGAATTAATGGGTGCGCAGATATTCGCCCCTCTCGCGCGCAAGAATCGCCCCATCAAGGACAATTTCAATTGAGCACTACTTTCGTCAATAACTCAAATTATACAAATGCTAATTTTTTGTCCTTTGGATATTGTATAAAAGGCCTTATTGCGGTTCTTCGTGTCAAATATTATTTGTCTATCTGCAAAAACTAAGTTGCAAAACCCAAAAGTTTTTAGTGCGCAAGATTCACCCCTCCTGACCCTACTTGATGTCCATTAAGAACAATTCATCTGCATCAAAAAGTTTTTTTGCATGCGTCATCTGCCTCACTAAGTGACTGTTAACATGCATCATCTGTATCAAAGTACCTTGAATAGTAAGTTAATTGGCTTTTGAATTGACACTTAACGTGCATCTTACGTGTCAATGAGTGACACATAACGTGCGTCAAATAAACATAAAAAGTGACACTGATGGTGATTCATCTTCGTAATTAAGTGACTTTCTACGTTCATCATCTGTGTCAGTATTTAGATTTTAACGTGCGTTTTCTGATACATTAAGTGTCGATTAACGGGTTTCATGTGACTCACTAGATGTCTCTTAAAGTTTTGTTATTTATATTTTTACAATCCTGTTTTAGTTGATTATATTCATAAAAATTTAGTATATTGTTTGAATCTCTTCCAACATACTATCTCATCCGAACTAAGAACTGAGAAAGTTTAATGATTTCACCAGTTTTAACAACAATTCCGCTTATTACTAACGCCATTTCAAAGTATCAAAATATCATTAAGGAACAAAATCTGGCTGTAAAATGTTAACTATGCGCTATAGTTACTGTGAGTCTCTTTTCTCTCTGTCAGCTCTATAATTAAAAATTAAAATAAGTTTGATTACTTTACTAACCGGAAAGACTCTTCTCATTGTAGGATAAATTTGATTAAGCAGAGAACCCATTATCCTGACTATTTCTCCACCTAATTCAATTACTGTCAATAATAGCTAAATAATGAACTGGAAACTCTTAACACTTAATTAGTGTCGTCATTTTTCACCAAACTGCAGTACCTATATTGGAGCTAAGAATTTTCTGTATGGCCCCGTATATCTACTATATTGTCATTGCTTAGAAAAGTCATTACTATATCCCTATTTATCTTCCACCAATAAAAGCATATTAGAGTAGAAGTAATTGTTTGAAAAGTTATATCTTAATTGTCAATAATATTGTTTTCTTTTAACGTTAAACAATAAAATAAATCAATATCATACTGAAAAAAATGAAACATCCAAATAAATTATTTTTCAGTAAATCATTGAATAAATCTATCACAATTACAATTCAATAATAGAAATTACAATTTAGTAGTAATCTAATCCAATTGAAAATAACAGTAAATAAATGGATTAAACTTGTACTACAAATTCTGAAGCAATTCTAAACTATAAATGGCATCATTTTGATGACGTCAGCAACGTCAGTTCTAATATTATATAAAGGTACTTTCTTAACTACCCGTCCATTAACTGGGGTTTTCTGCTTGAAATTAATACACACATAAACATGAGCTCATAGCACACATATCATGTAAAATTATCTATACTCAATTGAATGTACATATTATCATGTGGAAATTCAAACTTAATGGTAAAGACTTTATTGGGATATATCAGACGATATATCAATTATATTCTCCATCATATCATATCTTTAGAAAGTATATTTAGCAACTTTCTTCGTTCTGAAGAAAAAAAAAGAACATGAAATAAGTAAAAGTTTCATTCCTATTTTTTTGACCATCACCGGAAATTTTCGTCCAGATCTACCGATAAAATGCTGACGAAGGTGTTGCGTAAAAGTTCGGTCATATCAGTCCAATATACATTTTAATAAACAGAACTTTTAAACACAAAAATAACTGTCTGACTGGAAATCACTTTCTTCTCTAAAGTACTGTATAACATGCCTATTGAGTTCAGAGAAAGATTTCTATACATATTACAGTCAATAAGTTCAAGACAAGTTTTTGTTTAACACGAGACTCGACTAGAACTTTCACAATCATTTTATATTTTCAGTGGAACAAAAAATCTTCCAATCTGCATAAAAGTCTTGAAAAGAACTTGTGAGAGAATGAAATGAGGGAAGAGCTTCTGGTGAAATGATTCTTAGGAGAAGAGTTTGAGGTGAAAAGATTCTTAGGAAAAGATTTTTTGGGTTGACAATATATAAATTGTTCCCTTAAATTTCCCACGTGTTTTCTTTACACACTTAATATTGCTGTTGCCCTGTCCTTAAGAGAATAGCATACTGTGTAGATTGTGGATCTATTTCACGTATTTATCTTTATTCCGTATATCTGGTCCCTTGTACTTTCCGGTCCTTATTGTGGTTAAGAAGACTTCAAACGTGAAATACACACCAGTATATCAATAATATTAATCAATGTCAAGCATAGAATAGTTGGCCTCTAACGGAAAAGGTCAATTTTTCAGTTATCAGTCCAGATATAGAGTAGTCTGTGCTCTCCTATATTTCCCAGCACTGTGAATTTCTTATAATAATAATTAAATATATATGATAGAATAAAATTATTAACTAGCTGGACCCCATGGGAATTACATGGAATTGGAACGAATAAATATTGGATTTGGTTTAATCACCAAAAATTAACGTGTCACTCCGTCAATCTATCATAAACAGTTTATTTGTGGAGAGTAAATTTAATGTAATAAACTATTCAAGTAGCTATAATTCATTTAATCCATTAAATATTATCACCATTCAACGTTTTACCTACAATTAGTTATTCTTTAACTCCAAAATTTACCTTCACTTCCTCATCTACACATCCCCGACCATAAAATAAATAGAAAGGATAAGAGATAAACAATAATGATAAACTATAATAAAATGTTAAACATAAACTAATTTCAGATGCTATCTAATTAAAGACGAGTAATTATCATGATATTAAGTTTATAACTGAAACCATTATAAAATTTTAGAGAATATAGATACGTTCTCTTTGATGAAATGCATTTAGAGAAGATGAATGATATACAATTTCCTTAGGGATGCACTATAATGTGTACACATTATGTGCTATAACGTGGCTAAAATATTAAATTATGTTGTAGCTAAGTGACACATCTGCTCCATTTTTCTGTGTAGGTGGAAGAAAATAAAGAAAATTTATCAATAATCCCATTGATTTGGAGAACTAAGGGGAAATTTGCTAATTTATAATAGCTATTATAATCAACAACGTGAAGACATGCTAAATTTTAGAGTTAAAATTAAAAAATTTGTGATTCATTTCTATTCATTCTGTGTGTGATTACAAAGAGACTGTGTGCATTACTATGTAATTTGTACACATGTGAGTAATAATAAACAACTTCCGATGTATATAGTTATGGAAGTTGATACTATATTAATACGATGAGTTTAATTTACTTAAATTTAATTAAAGTGTTTGTCAATTATAGAATTTTTCTAAATAGAATCGATTAACTTGAACAGATTGCCAATGCTGACAAAGTGATTTCAAACTTTTTTCTCGCATAACGGAATTTTCGTTGCAAGATATTTTTTGTAATTCTCAACTTATGAAACGCCAGGAAAATTAAAATTTTGTTTTGATAATAAGAACCTTTTAATCAAGTACCAATATCCGATTACCGATCTGTACGTCTGCCGGGCATCACCTCTTGGGTGAGGTCAGGGGCGAGTTTTTCATTGTAGTTAAATATGGGCTAGAACAGTGGAAGGTTACCACTTGAAACCGTTTCCAATGACGGCTATACCATTCTTCAATAGTATGAATGATGTTTCCAGTCGTTGTTGTTGGTGGGAGGGGTCTCCCAGACCATTAATAGACCACGTCCAAAATTGATCTAGATCATGTTGAAAGATTACCTCTTCAAATTTGTTTTGGGTTTTTCAAACTAACCCCAGAGTAACTGACATTTTCAATGGGAGAGTGTCTCTGCCAGACGCAAACAAATTGACCATAGCCAAAATCAAGCAAGAGCAGCACTATAGGTTACTACTATATATTACCACTCTTTCACATATTGGAGCAAGACCAAAGTATTCTTCATTTCACATTTTGGTTCTGGAACAAAGTATTTTCTTTTTCTCATTTTGGTATTGGACAAAACTATTTTCTCTTTCTCCTCTTGGTATCGAATTATATTATTCCTTCTGTCTTTTTTATAAATCTGAAAAGGATTCATTCTTTTGAATGCACAACAATGGTCGATAAATTGGAGAGCCATCAGATATTTATACCTAGCGAGAGCTTTGAAATTGCATCTTCAATCCACATCATTTGGCTGCTTTTCACCGATTCGGACAGTGATCGAATGCATTTGGAGGGAAGTTATTTATGTTCTCTATTATCTGGTATGTTGCAGTCAGAGGCAAATGCAATGTATCATCTAAGATATCTAGTACCTAAGTATTGCTTCATTTCTCAAGATGTAAGAGTATGGTAGAGTTTCGTCCTTTTAATAGAAAATATGCATCGACGATTTTTATTTAAATTGACACAGGAGACCTTTTAAAATTAAATTTTCCCTCCCAGTATTACAAGAAAGCTGATATTTCCCGCCATAAGTATTCAAAAGGGAAGCCGGTAAATTGCTCGAAAACAATTGCTCGAAAGACAATTGCTCGAAAACAATTGCTCGAAAAACAATTGCTCGAATGAACAATTGCTCGAAAGAACAATTGCTCGAAAGACAATTGCTCGAAAAACAATTGCTCGAACGAACAATTGATCGAATGAACAATTGCTCGAATTATCAAATTGCTCGAATGGACAAAATTACTCGAATTATAAAATTGCACAGTTTTCGATTTTATAAAAGTCAGTTATTCATGAAGTGGAGCTGCACCTAACAATCCTTGTTTCTATTTGATAACTGATCATTAATCATTCTATAAATGATTTTAATTATTACACATTCTGCATAATCTTTTTTTTTTTCTATAGACCGTTTGTGTCATCTCGTCTGTAACATGTGAATTGGAATCATGTGGTGAATCACTACTATTCATGTTTTTTTTTATCATAAATCCCGAAATATTTTATAGATTAATATATTACTAGCCTATATGTATGTGGGTGAAATAACTATCGGGAGTAACCACCTGAGACAAGTGTGGGGGATGTGGGCCTAGGTGAACCCGATATCCCTCAGGATATCGGGATGGAAACTTTACTTTCGTGATGAAAAATTACTCTGCCATAACTTTGAGTTATTTCACTTATTGAGGTGCCACAAACAGATAGGCTAGTAATATATTAATCTACAAAAATTTTCGGGATTTATGATAAAAAAAATATGAATAGTACTGATTCACCACATGATTCCAATTCACATGTTACATACGAGATGACACAGACGGTCTAAAAAAAGATTATGCATAATGAGTAATAATTACAATTATTTATAGAATGATTAATGATCAATTACCAAAATGAAACAAGGATTGTTAGGTGCAGCTCCACTTCATGAATAACTGACTTTTATAAAATCGAAAACAGTGCAATTTTATAATTCGAGCAATTTTGTTCATTCGAGCAATTTGATAATTCGAGCAATTGTTCATTCGATCAATTGTTCGTTCGAGCAATTGTTTTTCGAGCAATTGTTCTTTCGAGCAATTGTTCTTTCGAGCAATTGTTCATTCGAGCAATTGTTTTTCGAGCAATTGTTTTCGAGCAATTGTCTTTCGAGCAATTGTTTTCGATTAATTTACCTAGAACCATTCAAAAGAGTCCCACTTTCTTTGGAAGAAACTGGGCAATTTGTCTGGTAATTTGCTTCAGGAAAAAATAAAAGTAGCGTCGAAATTAATTTATTGTAACCATTCACAATGTACTTTAGTCTTTAGAGGTTTAACATTTTATTTTCCACATGAAAAATCAAGTATTGTTCTCTTAGTTTTGTTCTTTCATTCCTGAAATATGTCATCTCTATTCAAAAGCTTGAGGTTTCGGCCACTCACCATTCGTGTTAAATGGCTTAAATTGCCTGCTTGAATTCATCCGGGATTTTAAAGTACGAGCAATGTGTTGGAATAAAATCATGGCTGAAATTAAAGAAAGGAATGGTGTCTGAGTTTAGTGATTAGTTTAGATTCTAAGAATATAATTTAAAAAGTAATTATAATCAGTTTGCCGTAAACGTTCGTTTCAATCTTAAGAAAATTTGTTATACATCTTTCCATTTAAATATTCTTTGAATTTGATTTGTTTTTCTATTCAAATCACACAAAATTGAAATCTTTAAATGATGTTTTTACTGGTTTCAGCTGTGATTAACTCAACTTAACTCTCTCTTTTGTATTATTTGAAGGTAATTTTTGTTTCTCTCTTCAAGATGTTATGAGTTGACATGATATAATTACAGATATAATTGAGAGTATTACAAGAGATATATTTGGTCTTAGTATGAATTGCTATATCTACTTTTATTATTTTAACTCTATCGCTGTTATCATGTTAATAGGATCACTATGATTATGATTTATTATTCACATAAGTTGCATTTCTGTTGACAGCAGTTGGAGATAAATTAATATGAATCAAAGTTATTAGTTGATTATTTCCCTATTTCTACATGTTTAATGATATAACATTTAAAATAAAATCGATTGATACATTTTGCTTCTTTAATTGATTAGAAAAATCTGTGACTTTAATCTCTTCACATATTTTTGCAAAGAAAATTATTTGTTGGAATAACATTTGAAGTGAGGCTGAGACCTGAGAATCAATCAGCTGATTGAGATAAGAACTGTTACCAGTTAACCACTGGTGAATATAAAAGGGAGAAAGAGAGTTAGAGAAAGGAAACAGAAGCATAAATGAAGAGCAGAGACGAAAAAAAGAGAAGGGAAAGATATCATTGAGAAGAGAGAAAAAATACTTATGAACTTAAATATCCTAAGACTTAGTAATTACACTACAGTAACTAAAAGACTATGAGTAATGTCCTAAGACTTAATTACACTACTGCAACTGAAATACTAAGAGTAATGTCCTAAGACTTAATTACACTATTGTAACTAAAATACCGGGAGTAATGTCCTAAGACTTCATTACATTATTGTAATTAAAATACTGGGAGTAATGTCCTAAGACTTGATTATACTATTGTAACTAAATACTGGGAGAAATGTCCTAAGACTTAATTACTCTATTGTAACTAAAATTCAGGCTGTTAACTTTTGTAATGGTAATTAATATTGCATTTTGAACTTATGAAAGTCTATAACTTTTTCCTTTGATGTCTTGAAGTGAAGGTAAATATCAGTAGTTTTGATTCTCTGGCATGAGGTTCGTGAAAGAGTTATTTCGTATAAAGACTGCATTAAATCAGAATAAAAACTATCAATGATATTTAAATTGTTTTGTTTCAATAACATTTAAAAGAGGTGAATTAAATTATAAACATGCAAGTTATCTCTTGATGAAAAATAGCTAAAATTAACTTCATTCAAAAATATGAAGATAGGATTAATTAGTTAATTAATTTGACTAACTGTCAATAGTTAATATTCCTGATATAAATGTCAATTTGGAGGAAATTTTGAAACATGTATTATCTTATCATGAATTCATTGAATAAATTAACAACTTAGGTACAGAGTATACAATCATACCTAAAAAATTCCTTCTATTTCAATCCACTTTGATCTCCTGATTGGGTTTGGCCAAAAGGGAGCTTTATTCAATAGTAGTTTTTTTTCTTTTCGTTAGGGTACACTCAATGAAAAACTAGACTTACATTTAATGTTTTAATGTACTTTCTTTCAAAAACTATATCTTTAATATCAATTTATATTTTGGATTATTGAAAATACGGTTATGAGTATAAGGATTGATGTTTTCAATTATCTAAAATTAAGTAATTATATTATATTGCTTATAATTTTCTTAAATTTTGAGAAGAATTTCTGTTTTAAAATTAATATTTAGGTCAATTGACGAATTAAATACATCTCGCTAACTCTCTTGATGATAAAGGAATGTATACATAGTTTAAAAACGGACGATGGGTCCAGTTTTTACGTGCGTTGGCTGCTGGATTTTCGGTTTGTATATTTTTATGCATTGGTTCTCCTATTTTGTGTGTTAGTTCCCTTATCATTATTTATTGACATTAATCTAGTAGAATCTTTATCAATATATATGAAACAAAAAGAATCGATTGTAGAATTCATGCTGTAAATATTATTAAATTCTTTGTATGACTTAATTAAAATGACATGAAATTTGAAGCAATTCATTTGTCATTAAACATTTAATTGTATCTAGAAATTTGCATAATTTATTATTTTTCATTAATCTCTTGATAAGATATCGACCAATTATTTTAATTTACTCATTTAATTGAATACAAATTCAAAAAGATGAATTGAAACTCTTACATATTATCTATCATGCATGCAATAAGTCAATATTACTTATCTTTTAGAATACTAATGGTAAAATTCTGGGTTGTGGATTTGATTTTTATTTATTCTTACTTTCAAATATTTGATTTTGGATTAATTTTGGATTGAGGGAAAATCATCTATTTTCATGTTAAGAAATTGGTTAGCACAATAGAACTAAGAATTTACTCCAATTGCTCTCTATATCCCTCTTAATATCTATATTGTCGTACAATATATTCGATGATGTCAATGGTGATATACTTCTCTGGAATTTGATTTTGAAATTGACAATAATATCGTGGCCATCTTCAAAGTTGGTTAATTTGTATTTGAGTTGTTACAACACAATAAATATATGATAAACCGATATCCAGTTTATGTTTTACACATTTTCTTTCGGAATTATATAAGACATTTTGAAATAATTAGATTCTAATTTTCTAACAAATTCAATTATTTTATTCGTTTTCATAAATCACATATAAAAAATAAACCAAATTTATGACGATAACCAAACAGCTTACAATTTACTTCTTGTAAAGCCATACTAATTGAATATCACTAAGTGAGCAGTAATGGAGTGTTGAATTATCCTACAGGACTTTGATTACAATCCTAGATTGCTCAATTACATGACGATGCCAAAGAGGTCACACTCCATCAAGTAACATTTTGTTAACTCAGTGAATTGAAGAGTCTGCACGACTGTGGATGGAGACAAATAGTGATTGAAATTAGTGAGTCTCAGTCGTTAGAATTAGAGAGAAAAGAAAAGGGATTTGACTACTCCTGGTGATTGAAAAGAGATAAATTGAAAAAAAATATTACTTTTTTGGCTCATATTAAAATCATTTTATAATTTAGGTAATAGTCAAAACAATCAAAAGTTATGAATACATCAATTTTATATAATAACAATTAGTAGAAATAAAAAAGTCAATTCTAGTAATTAATTTTTCGGAAATTAAACCACTTAATTTTTGACGGTATTAATTCAATATATGATAAATTCTTTCAACAGAATATCGGATAATTTCTTTCTGAGGGACTTAACGAATCATAATCCTTTGAACTGATTAACAACAAACTAAAATATCATTTCACCAAATTTCATGACCTAAAAAGAAAAAACTGTAAACAAAGCCAATTTTTAAACAGAATCTCATGCAGGTAGCGTTGTTTATCGGGAAAACATTCTTACAATATTTCTAATATTGGGACAAGGTTAATATGAGAAAACTGGTTATAAAAATAAATACATTTTTAAACATAAGAGTCTGACTCCTGGGGAAAATCAAATCTTGTTCTCAAACTCGTTAATATCAATTATTGCAGTATTTTATATTCATTTCCTAGCAACTTATGAAGCTTCATTGGAATTTACCGAATCTTTTGTTACATATTGCAACTTTAGCAGCAAAACATTGATTCTTCATAATAATTTACGTTATTTGCTGTATATAAAATATATAAGCTTGATCAGTGACTACATTCTTTTAAATATAATTACACGATGAGATCGGATAGTAAAATTTTAGATATCCTGGTTCAAATTGTCTAAAATACACTACGTACAAAATGTAAGTGAAAAAAAATTTCGAGTGCCGACCGAGCTTTGAAATTTTCATAATTCTCAAAAATGTATATTTTTTCAAAAATATATTTCTTTTATGCTGGAAATTAATTCACATTACTAGCGAAAACTGATGAATACATTATTTCACTTAAATATTTAGGTGCGAATGATAGTTAGTACCTACGGCAGCTACATGGGATAGTTGATAAATTCAATATTTGGATGGGGAGGAAATCAACATCACGGAGTTATAATGTAAATTTGATGTAGTTACATTGTAAAGTAATTGCTGTGCTCGGCTTACAGAGGAAACTTCCAATAAAACAGTTTATTTAACATTTCATGCATCCCATGGATTTTATGGAAATATTATCGGGTGACATGTCGGTTTTCATAAATTTCAACTTTGATGTTTCAAACACAAAACTTGTTTTTTCGATTTTGAATCACCCTAGTTTGTATTGTCTATAGTTGTCTATGACTAAAATAATGTAAACTTAGTTCTATTATGCGAAATTGTGGTAAACGATAGTGTGTCAACTTAAAAAAGGAAAATTAAAAAGAAATAACTTAAAATCAACACTATAATCACTTTAGTATTAATAATTGTATTACTACCTTTCTATTTTGACAATATCAAATTACATAGAATGCGGAAAATCTATGGATTTCAAAATATTTTTCGTAAATGATGATAGAATTGAAAGAAAAAAATCAAAATACTATCAACTTTATAGATTTTTGGAAGATGGGTAACAAAAATTATTCCAAATGCATTGTTTTTTTACATCATTCATATGTAGAGATGTTGCAATCGGTAATTGAATTTAGAGCTGATTATTTACAGAAATTAATATGCCCTTGAGTATGTTTTCATTCCCTGAATATTTTCAATGGCATATTTCAATAATAATTTAACGTAAAGCAGGATCGAGGTTCATTTTCTGTCCCGAGTTAGCCTGATATTCACATCGGTTAATAGATCATTATTCCAGTCATTCCATTTATAAGAAGATGCCTTTATTTTGAACTGCTCCTTGGAGACTGCCGGCAACTTTGGAATGTTCGTTAATAATTTTTGACGAGGGAGCTCATCTCGCAGTATCTTGCTAATGAGATTATTACGTAAAACAGGATAGTCGGAACTAAAGGAACAATGTAGGAAGTTGATTATTTATTAGCATTATGTTGTTTCAGAATATGTTTTTTGATAGCAGTAGATGTCTAAGAGCTGAATGTTTCTCTTCCAAGTCATAATACGATAAGTAATATATCTTATGTTAATATCTTAACGTTTTATTAGTCGTAAATGGCATTCATCAAAATACTTATATTATTATTTTATGTATTTATTCAATGATCCTTAAACTGAGTCAATCAATATCGAATTGTTACTCAAAAGTCTCGAAAAATCAGAAGTTATTTTATTAGATAAAATTATATTCACTGAAAGTACTTGCAAATTGTGCAATTATTAATTATATACTCACTCATATATTCGTCATACACACATTTCCTGCAATTGATTTATTTTTGAAGGGATTTCAGAATTCGTCTTAAATTATTATTTTTATTATTTCGTGATACTGCATTTAAAGTGGTTTCATCTCTAGCTACAATGAAAAATTATTCTATATATTAATCATTAAATAAGAGTCACTTAGTGACTCTTAAACAGTACCATCTGAGTCACTAAGTGGCTCATGAAGAGCGCCACCTGAGTCACTAAGTGGCTCTTGAAGAGCGTCACCTGAGTCACTAAGTGGCTCTTGAAGAGCGTCACCTGAGTCACTAAGTATGTAGATAATAAAGAGTGCCATTTGAGTCTACTCTTTATTGCGTCATGAGAAATGTTAAAAGAGGAGAAAGTACGCGATGAAATTTCCTCTAAAATTTAATAAATATTAAGACCAATAATATTAGAATACCTTTCTCTACTTAAGAATGTACTACATATATACAGTAAATTAAAAATAATTACATACTTAATAATTGAAAAGGATTAAAAGCAATTTAATTTCGTTATTTTCAGGGCAGAATCTCAAAATTGTTGATTTGTGCTTCACTTAAATACAAATTGAAATTTGACAGTACTGATGTAGACAGGTAAATTTCTGGAGTGGAAAGTTAATACCGTCGAACAACATTTAGGTATATGAAAATGAAATCCACGATGTAATAAAGCTAACGAAATTTATGACCTCGTTCTCTCTTTTCTATATGGAAAACAAGAGGAGTGATGTGGTTTCATTTATTTTCACATAGATTTTATAAATAGTTTTGCAAACTAGAAGAACAAAACATTTTTAGTTTCAATTTTTTTTTCATTGCGTCTACTATTAATGAGTCAATGGTAGGAAAAGGTACACTACAACGTCAACAAAGTACCACTAATGATAAGCAACAAAGTCAGCACGAAAGGGTTAAAACTTTTAGTAATCATCTTTCCAATCTTCATTATTGCTATATTTCGAATTAAATTGCTTTTGGGGTGAATTATGTGGTGAACTGAAGGCGGGGAACTTATCGCACACCAGTGACGAACGACGGATAATAACTAGTAACGATTAGGTGATGACTAAACAAATTAATTCACGCAAAGCACTTAACTTTTTGTATGTATTGTACATCATTGCATAATTCAAGATCTACTATCTATTGCATAAAAGTATGATTTTCATTAAACTTTTGTCAAATTTAAGCCGAATTTTTAAAGAATTTTCTAAGTGAAACAATACAGCTCTAGTTAATTTCGATATTTATCTCAATCTTTGAAACTTAATTTTTCTGTTATATATAAAGATAAGATATGAAGAAAATGAATATATTTAATATCACTTCACTTTCAGAAAATACATCAAAACGTGAACATATGATTTATTAGATTACCATCATTACAGGTTAGTTCGTTCTTGAATAAATCTTTTTGATTGAAACTACTAATAGTCAGTAGTTAATGCACAGTGTGAAAGCAATGATATTATTATTGCTTAGATATCTTACGTTTTAATGAAAAGAATTTTCAATAAATTCTGATGACCATTTTTCAGGGTTCTAGTGATACCTCAGAGTAGAACGAATTGCTGATCGAGTAGCAGAATTTAACCCAAGCGGCTTTTCTTCACATCATTTTAAACTGCTTTTCATAGAGGTTTGTCACTAGCATCAGACTGTGTGTACCTGTTAGTACCAGATACTGAATGAAACTCTCAATATTTCATTGACAAATACTATATAGAGATAATTTAGAGCCGCTTTGAGCCAGATTGGATTCAAATTACCATGACATGGATTGGAAATATGAACCTTTCTTTTGACGAACAGAATGAAATCACAATTCCATGTTCTGAACATAGATTACGTTGTTATCTAACCCTATTATTGGAAGATGTGTTTTAATTTGAAACTTCATTTGCATTACCCATTATTCTGTACAATTATAGTTATAGAGAGAGTAGTCATACAATACCAATCAAATTTTTCCTTGTGCATGAATACTTAATTTATTTATACTCTTTTTATTTCACCATTTGTACAAAGTCATACCAAGAATCATTTTGTGTCTCAATTGCAGGTATTCATTTCATGTTTCCATTTACATTGAGGTTTCCGTTCAATGTCTCCATTCACATTGTGGTCTCTACTCAATGTCTCCATTTAAGGTCTCATTGGAGTCTCATTTATTCGCTAGATAAACTTCGGATTGGAGTAGGTCTTGGAAGAGTTTCCTAATTCCAAGTAAAGTGAAATTGACATTGATTGGAACTTTTGGGAATGCCTGGAATGCAAGAGACAAAACAAGATAAGGGACTTTTTTATTAAAGTTCAATAGTATTAATTGTTTAAAAAAAATTTATACAGTAGCTTTATACCGCCATTAAATAAGTTACTTCAGAATAATTATAAAATAATTTTCTACCTTGAATCTAAGAGAGTTATTTAAATAGTCAATTTTTAACGTATGGAATTTATTACATTTTAGCTTGCTGATACTGTTTGTTAATAGCTTAGACTAAGAAAAATCATATGCGTTAAGTTTTCATTTCCAATGCAGAATACTAAACAATCTCGGCACAATAGTTTCATTTGATGAAGTGCAACACATGCAAATGCATTCAGATAGCAGCTCTGTTTCTCAATTATTATCTGTTTGAAAATAATATATACTCTGATTATGTATCTACCACAGTAACATTAGGTTTTAATTTCTTCACCATAAATAGTTTCTATTATTTGTTACTATTTTTGTGAATTTTCCTGTAACAATGAGAAAAGGAACATTCTAATTTATTAAATAAAATAATACCTACACTACAAGCAAGGGTGCAGAATTCTAAAGAGCATTTTCACTTTCGTCAGTTAAATTTTGAAGATTATTTATCGTCGTTCTTATTCGATAGCTGCCTGAACAACGTTATTCAGTAATTTTAACAAATTGACATTTAATAAATTCAGGCATATGATGTGACTTTATATTATTGTTAAATATATTACTAGAAATCCTTCACTATTGGGAAATGTAAAATGTTCAAATTTCATTATGTTCCATATAGGATAAGCTAACTCGAATGTTCAAGTTTTTCTGATCTACATATATAAGCTAATGAAGAAAGGTTCGGGTGAGAATTCTTCCATTTCAACCTCTGAACGTTTTTTTCTGTCTACAAATTTATTCACGAAACTCAGTTGAGTTCGACACATTCAGTATTTTCTTACTTAAAACGAGGTATCTCTTGAGACTGAAATTTTACTTTGTGTACTCCTGAGTTTCTCTCTCACGTTTTTTGTTTATTGGCTATTTTATTTTAGAATATTTCAATGTTGCAATGTGTGACGTGTTATACAATTCTTTTTTTTTGTTAAATAATGAGATTTTTTATAATAATTTCCAATAAAATAGATTGATTGACATAATATAGTTTAAAGTTTAAATCATCAAACACTGTGAAGTTTAGTTATATGTTTATCAGATGTTTTAAATAAACTTATTCAATATAAATTTCGATATTTCAATTCACTGAGTTATGGCATTTGTATTCATGCTACCAGAATGACTAGAAAAATGTACGTAACGGCCAAAATAGTATCGCGTGGGACGCTAAAATCCTTATTTTTGGGTCACGTGACTGGCAATCTAGCGTCAGTTTAATGGAGAAATGATATAACTGAAACAAAATTTAATGGAGAAATGATATAACTGAAACAAAAATTTAATGGAGAAATGATATAACTGAAACAAAAATTTAATGGAGAAATGATATAACTGAAACAAAATTTAATGGAGAAATGATATAACTGAAACAAAATTTAATGGAGAAATGATATAACTGAATCAAAATAAGGTTTTACACCGTCTTCCTTAGCGTCGTGCAATCGCTGCAACACTTCCTTTCTCTAGAGTAGTTTATCATAACTCTATGATAGCAGGTTAATGCACCTTGTAAGTAAATTATTAATATGTAACATTTAGCAGGATAACTCTTCGACTTAACTAGTATCATTCAACTAAATTTTCCATCGGCCTCTTTGTCAGTCTCGAAATCCAAATACAATTATTCAAAGTTTCCTCATCAAGAAATGATGAGTTTCGTGTCTCCGTTATGCCTCAATAATTATCTTGTTATCAAACTTCTGGTCGTCTGAAAGTGAGTTAAGATTTCATTATCTAAAGAGAGACTGAGTAGCTTCTTTATTTAGCAGTAGCACAGTGATGTAGTTTGTTAGCTGTATCACATTCAGTTAATAAATTATTATTTCATGGAATTCCTCTGAGCATTATAGAATCTTGAAGTATCTTTTCAATAATTGAAATGATAATTGTAATTTTATATAAGGAAAAACAATCATAAATACGATTTAATGATACGAGATCTGTTTTGTTTGTCAGCAGTAAAATCATTATATGTAATACCATAGTGTGAACGATCTGGAAATGCAAGATTTTTTGAATTAAGAGTAATTTTTCGTATAACATTAGTTACGCTGAATTTAATTCACTATTCAGAAATTTTTAAAACCTACAATTTCTTCTAATGATCAGTTTTTTCAAGTAAATAAGCCTCAAGAAAGTGTTTAATTTATCAACTATTGAATTGTTTGGAATAGCAAAATATGAAGAAGATGAAATCAAAAGAATAAAATCTCTATAAGTATATCATTGTAAATAGACAGCTCGTAAACTTTGCTAAAGACTATTGTTGAAGAAAATTGGGTGCAGTGTGAATTTGGCTGTAAGAATTGCAGCGGAAACAGTAAGCGGATCCAGACTGTTAGCGGGGACACAAAAGTAGTCTCAGAGGAGATGAAGTCTATTGTCCACCACACACAATCAGATCAAACTAACGCTAAACAAAGAAAATGAATATGAGAAAGCGAAATATGAGACATCATTCGTATATAACTAACCTTTATTTATTTCGAAATAAATTGCAGTTTTAGTTCAACAGTCAGGTTTGAACCCAGACTTTTAAAACAGAACAATTAAAGTAAGCGTAATTGAATAGATCTATATAAAATTTTACTGAGATAGTATGATTTTTTATAGCAATAATAATCTTTTATCGTAATAGTAATCTTTTATCGAAATTTTAATCTTCTATCAAAATTGTATTCAAGAGATATTATTTATAGGTTTCTTTTCTGAAATTTATTTGTTAGATCACTCTCTGATCAGTCAGTCTCCGCTGCTATCTCTCGTTTCAACTTCTATTACAAAATTATCACATCAAGATCTTGTAAATTTGGTGGATGTGAGATTGACTTACCCCGATGCCTCATAACTTCAGTTGTCTGAGGATTTGACCATAGTGATCTACTCCATATCCATGCCAGACATCACACTGAGACTATGGATTTTCATGCTATTTGATTTTGAAGAGTTAGTTTGATATTCTCTAGAGGCTCCTGAAAGAAATATGTTTATTACATAGTATTATACAACTAAAGTACGGGATCATTAATATGAAAACCTTATGATATAATAATTATGGTTCTGTAGATATTTTTTTATATGTTTTCAAATTTTCTCATACTCTGTGAACAGCAATTATCCGAAACACTGATATGACGCTTGAGAAATATTGTACATTCATTGTTTTAATTTCAAGTTTGAATATTATAAACAAGCAATGCATTTTCGGCTTTCGTTTAAACTTTAAAATATTCCCGAAGTATATAATCGATTAGGTATATATTATAAGTGTATCATATTTTAAACTTCTTCCCCCGGAAGTTCAACATTGGATTGATTACACTTACTTAGCAGACATTCAAAACAAACGGTGTTCATTGTTTTTCATAGGACTGAAAAATAGCAGGGTGGATGTAAAATGAATATGCAGAGATTTGATTTAAAAAATCATTTAAAAGCATATAAAGTTGAATATATTCTATCAAGTTTTTTGTGGTTTGCAGCAAAATGATGAGAAACATAACCCTTACGATTAAAACAGTAAAATACATTTTCATTTAATTTAAGCAATTAGAGGTTTCAGGCAAGCACTAGGTTTGAATAAAACGGTGTATGGGACATTCAACTGACTCGCACGCATTTTCACAACGCTGCACATTACTTATCAAAAAATTCAAAAGACCACGTTTACCCGAAAGAAATATGAGAATATACGAGTATTATAAATTTTTATATTTATATGATTGAATTCAAAATAACATTTTACATTAAATAAACAATTATTTCAACCTAAATTTTCATTAATAAAAATGATTCATTAAGAGACCTACAATCCAATTTTTTTTCATTAGCAGGATTTACCGCATATTTATTTATCTTGTAGGTGAGAATAATAAATCTAAACAAACTAAAACAAGTTATGGTTTGTTCCTTAAAATTATCACCAAAACCCCGGAACAAACAACATTCATCCTTCAATAATAACCCAATTATACACAAAGAAAATATCTTCTCGGCATCTCAAAATCTTTAAAAGAATTTATTTACAGAACTTATATCTGCTATCCATTGATATAGACATTAGGAGACAATAAAATACCAACGTTTATTATTTCAATAAACTCTATTCGGATGGAATGTTTCTTTATCGAAAATGGCATAGAATTCATTCCTCCTTTTTACTGAAATGAGAGTCTGGATAAGGAACTAGAAATATACTTTTCATATTAAATCATACCAAACAGAAAATTCTCTAAAATTGAATATAGCAAAATGAAAATCAACATCACTAAAATCTCCGCATTAGGGCGTTTTTCGTAATAAATAAGCTGGAACATTTTATGCAGTGCATTAAAACTTAGTCTCAATAGAAAAAAATATTCATAACCAAGATGAATGTTTAAATCGTTAATAATTATTTGATTTCTAATTTATTTACCAATATGTGATCATTGATAAATTGCAAACTGTAGTAACTTTTAACTATTCTGAAGAGGAAATAATCACTATCAAATAATGGTCCTGAAATTAAGTATGGATCACCACTATTGTACTAACTTTTAATACGATTACAATACTATAAATCATATCAAATTAATATCTTATTATCAGGCTATTGTTTGAATTCGCAATAACATTGATATAATTAATTGAATTTCCAAAATCTGATGACAACATCGACCTCATTGAACCAGAGTCAGTGAACTCCAACAAACAGATTATTATAAACAAAGTCTTGAACTGAGTAATCCCTTTTCAGGATAAAAACATATGTAGCTCTTTTCATTGAAAAATATTATATATGAAATGGCATACGGAAACTACTACACTTATTAAATATTAAATCGGAGAATATTTTACGTATGTATTACTTCAACGTCGATGTATACAAGTTATATGAAACTAGTGTGTAGAAGCTTTCAAAAATGACTGTATTTTTACTCTTCTAATTTTACGGGCACTGGTAAAAGTTCAATAATTAATATAATAATAATTATCCCTGGCTCCGCTTTCGGTCAAATATATACTGAATGAAATAAAATTTAATTTTCTTATTGAAGCCACATATTTAACTCTTATCATAATAATTCTTTAACCATGTAACCAACTGCTTTCCTATACATGCTACAAGCTGATTTCGTATACATACAGCCAGCTGCTGTACCTTGTTACCACCTGCTTTCCTATCCATGCCAATTATTTTTTTGTATCCTTGCTACCAGCAACTTTCATATTCATGCTACCAGCTGCTTTCGTATCCTTGCTACCAGATGGTTTCGTATCTTTTCTACCAGCTGATTGAGAGAAAATTACGAGTAGAGATACAAATTTAAGGTGACACGTATGGGTTCACCAATCGTAGAGCAGTGGAAGTTTGTAATCCTTGTGGTAAGATTTCAGCTTTTATAGACGGTTTCATTACCTTTTAGACTTAAATTGCGAAACACTCTGATCCACAGGAAGATTTACTACTCTCTTAAATTAGAAGCTTAACCTCTACAATCTTGCTCAAACGAAGACGAATAATGTTTTTCAGTAACATTTAAATTCAGTAATTGATTTGCTTTATTATTTATATATCATGAAAATGGATCCAAATCATTAAAAAATGAACCTGAATTCCGGTATGCTAACAATAATATATTTAATATTCCATCAATATTGAAGGTAATCAAATGTTAGTCCAAATTCATATATTATATTGATTAATTTTGCATGATTGGATGATAGCATGTAGCCATATGGCATGTTCTATCAAAACTAAATGGATATAAGAGTGTAGGGGGAAAGAAAGGTATATTTACATACATCATCACAGTATATGGAGCAACTGTTTTTATGTTATTTAAATTATATGATATTTTGTGTCTGTGATACTTTACAGAATATGTAAGAGAGTTTTTCAATCATAAAGTTCACTCTGAAATTGGAATTATTTTATAATTCAAATAATACATACTTTATTTGGCGTTATAATTCAATTTACTGCAGCTATTTTCATCAACATTTTATGCCTTCTATGTAGTTGCTATAAACCTCTTACTTAATATAAATAGTTATGTACACAAAACTAGTTTGAAAGCAGAGAATATACATTGAAACGGGAACAAGTTGAACTATACTTTGTTCTTCTAATTAAAACATAAATTTAAATTGATAATATATTAGAACAAACCTATTGTTATGAATTTTCTATAGATAGGTTTTCAAATGGGATTTCATTTGATGGGTGAATTAAACGATTCTCTTATAAGGTTTATTTTGGCTCCAAACTATATTTTACGATAGATCATTTTTTTATTTTGCATCCAAAATTGATCTTTGAATCCATTGAATATTTGGCGAAATTAATACTTATATAATTATTGTATCAAAATGTGTTTTGCAGTAAATACTGTTATTTGTAATTATTATTACACTGATTATTACTCTAATTACTACTAATTATTACAGTAACTATTTATGTAACTGTACATGTTTTTAACTCTCATGTAAGTTTCATTAGATTAGCAAGCTCCAGATTTTAGAACTATTTTAACTTGATAAAAGAATAGCAATAGTCTTCGAAGAGAATTTACTCTTTCAATTCTTAATTTGACAATCCTTTATGAACTCATATAATGGTACCGGAAAATTCATTCATTATTGAGATGAAAAAAATTAAACCTATTTGTTTCTAGCTGTAAGTTTAATAGAAACAAAGTTTCAAACACCGAAGTTTGAGCATAAAATTGGTGAGTAAATACTAAAAGGTCTAAGTCACGCATAGGGACTCCATCTCTACAGATTAGTGTGTTTTGTTTTTCCCGAAGATATCCTTTTTGCCTAATAATATTATAGACTATTAGGATATAAGTTACAATAACTTCATCTTTAGTTAATATAGAAAAATCTGAAGAAATTTAATCAAATTTGGATGGAATAAATACTAGTGATTTTTTTCCCAATAAATTGAAACCTTCAAAAATCAGCGAAGCTGAAAGGCAACCTAATGGCAGACCTTCATTATAATTTTATTTCCATTTTGATTAATTGAAAAAAAATGATGTTATTGTTACATATTAGTTTTATTACTTTGAACATTTTATAAAATTATATTTTTCAATATTTTTTTCAAAAGAAATTTAAGATTTAGTCTAATTTTATTTCTAAGATTTTGATTTAAGTTTCAATTCTTCTGAACCACCCATCGTTCTAAAAAAGGTAATCATAATGTTTGATGAAAAATATGGGATATGTTTGAAACTGGCTACCATTATTATTTATGATAATAGAAATATGCACGGTGGAATCACATATACAGTGTATTTTCCAATCTCTCAGTAGTATAATTTTGGTAAAAATCTATAATTCAGACTACAAAACGATAAATGATGATGCAAAACAGTTGTGACTGCCAAAAAAATTTCTCTGTGCTTTTGATACCTTTGACAATGTATATAAAAAATTAATATATTATATAAAAGCCATTGAAGGGACAGTACAGTCAAACTGAAACGTACATCAAATTGGTCCTTAATATCGTGTCAAGACAATCCGTCACAGGGACAATTCGTTGTGGACAATTCGTCGCGGGGACAACTCGTCATGGACAATAAATAAAAACAATTAATTTCAGGTAGCAAAACAACTACTAAGAACATTAACCATACCAAAAAATATTTCCGTTTTTTATCGTTTATTCCTTTATCATTAATTTTTAAAAAAAAGTAAAAATTCAAGTGTCACTTGATTATTTTATGAAATTCTTCTTTATTTATTGGCGTTGATATTGATATTTAAATATATATTTAAATATAAGTATATTGAATAATCTAGATTTTTTATATTTTTAGTTCAAATCAGACTAGATTTTCCTTTTTGATATAAAATGTGCATACTAATTCCGAAAAGTAATAATTAAATCCGTATAATCTTTAGTCAAAATAAAATAATTATTACCTTTTTAATGTCAAAATACACTTTATAGAAGAATATTCATTAAAAGTTCACAGCGATAAGCTACACATGTACTGAGACACAGGTTTGAAAATAGAACTAACTGGTCTACTGTTAGACAAACACATTTCTTCCTGATTTGTAAGCGTATTTATTTTACTTGACAGAATTTATATATGAAATAAACCGATCGTACTGACTACTTAATGAACTGGAAGATTTTGCTCTTAATAAAAGCACAAGGTAAAGATAAACAAAGAGGTTTATTTAGTGTGGATAATTATCATTCAATTATATAATGCACTAAAAAATATTAAATTGAAAATTCATTGAAATTACATTTTTTCTCATTTGTCAATATATAAACCAAATAAAAAATTTACCAATGAGATAAGACGCTTACCCCTGTCTGTCTTCATAATTATCATTATGAAGCACTGACGACTGAACTTTTTGTTTTCAACTTCAGAGAATAGGTTTTGTTTGAAAGAGTAAGGTTCTCTCAAGCAAGAAATACGTTGTCTCTATTCAGGAAATTCTGGCGGAACCTGAATGATAGTCACCTGTTTGTGAACAATGGCGCTAATATCTTTTGTGAAGACCATTCAGTTGAACCTGAAGGAGCGGTTGGATATGAATGAGGTTATTAGGTTTAGTTTTATATTTTTAGAATAGACTTAGGTGATCATGGAATATATTTAATTTAGCATGAATTGTAGGACTTCATCGTAAGTACGATTGTAGGAGAGTTTGTACCTTACCAGTCCATCAGCGCGTGCTTTGGTATTCACGGTATGACTTGTTCGCATTCTCTCGTGAATTACTGAATCGCTGAGCATTGTGAGGCACCATTGATATTCCAGGTCCACAGATTATTGTAAGATGGAATTTATTACCTGAACAAATTACTCAAAGTATTATCTGAACCAAAATGTTGTAAAATACCTTAAAATTTTCTTAAATAATTTTCTACTCCTAATGCTATTACTATATTTCTATACTTTTATAAGTATTGGTAAGATAAAAATAATGAATATTAAAACAAAATATAAACATAGAAACACTAATTCTAGTCTGTCTATTGTAACAGTAATTCATTAACAATTTCACTCTCTGAGAGCTCATTGTTCGGAGTAGTAATTTGTAACTCAATTCTGAGTAGCGGAGCAGTGAAGCTGCAGCTCTTCTACAAAGCCGTTTCTGGACTTTATCGACAATCAGGCTGCAAATTGTGGTACAATTAAATGCAGCTTTCAACTGGAATTTGAAGACTGCATTTACTGGATGTTAGATATGCTTGCACTGGATTCATTGAACCTCAATCAGCTTAATGTTATGAGGCATTTTGGACTAGATGTAAGAGAATCGAGTTATTCTCAATGATAATCCGATTTTAAATTCATTTTTATATATTTTATGAATTACATGCCTTTAAATAACATGTATAACCACGTTAATAAATATTATTTTATAGTGTTTTCAGTATTGTGTGTTATGTAAGTATATTTGCAACGCAAACTGAGTTATATAATATTTTAATATAACAAAAAAAAAATTCTATAACAAAATTTGATAGTATTTTTCTTTATGTACTTATTTTCATTTTGTGAATATGCCATTGTATAATAATAAATGTATTCGTTACTTAGCATGATTCATTTATTTAAAAAAATATAGGTTCAATTAATCCCTCATTATATAAAAATCTAACCAATGGAGCATGAATGATTATAATGAATTTTGATTAACTAATTCATAGAGGAATGAAACTTTTATAACAATATTTTTTTTCATATTTGATGATAGATACCATACTCATAAAACCTACATTTACTGATAGGACGTATCAGTCCTCTATCAATTGATGTATTTTGTTCGGAATTAAACACACATGAATGCCTTTCATATGTGAACCTATGCATACGCTTATATTAAATTAGGCACCGTGGTGAGTTTTAGCATATTTCTTTTAATTCAAAAAAGTTCTTTTCTATTGATTAATATACTAAGTTTGGCTATTTATTACAAGGATATTATTGAAATATCCGTTAATTGATCAATCGTATAAAAACGATCCAATTCATTTTTACTCTCAATTATTATTGGAATTGAATGATTTTAGAAATATGTTTCTGCTAATAGGATATTTTAATTTATCTTCCTGATTGCATTCAGCAAATAGATTACGTGCATTCGGTAGAGCACATACCTTCGCCGCCGCTTTGACCCATTCTCTCCCAAAATCTAATAAACTGGCAACTTGATAATGACCAATCATCCCACTTCAGGTTTCATGCAATTTGGTTGAATACTGTTTCAGTTGTTTGAGTTGTAAAAGGCCTTGACCTTGATCTTTCACCCGATCGCTCCCAAAATTTAACCAAATGTTTCCTTTATACTGACCAATCGTCCCATCAAGTTTCATGCAATATGGTTCAATGGTTTTCGAATTATGAATGACCTTGATCTTAACATTTGACCAGATTGCTCCAACAATTATTGTACCAGCAGGTTCCTGGACATTGACCAATAGTCCCGCCAAACTTTAGGCTATTTGGTTCAATGCTTTTTGAGTTATGCAAATAAAAATATGATAAATAAATAAATGCCGGGTAATTATGAAATAAATATACCATTTTAATAGAATCAAATATTGAAGTTCTTTTGTATAATTATTCCCATCAAGAATTACTAGGTTGTTGATGGTTATAAAATGTGAAGTGATTCACAATATCCAGCAAAGCTTATTGAACCGGCAAACAATTTTTTACCAAACAAAAGTACATGAAGATTCTACGTACGGTTGCACACAATATTTCCAGAATAAAAAAGATACGCAATATGTTGCTAATAATATATTAGTAACTCAGTTTCCATGCTAACTTTTTAACGGTTAGAATACTGAAGATTTTCATAAATAACATTAAATTACCTGATAGGCAAACAAGTTTAATTTAATCATATTTCAATACAATGAAATGTTCCAGTTGCTAGGTGGAAAATTCCCCATCAAGAATAACGAGGTTGCTGAAGGCAATAAAATAAGAAGTGATCTACAATATCGAGCCAAGTTTATTGCAATGGCAAATCGTATCTATTTTCCGTTATATTAGTTCAACATGCCTGTTAAATCTTCTAGAATTGGCTAATAATGAACACCTGGTGAAGTGTTTTACACTGCCTTATCTCATGCTAATAGATAGGACGCTGAAATTGGCTTCTGAATTGATACCTTCTTAGAGTTTATCGTGATTAAAATTTGAAAAGGTTAAAGGTCCTCTCAGGCTCCCGGAAAAAAATGAGTTTATTACATAATATTATAGAACTAAGCTCTTCGATTGTTATTCCAAAAACTGCATACAATTCGGTCCAGTATATATTTTATTATTTACTTTAAAAGTTTTTTAATACTCTGTGAGCAACAATCGAGCTAATCTCCAACCTGACGCTGAGAAAGAAGATTGTACACTCTTTGTTTTGATTTCAAATTTAGATTGTGTATTTTTGGCCTCCTTTTAAGATATTAATTGTTTCTAATAGTATAACGTTTCTATAATAAGTTTATCTAAATTTAAACCTTTAAGCGAATAATAAATAGAATTATTAAACTAAATACCTAGTTGACAATCAAAACAAATGGTGTACATTCTTCTTCTTCAGACTGAAAATTAGAAAGTCGGAAGTAAAGTAGGTTTTGTAGAGTTTGGATTATAAATATCTTTAAAAGCATTTAGAATTTAAAATATGCTATGAAATTTTATGGGGTTTGCAGTAAAATGATAAGAAACATTAGCCTCGTTGATTTAAGCAATAAAAAAAATTGCTTGGAGGGGACCTTTAAGTTAACGATTGATATGCTAAATGAATAAATTTAGGAGATTCTTCTTTAAAATGTACAATATTTTATCTAAATATTATGTTATTCCAAGTGTATTTTGATGTGCTATATTTATAACTCTAGTTTTCTTTACCGTTAAAAATAATGGTTTTTTCAATAATAATTATATTAGATTGACTTTGCAATCCACACAACGCCTGTGTAATTTTCATGGTTACTGTTTTTTTCCACATTCATTTTAAAGAAACTGTGTGAATCACATGAAAATTATTTATATTAATAATTCTTTTAACAAAAACTTGGAGTGTGAATATAAAAGAATGGTATTCTTCTATCTACAATATAAATGGCACTGGTAATATCTTTTACCACATGAAGGAAACTGGTGATCATAGAGGAAACTGGTGATCATAGAGGAAACTGGTGATCATAGAGGAAACTGGTGATCATAGAGGAAACTGGTGATCATAGAGGAAACTGATAATCATAGAGGAAACTGGTGATCATAGAGGAAACTGGTGATCATAGAGGAAACTGATAATCATAGAGGAAACTGGTGATCATAGAGGAAACTGGTGATCATAGAGGAAACTGGTGATCATAGAGGAAACTGGTGATCATAGAGGAAACTGGTGATCATAGAGGAAACTGATAATCATAGAGGAAACTGGTGATCATAGAGGAAACTGGTGATCATAGAGGAAACTGATAATTATAGAGGAAACTGGTGATCATAGAGGAAACTGGTGATCATAGAGGAAACTGATAATCATAGAGGAAACTGGTGATCATAGAGGAAACTGGTGATCATAGAGGAAACTGGTGATCATAGAGGAAACTGGTGATCATAGAGGAAACTGGTGATCATAGAGGAAACTGGTGATCATAGAGGAAACTGATAATCATAGAGGAAACTGGTGATCATAGAGGAAACTGGTGATCATAGAGGAAACTGGTGATCATAGAGGAAACTGGTGATCATAGAGGAAACTGATAATCATAGAGGAAACTGGTGATCATAGAGGAAACTGGTGATCATAGAGGAAACTGATAATCATAGAGGAAACTGGTGATCATAGAGGAAACTGGTGATCATAGAGGAAACTGGTGATCATAGAGGAAACTGGTGATCATAGAGGAAACTGGTGATCATAGAGGAAACTGGTGATCATAGAGGAAACTGACTATCATAGAGGAAACTGAGGAACATAGAGGAAACTGGTGATCATAGAGGAAACTGGGGATCATAGAGGAAACTGGTGATCATAGAGGTAACTGGTGATCATAGAGGAAACTGGTGATAATAGAGGAAACTGACGATCATAGAGGAAACTGGTGATCATAGAGGAAACTGGTGATCATAGAGGAAACTGGTGATCATAAAGAAAACTGGTGATCATAGAGGAAACTGGTCTCTCTTCTCCTAAACTATTTTGTTTCATGGACAACTACAATGTTCATCATGATTAATAATCATTATTCATGAGTAAAATTTAAATATTATTTTCGTACTACGTACATAAAGTTGGTCCTACAGAAATCTTAAAGCTAGCATAATTATAGTTTGAAGATACAGAAAATTGATCGGGAAAATATATGTAGGAAGATATATTAATGTCAGTATCTAGAAGTTCAACACACCGGATAAAGTTAGTCGAGAAATCATTAAATTACCAACTGGTGAATATCTCGTTAGAGACAAAGTTTGTTGTTTCTCATCAATATCTGATGATGTTTTACTAACTTGTAATAGCTTGTTGATTAATGGTGCATATTAATTGATGATTTAATTTATTGATCATTACCTTCACCAAATTAGGGAAGATAATGATTTGATCAACAATATTCATCCCCATGCGAATAACATAGGAAGTTTTATTTTTATTTGTAATCTTGTTATTTGCATAACACAAAAAGAATTCAACCAAATTAGCTGAGATTTGGTGGAAGGATTTGTCATTATCCAGAAACCTTCAAGATCCTTTATATAGTAACTCATAACTAATTTAACCAAACTGGCTGAAATTTGTGGGACGATTGATCATTAACCACTGACCAGGAATCATTTGAATGGTTTTTGGAAGCAATCAGGTCAAAGATCAAGGTCATTATAAATCAAAAAAAAACAAAAAAATGTAGCGGTGGCAAAGGTATGCCTGTTCTAACTTATAGTTGTCAGATACTTGTATTATTTTTTCATTATGTTGTTCTAATGACTACATAAACATAGTATAAATAGTGTCCTACATTAATTATTGATGGCTGGACATGAAGATTGTCCTCCACTAATTCGCTGTATCAGATCAAGTTTCTCGGCTTCGTTTTGAAGGTTGGGATAAAATGATAAATAAGCTAAGTCTCACCTAACTAATTGATTCAGTTTTAGAAAATATATCTAAATACACGTTTCCCTAATGAATTAAAATAATATATTTTGTTGGATCAGCCCAGCAGCAGCTCAAATGTCAATCAAAAATAATCAAATTGTTTTGCTATTTTAACAAAATTTTAATAAATAATTTACATACAATAATTTCAAGATGACATTAGTAATTGTATCAACTCAATCCCTATCTCATATTTCATCTTCCTCCATTTGGAATTTGTTAAATACCTTAATTTATAAAATTTGCAGCTTTCTCATATTTTCGAGACGTTTGAAGTGGCGATAGAAAATGAAAAAAAGAGGCAGAAAATACCACCTCTGGCGGAGAGCCAAAGTTAAACATAAGAAAATTATTGTCTTTGAGGATATAAAGGAAGAATTGAATAATTCAGTATTATTATTATTATTGCCAACATGGTCATTAATATGAAAGTGATGTATTGGAACTAAAAATATAGACTTATTAGACACAAGGAAGATATTAGACTTCATCAGCTAATTCTTTTTTATTCTATTCTATTTATTGTTATCATTCCCTGAGAATACTGTAATTTATTGCTAGTAAATAACTGACAGTAATTTCTTTAAAAATATATTCTTATTGAATCTGAAACTGAACTATTGTCCTAAGACTTAATTACACTATTGTAACTAAAATACTAACTACTATTCACAGTCCTAGGTAAGTTAATTAATCCTCGGTAATTTGACACCCGGTAATTTGGCACCCGGTAATTTGATCAACAAGTAATTTGATCCCCTGGTAATTTGAACCACGGTAATAAAACCCACGATTATTCACTATTGTCACTGATACTGTTGTAGTTCCGTAAGAATTTGCTGTTTGAACTATTGGTTCCTAGAACTATTTGAGCAATGCTAAATTTTGATTAGATGTAATTGGCGCATTGCAATGAATCAGATACCATTTTCTGGTAAGGAAACTTGTTAAAAGACATCCTATGAAAGTAGATCTCCTCAAATCAAAGCCAATTGGAAACAATTTCATCAAAGAAAATATTCCAATTAAATCCTATGAAATTTCTTTATAATATGTTTTTTCTCTGTGTGTAATTTGTTAAGACACACTATTGAAATTTAAATAAAAAAAGTAAATTCTTTTAACCCAATTAAAATATTGTAACTAGAATTTCATCTATTATTCAATATTGTAACTGAAATACTATCTATTATCCACTATTATAACTGAAATACTATCTATTATCCACTATTATAACTGAAATACTATCTATTATTAACTATTGTAACTGATATGGTGGTTGTAATTCCAAATAATTTGCTGCTATATAAAAATTTCAGTCGTGCAGCTTGATTGCGTTCGATTTTTTTTTCAGTTTTTTTTCACTCAATGAGAGTGTTCGTTTCATAAATTCTCATCGTATGACAACCAACAGCTCACTGCCAGCCGTACAGAGCCGAATCAATGTGAGTGTATGAAAAGGTACGCCAACTCTTCCAAAATAACATAGGAATCTTTCATTATTGCTTAACTTTTTTGGTAGCTCAGATTATATTTTATTAGGATATATGTATTGAAATATATAAATAGATTAATTTAATAACAGAATTTATTTAACCGAATTGAAAACAAAGAATACTCTTCGTGGTATTGAAAAACATTTCACTAATTAAAATAATTCCATCACTAGCTTTTCTATTCCATTTATTATTATGCGAAGAAACTGCATGGAGTATAATCTACTTCGTTAACAATTAACATTGAATTACCAGAAGGAGATCCGTTTGTAGAGTGTGAAGAAGTACGAGACTTACCTCTCACGAGACTTACCTCTCACGAGACTTACCTCTCACGAGACTTACCTCTCACGAGACTTACCTCTCACGAGACTTACCTCTTACGAGACTTACCTCTCACGAGACTTACCTTTCACGAGACTTACCTCTCACGAGACTTACCTCTCACGAGACTTACCTCTCACGAGACATACCTCTCACGAGACTTACCTCTCACGAGACTTACCTCTCACGAGACTTACCTCTCACGAGACCTACCTCTCACGAGACTTACCTCTCACGAGACCTACCTCTCACGAGACTTACCTCTCACGAGACTTACCTCTCACGAGACTTACCTCTCACGAGACTTACCTCTCACGAGACCTACCTCTCACGAGACCTACCTCTCACGAGACTTACCTCTCACGAGACTTACCTCTCACGAGACTTACCTCTCACGAGACTTACCTCTCACGAGACTTACCTCTCACGAGACTTACCTCTTACGAGACTTACCTCTCACGAGACTTACCTTTCACGAGACTTACCTCTCACGAGACTTACCTCTCACGAGACTTACCTCTCACGAGACTTACCTCTCACGAGACATACCTCTCACGAGACTTACCTCTCACGAGACTTACCTCTCACGAGACTTACCTCTCACGAGACCTACCTCTCACGAGACTTACCTCTCACGAGACTTACCTTTCACGAAACTTACCTCTCACGAGACTTACCTCTCACGAGACTTACCTTTCACGAGACTTACCTCTCATGAGACTTAGTACCTCTCACGAGACTTACCTCTTACGAGACTTACCTCTCACGAGACTTACCTTTCACGAGACTTACCTCTCACGAGACTTACCTCTCACGAGACTTACCTCTCACGAGACTTACCTCTCACGAGACTTACTTGTAACGAGACTTACTTGTAACGAGACTTACTTCTCACGAGACTTACTTCTCACAAGACTTACTTCTCACGAGACTTACTTGTTACGAGACTTACTTCTCACGAGACTTACTTGTTACGAGACTTACCTCTCACGAGACTTACTTCTCACGAGATTTACTTCTCACGAGACTTACTTGTTACGAGACTTACCTCTCACGAGACTTACTTCTCACGAGACTTACCTATCACGAGACTTACCTATCACGAGACTTACTTCTCACGAGACTTACTTGTTACGAGACTTACCTCAAACTGATGTACTCGCATTTAAGATGATTTAATATTCCTACCATCCTTCGTCTAGGGAATCAAATGTAAGCGTAAAAATACAAACACATTGTTGCATTGCCAGTAAAATAGTATATTTTTAAATGAAGTTATCGATAAATTGAAATGTTATTGTGTCAAGTTACGGTTACAGTTTCTAACTAAATCAACTACAATTTAATCGAACAGAGAATATATTGAACTTTGACGGTCTCTGAACAATTAGTAATAATATGAAAAAAAATAATGGTTATTTGTATTTTGTTGGTACAGAACTAATAATAAATATAAAAATCAAGTAAATTATTTCTAGTGTGTCAATGTAGCTATTGAGATATTCAATATAAATTGTCGTTCTTTATACCAAATAACGGCATCGATTCATCTTAAATATTTAACAAATACATTTTTCATCCAACTTAAATTAACAGCCTTTATTCAAGAGGCAAAGCAGCACAAACTAAATCTTCAGTTCAAACGATGCAGGCTTCACTGCATTGAAAGTTTCAAAAAGAGCCTAATTATGTATTAAGGGAGTTTAACAGAAGTTGAGGCAGTTCCTGGATGAAAGATGCACCCTGTGAAAAAGAATCAATGGTAGATTAGTTAAGTAGGTTTAAGAATCTCAAAACTTATTAACCATTTTGTTTAACTTTTTTATGTTATTATGTATTCATTTAAAGTATGTAATTGGTTGATGAAAAATACTAGTGCCTATCACTAGTTCAATTAACACATTTCAGTTAATTAGTACTATTATTTTAAGGAAAATTCATATATATTCAATCACTTCACAATTTTATCTGATCATTTACTCGTTATCAAATTTACATCAAACTATTTTTAATTGAAATATTTCAAAACAGTGTTTGCATGTTGTCAATTCAATGCCTCTTTAACTACCTTTGAATTGCTTGCAAAAACTTTCGTTAGATTGATTGAGGCATGAACTTTAGTTGAAACGAAGCAACGTATTTCCCTTTGATGATAGGCTGGGAATTTCATTCGACATCAGAATGAGTTTTTCATGTGATTATTTACACTAGAATTACTGCAACTTTGCCATAGTAAACACAAATTATATTTACTGTAAAGTCATTCGCATGTCCAAGTTGAAAGAGAAATTGAAACCCAAACGATTACTTATCAAAAAGGTATTTATTATAAACATTGAGGTATGATCGATTGATAATTCATGCATTTCACTGAATCAAAATTCTCCATAGTAAGCAGTAAAAACTGATAGATTTAAAGTTATTTCAATCGTTTACAAGTTTGTGAAAATATTAGCAATGCAGATTGTATCTTCTCAGTGCCATTTAATATTCACTGATTAATTTTTAAGTGGAAAATATCATGGCATACAATAATGCCAATAACGAATAATTTTTGTTCTGCTATCACATGTTATTTCATACGTAAACGTAATTTAAATATTGAGATAACAAGCAATTAAGCCAATATCCTTTCTTGAATAAACGCAAACGAAATCTCATTTCCATTCCCTCCATTTGGCAAAATGTTATCGACTGCAACTCTGGCGATAACTTGCCGTTAGGGGGCCATGTTGCTCAATGAGTGTGTTCATAGCTTAGGAACTACAGTCCAATATTCGCCTGTTATTCGCTATGGGATAACTCCTAACTGACTCTCTGTGAACCTGTTGCTGATATGGTCAGTTCAGTGGTTTGAGGAATATTGCTAACAATTTGCCGGTGTTAATTTTTGCACAATTTTGAATTTCTGTGAAACACTTATAAAATCTATTTGTTCTCATTTTATGAAAGAAAACAGTATATTGGAAAAGAATGTTAAACTGGCATTTTAACAATTACAGAAATATATATTCGTATCAATACCATAAATATTAATAATTTAATATAGTTACCAAATTTGTATGGCATATCGTTGTGAGAAACTGTAATTATTATTGCAATACTTTATCACTTTTCATCGACAATGTGATTAGTGGACTCTGTTTCAGCAACTTTGAATTAACAAAAACCTCCCACTGCTCCATTTGTGAATTAATCTTCTCTGAGCTTTCCTAACAGAGATTAAACTTTACACACATCCAATTTACAAATAATTGTCTGTTAAAAAAACAAAAAAAAACGATTAGGAATTAGTAGCTAAATATATATATGTAAGAACACTGATGATTTTTTCTTCCTAATTATAAGTAAAAAACAAACACTATTTATATTTCGTGGACTAAAAAAGTACTGATTATAATCTCTTGTAGTTCGTTACTTTGTTTTGTCGCTGGTAGTCTCTTTTCTATCACTGTGTAGAATCACTTGCAGTTCGTTACCTTGTTTGTCGCTGGTAGTCTCTTGTCTATCACATTGTAGAATCACTTGCAGTTCATTACCTTGTTTGTCGCTGGTAGTCTCTTGTCTATCACATTGTAGAATCATTTGCAGTTCGTTACCTTGTTTGTCGCTGGTAGTCTCTTGTCTATCACTGTGAAGAATCACTTGCAGTACGTTACCTTGTTTGTCGCTGGTAGTCTCTTTTCTATCACTGTGTAGAATCACTTGCAGTACGTTACCTTGTTTGTCGCTGGTAGTCTCTTGTCTATCACTGTGTAGAATCACTTGCAGTACGTTACCTTGTTTGTCGCTGGTAGTCTCTTTTCTATCACTGTGTAGAATCACTTGCAGTTCGTTACCTTGGAGCTCATTGGTAGACTCAGAGTCTATGGTTATCACAGCACCATCACTTGTAGTTCTTTAGTTCGTGATAAGCCTTTTGTTCTCTCTCTCTCAATGGAGATTGAGAGAGAGGCTTCTATTGTTTCTGATGACAAGTACACTTATGGAGCGGTTTTGTCCGGATAACATATGTAGAAAACATGGATATAATGTTCGAAAATATATGACGTTTAATTGTAACACCCGTACATAATGTGATGAGAATATTTTCATTTTTCTTTTTGACTAGAATCTATTCTTACAAAGTTTTTCGTAGAAATTATCTTCATCTGAACCAAACTATTGAATTTAACCATTTACCAATACAAGAAATTAGATCAGAAAAATAATCCTTTAATCATAAATGTATATTTTAAATTTGAAAAATGCAATTAGCTCTCCCGTCGCTGTTGCTATGATAAAACTCTGTATTTCCCACCTTTTTATTTACAAGTGACATGTATGCATGTAAATATTCCTGAAGCCAACATTACCTAAGAAAAGAAATCAAGAAAATAAAGCCCCTTTCAACCACTGAGAACCTTTTCCCTTTCAAAGCCACTTATGTAAATCATTATCTAGGGCATACTTCCTACAAAAAACATCCAGAAAAACATTACGCGGAATATCAAACTTAAGGAACTACGGTAACCCAAGACAGAGTACTACCTGACAGTATGTAGAAAAAACATAAAGTGAAGGAATATGATAATGTATTTCAGTTCATAATTGCAAGTTTGGTCATTCATCTCGATGTTGCTTGAAGAATTTAGAACTTTGGAATTTAAACTTTTTTATATGACTTTGAACAAATTTTCCTGTAAGTATTCAAATAAATTTCGTCAATTAATAGATGACAGTATATTCACCACATCACCCTGGCAAAAATAAATTATTCCTGGGATATCCTAGGAATCAATCTTTCTTCCCTGGGGTATTCCCTTAATATCCCAGGACTAAATCCATGTTGCCATGGCAATATTTTTGTTCTAACCTTGATTGTTTAATTAAACTTTATTCGTTTCATGAAAACAATATCTTCCTCATTTACATTTCATGGCATTAAAAAGACTGAAAATATATTGCAATTCTATCCAAAGTGAAGAATTATCGACCTTCTGAGATTTCATATAGTTTTTCATATGATTTACTTTAATGGTTATGTGATACTATTATTTTTCATATATATGTGAATTTCTTATAATAATACTACTAATTATATAAAACTGTCTAAACCCTAAAACGAACAAGGGATTATTTTTTTCGACATAATTGGAATTATTCTTCAGCCCACACATTTTTCACAGCGGTTTAGCAAGTTAATCAAGCGCTTTACGGCAAGTATGTATTTGCTTTCTCATCAGGTATAAAAATTAGGAGAACATGACATGCATTATATTAATGTAAAAAATTACTGCAAAATGATAATTTAATTAATAAATTTGAATATTATTCTTCAAATAATGTGATACCGTAAATTTTCATCAATATAAATTTTAATTGTTAATCATTACAAAGTATATAAACATTCATGTGAAGATAATTCCGATAAGTTTTACTCTTCATATAATTTTCCACCGCAGCACTGCTATAATTACAGCAATTTTCCACCACTTTCCCTCCGTCGCTGTTTTCCCCTCAAAATAACAGAAGGGAAATTTTTTCTTGTCCAGATACTCCACTAGTGATACTCTCAGCAACTCTTTTGGTCAGAAAAGACACACCGCCATGTTTTTCTGTCTGTGATGTATGACTGAGATGTAGCTTGAGAAACAATGGCCAGGCTTATATGTGGGAGAAAAAATAAGAAGAAAGGTAAGTGCGTCAAAGAGATGTGAAAGCCATTATTGTAAGCTGCATAATAACAAGAGAGAAAATGATAGCCATTATTGTAAACTATATAATAACAAGAGAGAAAATGATAGCCATTATTGTAAACTATATAATAACAAGAGAGAAAATGATAGCCATTATTGTGAACTGTTTATAAAATGAACAGAAAATGATAGGTATTATTTTAGGCTGTATAATAACTATGCAAAAAATTATTACCATTACTGTAATCTATATTCTGACTGTAGAAAAATGATAGCCATAATTGTGAACTAAACATAAATGATATCCATTATTGTAAAGTGTACATTATCTATAGTGAAATGATAGTAATTATTCTAAGCTATAATAATTATGCAGAAAATGAAAGCCTTTATTCTAATTTGTATATTTATGAAAATATTATTATGAAATTTTTTATGAAATTATTATGAAAAGAATAATCATTGTTGTAAGCTTTTTATATTTATGCAAATATATACATGAGCTGATTCAATTTTTTGTTAATTTGAATGCAATTAATTATTAATTGTTGATTAACTCTCACCATTTAAGGTAATGATTTAACTATTATTAATTCACAACTCTGTTGCGACTCTTTAGTTTCTTCCTTTCCACCAACATTATTTGCAGGAGATGCTATACACAAATGTATTAGGCTATATCGAATTGAGATGAAATTTTATTAGTAATGATTCCTAAACAATAATGCATCGCATTAAATATCATATAAAGGATTTATAATAAGTATTCTTCAAACTTGAAATAAGATAGTAAGAATACCAATTCAATGTTCAATGAATTGATAATATTACATTATAACAATAATTAATTTACAGAAGTAAATTCTTCTCATCACAATGCAGAGATAAATTGTTTAAAATTCATGAGAAAAACAATAAGTTGTTCGATATCGTCCAAAGAAAGGGACAAAGTTCCCTCTGAACGAACTCAGTTTGCAAAGATAACTTATGGCACGACAAACCTAAATAGGTTTGACTTCTGCACCATCTCGTGTAACTTCTGCAAAAGTTACCAGTGTGCTGCATATTTAAGGTGAAAAAGAAGTTTGTCCATTTCGAAACTCTGTGACGTTAACATAAATATGTGCCAAAACTTAAATAGAAGCAGCGGATAATATTTGGTATCAGGTAGTTGAATTTCTTTGGTTCATTTGTGAAAGAATGAGACCACAAAAAAATCCGTAAACCGCAGAAAAAAATCAAGATTATGTGTTATTATGAGAAATATTTAGATATTTAGTAGTTGGAAAAGAGGACATGAAATGGTTATAAGAAAATCCGAATCCTGAAATTGTTTGCATAACCTAGAAATTAGCATTGGCTAATTATAAAGTCGTTACACGAGTGAATAATAGAAACAAATAATACATTCATATTCATACACAGTTATCATACAAAGCTATTAGGAAGAAAAAAATTCTTTATTAATTCATTACTAAATACTGTACTTCTAGTTGCTTTATAATTAATGTTGGTCCAAATTGGTCCATAAATTATAAAATCATATCTCCAAATTATCTAACAATTGAGTGATTAACCTACATAGTGAAGAATATTGGTATATTGTAGCAATATCATATTGTTAAAAATATTTTGAATTATACTATCGATAATTGATGAGAAAAACACAAATTCATTTATATTACTTACACTAATAAAAAAAAATTTAGCTAAAATCCAGTATTTGTAAATTCTCTATTTCATTATATATCTTTGAAGAAACTAATCTCCACTCCCCAGAAAGTGAGACTTGGTGTCTTCAACTTGCTGATTGTAGAAAATTCTCCTCGTTTAAAAGTTTTCCTTTCGTCCTCACTCGAATATTTGAGTCACGTGGAAAATCTTTGCCGAATTGAGATGAAGTTACCTGCTAGTACTTAAACTCTTTTGTTGGATATTTTTACCTCCCAATGGAGATATACATTGTTTGAAAGTTTTAATATTGAACTACATTATTTGCCATAAAATGTTTTATTAAATAATGTACAGTTTTATATATTTATATTTTTACCCCGTAAAATTGCGGAAAGTTATGTTTTTATCGGTAATATTTATCCTCGTGCGAGTAAAAATGGAAGTTTTTTATTTATTTATTTTTATTCTTGTTATTTTCATAAATCAAAAACTATTAACCAAATTGACTCAAATTCGGTAAGTCGATTGGTTATCATCTGAGAATCATTTAATTCGATTTTGGTAGCAATCGGGTCAAAGATCAAGGTCATTTTTAATTCAAAAATTGCCTAAAATATGGTGGGACGATTGATAAATTATTATCCAATAACCATTGACTATATTTTAGGACCGATCTGGTCAAAGGTAAAGTTCAAAGTCATTTATAACTCAACAAGAACAAAACAATCTAGCAGCTGCGAAGGTATGCGCTCTACGAGTCCTTTTTTTATAACTGACAGATTGAAAAACGCATTTTCAATTATATGTAAAATACTTTGTATATTTGTTGAGGTTTATGAGCAATTGCTAAATATAATTTCAAGTAAAACTCCTATTCTAATTTTAACTAGACATAGTGTTAGAAAGAATGAGTTCAAACATTTTATCTAATTAGTATTCAACTGGCAGGATCACAGGGCTCATTTTTGTGCAATGATCACATGTCTTCATTTTTATAAGACAATTAATTTCTTCTCCTTCACTTTGGCTGAATGCCAGAAGAGATATTTTCAACTGCCGATGCCACTTCGTAAAATATAGAAAAAGTCAGCAGATGATCACACGCGAGAAGATAATAATCAACGAGTTTGAGCAATTTGATTTTTAATTAAAAACATCCTGAAACAAATTCGTCAGGGAGATTGACCCATTTGTTGTCCCTCTATATGTCTGTTTTGTTAAGAAAACACAAAGTTGTAAATTATTTCTAGAGTGACATCATACCGATTGCAATGACTCGCATCACGCTATTTTCTCTGAAATATGTAAATTAGTACAATAGATTTATAAATATGACGAGGTTTTCTTTCAGCTTATCGTAAATAAGAATGAAATTATCAACAAGTGACAGCTAGAAACTTTATATATATTATATTACACTTTCCACCAATTACTGCACATCAGACAAAAACTGACAGAAGAAAACTTACGATTGCAATTCTATATGTTGTATAACCTCACTTCGCTATTCAAGATCCAAAGTCAAACACATTCATTCTTCATGACTTGTTGCTCATAAATTTAAATAGACATTTAATTCATCATCACAATGAAATGGGTCCTACAGCCGATTCTGTTTTCATTTGATATCAATTATAGCAATAGTATATCATATATATGTTAACAGCAGCGATATACAGCAAACAAATCACATAATTACAACAGCGCTAAATATCATATACTTTCAAAGTGTCTTCATCGAGTGTATCGATTTTGTCGCATAATTGAGATAATAGACTCTTAATAAATCCAATTTTCTGCAATCCAGCATTCAGTAAATACAGTCTTCAAATTCCAGTAGAAATCTGCATTTAATTGTACCACAATTTGCAGCCTGATTGTCCATAAAGTCCAGAGACGGCTTTGTAAAAGAGCTGCAGCTGGACTGCTTTGCTACTCAAAATTGAGTTATAAATTCCACTATAATCAAGATTAATTTGAGTTCGTAGGAAAATTAGAAGTAATATTATTTTATATTCATAGATAAGAAATATAAAAAAATAAGAAATATTTAAAAAAATCAATAAATCAATAAAAAATAGAGATGAGAATTAACCTATAGAAACTACTAGACATTAGTTAATATTATTATTCAATTATAGAATAGAGCAACATTATATATTATTTAATTTCCAAAAGGATTTTATGATAATTAAATACGTAATTTCAAATGAGTTCTAAACATGAATTGTTTTAAAATCAAACAGTATCTTATAGACAAAATTGTTTCTCTACTTACTTACTTCAAATAGTACCATAGCAGTGTTTAAAGGACAATTACACACACACATATATGAGCTTTAGATTTATAGCATATCTTTATATTAATAAGATGACAGCTCTGAAATGAACGAAATCATGAGTGAAGAACATATTATGATAGGTACCTAATTAGTTGGCTATTGAATGGATAAATGAGAATAGCTAACGTTATGTACACACAGAGAAAGGATTAGTTGAATCAAATTATATTTGATTTGTTTTGACTAAATTTTATGGTTTATCTGTGCGCCTACCTACGTGGTGAGTTTCAGTTACTATTTAATATGAGTTAAATTGACGTTGGTTAAAGCAACACATATGTGAGTTGATTATTTTTAATTCCCGATGGTCACAACAACTACCTGTGATAGTCAAAACTACTCGTGATGGTTGAACCAATTATATGTAATGGTTATAACAACTACAGAAAAAGGATACATCAACTATTTGTGTATGTTTCTCCAATCACTCCTATGTGTTATACCAACTACTCGTATAGGTTATATCAACTACTCGTGCAGGTTGTACCAACTACTCGTGCAGGTTATACCAACTACTCGTGCAGGTTATACCAACTACTCGTGCAGGTTATACCAACTACTCGTGCAGGTTATACCAACTACTCGTGCAGGTTATACCAACTACTCGTGTAGGTTATACAACTTCTCGTGTAGGTTATATCAACTACTTGTGTAGGTTAAATCAACTACTCGTGCAGGTTATACCAACTACTCGTGCAGGTTATACCAACTACTCGTGTAGGTTATACCAACTACTCGTGTAGGTTATACCAACTACTCGTGCAGGTTATACCAACTACTCGTGTAGGTTATACAACTTCTCGTGTAGGTTATATCAACTACTCGTGTAGGTTATATCAACTACTCGTGTTGGTTATATCAACTACTCGTGTTGGTTATATCTCGGTCCGGTTAGCAGTAGCCAAACTTTTTACATGACTTTTTCAGTCACTATATTTACTCTATTAAATCATAATTTCGAGTTAAGTTCCGGTATCAATTAGATTAGACTATTTATTCTCTACGACTAAATCTAACATGTTCATTTATTTTTTTACTTTTGCTTCTGTGATATGCATACGATTTTGATTTAAAAAATAATTGATCACCTACAGTCCTTCACTAATCTTTGCTTTTTGAAATGTTTTCCGTCCGATGAATTTATATATGGTTATAAATTGTAAATTAATAGATTGGATTGAATAAATAACTTTATCAGGTCAGTTTAAAAATAAGTAGTTAGATGACGTAAATAACTTTACGTCAGTGATAAATAGGTAGGCTAAATAAATTAAATAACAAGGCTACATTAAAAAAAAGGGGATAGAATAAATCTTTGATATGCTGCAATTATACTATAACTTAATTAATAATAATAAAGCATTTGTCTTCTAAACCATATTTTAGTGCAATTAATCTCACTCATTGGCACTGATGTAGAAATATGTTAATAGAATTACCAAGGTCAGATTGAAAACGAAATATAAACATTTAAGTTTTAGATTTATTATTTAGAAGTACGATCTGAATCCTCGTCACTGTCTGTTACGACTGTAGGTTGCCAAATCCTGAAATAAGAGATTCGTATATTAATATATATATATAATAGAAATTTATAGTATCGTTTATATACATTATCAATAACATCACCTACTCTTTTTCCTTTTGTGATGAGATAGCGACAGCTTCGGTATTCTTTTCATGTCTGGAATCCCTAAAAGCATATGAAAAAGTAAAAGCTTATCATACTGTAAATACATATTTAAAAGTCATCTAACATTTTCAAATACTTACTTTGACCTAGCATAATTGTTCCTGAACCATTCAAAGGAATTGAAAAGGACTCCGATGGTTGATGACGTTGATCTACTCCATCAATACTTCATAAAGATTTGAAAGTAGATTTAGAAAATATAGAAAACCATATTAATAAAGAAATGAAGAGAATAATTAACTGAGAATTGTTTCATATATGTAAATTATCTATATAAAATGTTAAATTATTTATAAATCTTCAGATGTAGTATAAATTTAGCTCTAATAAATGCAATGGATTCTCCTGGCTAATCCTCCTAATTATGTACATAATACACTCTTAATTTAGAATTTAATTAAATACCAAAAAAGTATAATGTATCAAAAGGCAAAATTCTGCCGACTACTTCCCTGGTCGGAGTTCTTCCAGTCATAGAAAACTAGGGTCAAGTAGGTAAATTGCGGCACTTTAACTAACTGCGGTATCTTATCTCAGAAACATAAGTAACCATCATGGCTTCAAAGCACTCGTGAAATAAATAGTACCTATCATAAATTGAGCTTATTATGATATTCAACAATTCAATATATAGCTAAACTAATTTCTGAAGGATTTTGAGACTTTCTTGATAGGGCCGCAATTAGAAATTAAAGAACCGAATTTACCTGTGTAATCCTACCTATAGGTAGGGGAGGGTGGTCATCAATGGGACAAAAAACACAGAAAGATTGATATTTCATTTACTATGGGCATAATATGAAAAATAAAAAATCCATGTGTAATATAGATATTCATTTATAAAATGAAACCAACTCGAATGCTATCACATATTCTGTTGACTAGAAAAAAATTAAATAAAAAACAAAAAAAATTGTCCCATTGTATAACAGCGCTGGTGAACAATGGGACATACCCTGGTGAACGATGGTACAGTTTATCAAACTTGTATATTGTTGAGGTTATGGTAAATTTCAAGTTCGAATTATCTCTTTATGTTGTCCCACACTTAGTTAGTTCATATAATATCAGTTTAATGTCCTCTAACTTCACCGAAGCCATGTCAGGAACATTTGGAAAATTAAGCTCATTGCACTTGAATCTTCGCCTAACATCAATATTTCGTATTTATCTTTTTCATGCTTTTGGCCAACAGAATACGTTTTAGAAGTCGCCTCAAATTCTACAAGTGCATAAATCTTCATTTTCAACATTTTCGGTGGAAATTTGAGTTCTTCAGACGAATGGATCAGTTAGATTGAGAGTTACATACCAGACCAAGAACAATAGTTCACAGGCCATCTACGTCAGATACTTTATGAAGTGATTTCGAAGGCCTTATGCTTGGTGGCACCAGCAAAAAGCTCTTCTTTCTCTGGTGTATCCGTTGCAATCATGCTGCGTCTTTTTCTCTTATTAGTGAAATTTGTTCTCTATGCAGTGCTTTGTGATGACCTCAGATTGCTAAAGCCCTTGAACATGATCGAAAGTCACGCTTCATCTGGAAGCTCTGTTTCTACAAGAAGCCCTGAAGCTACAGTTCACGTTATTGTATCAAAAAAATAGATATATTGATTCATATGGAGTAACTAGACAGTTCGGTTGACAATAAGGCACTGTCCCATTGTTAACCAAATTTTCTGTCCCAATGATCACCATGACGCCATTTTGAAAACATATGGGTATAGCGGCTCAACTACAAAAGTATAAAGACAATCCTTTCAAATGATCATATTTTACATATTACTTAATATCATGTAAAAATGCCGTAAGCATTGTATGTTAAATTTACAGATTTATAACAATTGAAACAAAGTACGAAATATTTAGTTTTATCACCCTTAAAACACGTTTTCGCTTTTACACAGGGCTGACTGCACCCCAACCGCTGAATGCAATGCGAGTGAATGCACTGAAGTATGCTTAATTTACCACTAAGATTTTGTTAAAAATTACCTTCAAATAAAAAAGTTATTCAGCATGTCCCATTGTTCCCGGTGTCCCATTGATGACCACCCTCCCCTACACTTACTAGTTTTAAAATATATAAATTATCAGAATACTGAACTTGAGATGATAGCATAAGTTCCGAATTATCGGACGGTTCCACATTTTCGGTCGCATAAGAAAAACTATATGAAAAATTAGTCAACTTTTATTTTAATTAGCTATTAGGTAGTTATATACTATTTTTCATACATGACCGAAAATGAGAAATCGACTGACAATTTGGAACTTACCCTATCTGAGGACAGCGCAGTAACTGCTTTGCCTATGTAGAAGGTATTGACACTGAAAAAAACAGCTATGTAGGTAGATGCTTAAATAAGTTACCATATAATAATCTAGGAAAATTAGTTTGGATATCAGTTTACAAACTGGAAGGCAGAAATCAAAATTTATTATTATGACAAGTTATATACTGATAATCAGCTCTTCAAATAACTACCTAGCCGCCAGCCTATCAATCCCAAAAATTTTGAACTTATAGAACTAAAATGGTACCTATTGAGGAGTGTTCACATTCAACACGTAACACACTTGAAACAAGATTTGAACTGTAAAGTGTCATCCGATTAATTGGCTTTGAGGAAAGCATGAGTTGCCACATACTCATTTGATTTAACTCACACCTAAACTTAAAAAAATAGTGCCAATTCTCATAGTAAGTTAATTTATACACCAGATAAATAAGATTAACAGTCTTTGTGGGTTACTTTATCACACTATGTCATAGTTGTTTTACCTCAAACCTAAACTTACAAAAAAGTAGCGCCAACTCTCATAGGAAGTTAATTCATACACCGCAGAATACATTGGATTAACAGTCTTTGTGGGTTACTATAACACACTATGTCATAGTTGATTTAACTCACACCTAAACTTCAAAAAAAGTAGCGCCAACTCTCATAGTAAGTTAATTCAATCACCAGATACATTGGATTAACAATCTTTGTGAGTTACTTCAACACACTATGTCATAGTTGTTTTAACACATGTTCAAACTCCCAAAATGTAACTCTAACTCTCAAAGTAAGTTGATTCAATCCATAAAATGATTTGAATTAACTATGTTTGGTGACACACCACGTCATAGTTGTTTTGACACACGTGAAAACATGAATATAGTCCAACCAACTCACGTAATAAATTGATTCAAAGTATAAATTGTTGACCCATGAAATATGAGTAAACTTTTTTCTCTGTGTAAGAGCTTAAATAATAAAGAATTTAAGATATATGGTTATGCTACTAATATACAAATAATATAATCCTGTTATCTATTTATAAATGAATGTAAGGAGTAATAATAACACAGGAACAGTAACACTCAGCGCCTGACGCTTAGGTACATTCCTGTCATCAATAACATAGGTAGCGGGAGGCAGTATTGCCATAAACAGAGGGAACACTTATCCTATAGTGTTCACGGTCTATCGCAAGCATAACATATTGAGGAGTTACTTACCTGATATCGACAGTGTATACCTGAGTCACTGTGACTGTCCAATGATTCAGCAATTCACGAGGGAATGCGAGGTGGCCCATACCATGCATGCCACAGTAGGTGATCACTTGCAAGAAAATACACAGAAAGGTAACAGAGTAAAGATGTTAAATAATCCTTCAATCATCGTTTCTTACATAAAGAGTGAGACAATTACCTAATCTATTTTAATATTTTACTTTAATTATATCTTGAACATTCCATCTGTTGTTCATAATGTTTGAAAAAAGTTGACATTAATGAAAAAAAAATAGCGATTCCACAATAGCGATTCATTCCTGATGAATGATTGCACACTAACATTCATTCTCTCGTTCTAATTATCTCTGTCAAACCACTCAAAGTTAGTTATTTGTGCACAATAAATACCTGTTCATCTCGAAATGGACTCACCAGACCTGGTAATGAGGGAGTAATTACAGTTATTATTTGATCTGCTGTTCACATATATAAAATTTTTTATTAAATAATCCTATAAATGTCTACTCAACCCCCGATAATTCATTATTGAATATAGTTTTGATAAATGAATTTTAATCTCATCATAAAAATTAATCTGTTACTTGTAATAAGTTACGCAATGATGAATATCTGCAATAGATATCCATCATTGCATACCAAACTAAAACATTTTAGATTGTGTACATGTTATTGTGATAATCTTCGTTTTTCTTCGTTACGATGAAAGATCGTTTGTTTTTGATACTGGTTATAAAAACAAAATATATTGAGCTATACCTACAGAAATAAGAAATTTGTAGATCGAAAAATATTTTTTATATAAATATTTTATTATTACAGCTTCCATGTCAATGCAGTGATAGACGATCACCTTGCAATCTCTATGGTCACCTCTAGGTAGATGACTGCAGAATCCATCCATAGAAAGAAAATGTTCCTCTATATTATTGCAGAGACTTTGGAAGATTGGCTCTGGCATCAGCCTGCATACCAATGAGAGGAGGTGAGACAAGAAAAGAAACAGAGATGAGAGAACTTTGAACCTGTTTGCTGTGGGGTAGAGTGGGCAACCAATAGGAGAATATGTTTAATAAGTCATATTATTTAATAATGTGTACTGTATGTTCATTGTATACACATTTTATACTAATGAAAACATAGGAACTTTATGATACACCTCAATAAGAAATTTATTATAATAATACTCCTGAATTAACGAATATAAAATTACGAACTATTTTAAATTACATAAACTTTTTTTATGGAATACAAGAGTTCACGGACTTTCATTTCAGAAAATGTGAAAATCAATTATTTCGTCGGGAAAAAGTTCTTTTACCTTTTTACCATTGAATAAAATTAAATATTCTACATCACAACTTCTTCTCTCTTCTTCATTTTGCCGAGTAAATTTATCATAGAATACAAAATTTACGGACTGCTCCGTTGTCCATAATTGAGGAACTCGATTCTATATTTTAAATTATCACTATTCTGCCACTTTTTGGAATATTTTTCAATTACACGGATTTATTTGGGCGACTAAAAATGTAACAAAATATCAATGAAATTTATATAAGAGCTCTCCACTGAAATATATGAAAAAATGATGGGTATTTATGTATTTTAGAGCATATCAATGCAGAGCTATATTACTAATAAGCCAATTAAATCGAAACTATATTATGTAAAATATAACTTAACACTGAATAAAGGATCTGGAATAAAATATCCGGAATGTTGTCTTTTTAATTGAAAAGTTGTAAATTAATAAATATTGAGCTATAAAGAGGTTATAATGAAGGGAAATTAATATATTTTACCCCTCATTCAGAAATGTTTGAATTGGAAGATAATTTTCGGCTACTCGACTTCATAATTATGATGATTAATAAATTTTGATGGTCGAAATGAATAACTAATGGAAGGACGCAGCTTTATGAATAAAATGATATTTCGTCAGAGGAAACAATTCAATAACTTATTTTCATTAATCTTTTAGAGAATTTATTAGTAAAATCAACAAGTTGCAAAATCTTTTCTACTGAGATAAATTTAATTAACAATTCCCTTGAACATTGTAACACAGATTGTTAAGATCAGTGCAGCATCTAAGTTTATGTGAATGTCTCTGATTGAAGTAAAGCCTTAATTCGAAATAAGTCTCTTGAAGAGATGTTCTGTGGAATAATTAAGAGAATTATTTCGCCTCTGGAGTGTACAGAGTTACGACAAATGAGGTGTGAGAGGGAGGAGTTAGAGGGGGAAGAGTTGTTAGAACGAAATTTAAAAAGGAGGATAGATGTTAGTGGAGGTGTAAGAAGGAAAAGATGTATTAGAAGAAGAAGAGAAATGTTAGAGGAAAGTGTTAGATTTGAAAGAAGTGAAAGAGAAAGAAAAATTTGCTAAATTTAAGATTGGATGTTTTTTCAAAGAGATTACATGTATTAAATTTCAAACTATGAAGATAAATGAAAGATGTTTGTCAAAACGCGCAAACCTCAAACCAAACGCAGTTTGCCAAACGTTTAAAGATTTCTTTTTCCCTTCGCTGTAGTGAGATTTGAAGCAAGACATAATATATAAATAATCTGACGCACAATATAAAATGCTACTAGGTATGTATGTATATTCAATGTGTTTTATTATGATGCTTTCTGAGCTGCCATTCAGCTGTTGTAGCGAGATGATTATTTTTCTTGCACACAGAGGTAAATTTTGTAATTTTACAAAAACCAATAAGGTTATATGAATTGAGTAATTCTAATAATTTGATTCAGTTTTAATAAATAATATTTTCTCTTACCAGCTTTAGTATTAAGAATGGGAGGAGAGTAAAATGATGTGGCGGATATCAATCTTTGATCCATATGGATCTGTTGTTGGAAGTTGAATACTTCCTGTCCTGAAAACATGGGCTGGCAAGAGGTCTCGAGACGTTAATCCCCGTTCCCTTTCAGTTCCTCATTAGCGATTGAGAATTCTCACAATCTCAAGTGGGATTTAAAGGTAATTGTTTACTGGTACACTAATCAGATATCGTAAGTTACCAAATTATAGATAATTTTTAATTTATAATGGAAACGGCTTAGTGACAAAAATGCTAGTTCCATCTTCTTCTCAATGAAATTACAGTAGACAGAAAAAAATAAAAGATCATATAATATTACAAAAAGATGAATTCATCAACACCAACATAATCACAGAAAATTCTTAGGATTGTCACCACTTTATGATGATGCAAATTGTGTCATCTCCTCGACAAGCTCATCATATTGTACCTGCAGTTGTCAGTGTCTCCATAATTCATGTCATAATCACTTTTCACAAGTTTGATGGGAACTCAGCAACAATGTAACAACTAGCTGCAATTGGAGAGTTCGAACCGTCTGATGATATCTCCAGTCATAAGATCTACTTGATTTTTCATACTAAATTAACAAGATAACCATTGTAAATGGTATTCATACAGGCTGGGGTGTAAGTATGGAAACAAATTTTGAAACATTATTTTTTCGGAAGAGAAGTTCCTTAGAAGATAAGTAGGTTAATAGCTTAGACAAAGCACTACTTTATCACCTAACAGATTGCTTTTGTTAATAAATGTAGTCAGTTCAACAATGACAGAAAAAAAGAGCAACAAAATCACATTAAGCGATGCAGGAAAGTAGGTTTTTGTTATAACAAAGAAATTTCCAGTTGAGATATTAACTGCCTGGGAATGATTGAAGTGTTTTAAAGAAGGAGGTGATTTGTCTGATCGTCCAAAAAGTGGTGGGCCTCGTTTTCAACATTTTCAACTAAAGATAAAACGCATTCGAGAGAAGATAAGGAAAAAAATGAAAAGATTGATTAAGTTTCTATTGAAAACAGCTGACATGAGTTCCTGAACCATGAGCTGTCACCCTTCAAAGAAGAAAACCCTGTCAACAACTGTAAAGTAAAAAAAGAGAGAAAAGCAAACTGCTTCTCAAAGAATTCCTATTTGGCACGACAGTCGAGATAATTTGGTCAGATGAGAAGATTTTCACAGCCGAATAATTGCCTCATATAATATAAGAAATTATAGAATAATTGGAAAAAATGTCAAAAATACCATGAAAGCAGCTTCCGTAAAGGTTTAGGCTTCCGTTCTAAAAATCTGGAGATCTCCCCTCATTTTGGTCGATCAAGACGTCAATATTATCGCCAAAGTCATGTGAATGTTGACATCAATACTGGAATGTACTGAGGATTACTTCGGTGTGGACACATTGTTGACATTCCATCGAGACAGTGTCCCAATATGATCTCACTGCTCTCCAGATCTGAATCCCACGCGCTTTTCGGTTGGTCCATCCATGAAGCTCGGGTAAATTAAAAATGCATCGCAGTGTGGAAGATCTCTCGCTACTCTCTCGACAGCAAGCGTGGCAAGAGATTCCCAATCAAGAATTATATATGAATTGTTGATTATTAATTCAACTACATTATAATATCCATTTCTATTTGCTTAAGATATGTTTTTCATCAAGTTATTTTAGATTGAAATGAATCATATATCGTGGTTAATAAATAATCGATCATATTTGAGTTTTAAATTAACATTACCTATTTAATATGAAATATAAATTTCTTATTTGAAGCATTTACATATTTTTTATATGGTTGCTGAAAATTTAATGCAGAAACCTCCAACTTCGTGTATTATCAAATATGATGAAGAATTAGAACACAAAACTAACTTAAGCGGCGTTTACACTATCAGTTTTGACTGTGTACATGGGTGTCATCCCTCCCCACCACAAAAGTTGCTCTCTTTTGCTCTCTTCATCTCATTCACACTATGAAATCTGTCAATGCTAGCCATAGGTTGAGTGCTTGTCAGTTACACACGGCAACACGGTGTGCAATGATGAAATGTTGTTTGCGATAGTAGTCCTCATATTATTTCGACTTTTTCACATTTTAATTGCTGAGCCAATGTGAAATATGTATCAATTTGATAGTTTTTTATTCATCATAAATAATACTGAAAATTTGATAGGAAGAGATCATAGTTAATTGTTATAAAAGGAATTGATTTCTTCACATAAATAAAATAGGATGAACGAAAAACATTTGACAATAATTTCCTAGTAAATTGTAAATGTAACTGGAACACATTGAATTATTTTCAATTATTGATATTGTAATCGAATTTTGAGATGAACATTGCTAATCAAGATCATTTTCGATTAACAGAAGCTATTTCATTAAGTTACATTGTGATAACTAAATGAATTCGTTGTACATAGTACAATTTAAATATAAACAATATAAACAAATATACAATATAAACAAATATATAATATAAAGATTTCTCTGGTAATTAAAGCCAATGTGTTTCGTTCAGCAATAATGACCAACTGTTTATAGTTTGAACGTCAATCACCAAAACTACAGTGTGTGTTTTTCTTTTTGCAAGAGCGTCTAGAAATGCGCAAGACTTTGACTTCAGGATTCCGGCGGCCATTTCCAACACCTTCTGTAGATAGTCTTTAGAAGTATTTTGATTGAGTTTCAAATAAGTTTTTATTACATGAAATGTAAGTACCAAGCCTTATCCTCAAGAAAATATATTTGTTTCTTCCAAATTCTCATTTAAATTATTCCTAGTGGGGGCTCAAAGTCTTGCAAAAGAAAAAAAACACTGTACAAGGGTGGACTGGGAGTGGAGAGGTGTAACTGACACTGACGTCCACAGTCAAAACTGATGTGTAAACGCCGCTTTACTCTTGATAAGGTTTATTTTTACAGTGTTTACAGTATATTTACTTATATGTATATGTGATTCATTATTTTTATGTGACTTGTAACTCTTTCCTTTTTTAGATCTCATAAACAGAGTCAGTGTTGTCTTTTCATTCCAAGTGGAAAGATGACTTAGAAGGGGAATGAGTTGGTATAGAGTTCAAAGAGACAGTGCATCTGAGAATGCACTTCAATGCATCATCACAAGAACAAAGAGTAGTGTTAATGAAATGCTTTTTAACCATATTTGTACGGTGTAAATAATGATCACAGTTTCGATTGCAATATAACTTATCGCCTTTAAGAAGATGTTCTATATACAGTATGGGCGACAAAAATGTTTCCGCTTTTCCAAATACTTGTAAATCGTTAGCAAGTAGACGGAAAAACTGTATCTTGGTCTCTTTTTCGCTGCCTCTTATTGTACTATTAACAGGTATAAACAGTTTTGAACTGATGGACATAGTTTAAGAACAAGTAAGCAAAGAGTGAGGGTGATTATTTTTATCATTGCGCGAAGGTTATTCTTAGAGCTAACTCTGTGATTTTACTTACTAAAAGGCAGTGAATAAAAGGAAAAATTACAGTTTATTTACATTTCTTCCTTGGAAATTATTTGGAAATTGAACAATTTAGTGACATTTTGATCTCATTGAAATTTTCACTCTGAATATTCGTTCTTCGCTTGGTAATTGCATGGTTAAGGCCCATTTCACACTTGCATTTTGAACACCGCGAAAAAAAAGCTCTTCTTAAAATGTGTTTACACTTGCGTTTTTTTTTTTCGCTGATGGAAAAATCACATTAAATTTTTACTTCAGCGATGAAAAAACGCAAGTGTGAACACATTATGAGCTTTTTTTCCACGCTGTTAAAAATTCAAGTGTAAAGCGGGCCTTAACCATGAAATGAACAAGCGAGTAATGAATATTCCTAGTGAAAACTTCAATAAAATCTAAATGTCTCTGAAGCTGTTCTATTTTTCAAAAAAGAAGTGTAAGCACCCTGTATTAAAATGTCTACCATTTTATTTTTTTTCCTTTATTCACTGCCTTTTAGTAAGTAAAATCACAGAGTTAGCTCTAGGAATAACCTTCGCGCAATGACAAAAATAATCACCCTCACTCTTTGCTTACCTGTTCTTAAACTATGTCCATCAGTTCAAAAATGTTTTTACCAATTAATAGTACAATAAGAGACGGAGAAATAGAGACTGAAATACAGTTTTTTTGACCATTGGCTAACGATTCAAAGGTATTTGAAAAAGCGGAAACATTTTTGTGGCCCATACTGTATATTCATCAAGTCTTTTTTCCTCTCCATCGAATGAATGCGCAACAAATTTTGAGAAATATTCTCTCTAGTTTCTTTCATCATTTCCATCACTAATGGATTCATTGTGAGTAGCTTTTGGTGTCAGTTCAACCGTGCAGATGTTACAGTCGAAAACAATAGACTTTGTGCGTATCTGAAGACCGTAAAATCGAACATCTCTTCTTCTTTCACATACGTAAATCAAAATTAGTTTTAGGGTAGATAATCATTTAGTAGACAGTATATAATGTTATCATATATTGAAACCAAATTCAACTCCATAATTCAAATATTCCATTTATCAAAACATGCATGTGAATATAAGTTCACTAAATGGTTTTCAATATGTTAAACTCACATCATTTTGAAATTATATATTCAAACACCAAACTTTTTGAGAGCTGTTCTGTAACTTACCAGCTAGGGTAAATCAATAACAATTAATGAAGTTATATGCACCTCTTACAATATTCATTATACAATATACATATATCAAATGGCAGAATTTTTATATTTATACTGAGCTTTATTCTAAAATATTTTCGTAGAATTTTTTGGTAGTCCTAAGTCTTTTCTCTAATATCTGGCACCATTCCATTAACGCTTTGTAAAGTTTTGAAACAAAGTAAAGAACTTGCTACTTTTTAGGAGTTTGAAAGATTAGGATTTATATACACCTGAATATAAATATTATATAGGTTAAGTAAATGCGGATTTTGAGCCACTTCAATTTTAGGTCTTACAGACTTTGTACAAAGTTAACATTTTAATATATTATTTAGATTGCATTATAAATGATATATAATTATAAAAAAATAATAAAATGATGGTATTTCAGAAAATAAGGAAGTGGCTCAAAATTGAAGATTTTGATTTTGAGCCACTTTTCAAAAATACCTACTAAATGACATTTTGTCATCAAGAAATATATGTATTATGATTATAAATAAATAGAGCACAAAAAAAAATATAAAAAAATTTCAGTTTAATGGATATTAAAAAACAGTGGCTCGTATCGAACATAGACCTCCATTGAAATAGCAAATTGAGCCACTTCAACAAATATTCTAATCAAGCTAAATTTTATGTTTTCCTTGTGAAAACACGCGTATTCATTGTAATTCAAGATGTGCTAATGAGAAAGAATTAATAAACATTGTGTAATATCATTGATAACGAAAAAATAATCATTAGTGGCTCAGAATTCCTCTACTAGCGATATATTTCTATTCTGAGTCACTAGAATGCAATGTTATATTTTCTTCCCTAAAAGTGCTAAACCATATCTTTAGATACTTAAAGAGTATTATTTATGCGTGCAACTAGACCATATTAGCATATATTTATCCGTAATGAATCGGAAAACTTGAAAAATGTCTATCTATAAATAATTCACTACCTAGTAGCTCAAAATGCGTGGATAGGCACAACATTTCAATTCGGAGCCACTAGAATGATATCTTTTAATTTCTGCCCTAAAAGTGCTAAACCATATCTTTAGATCCTTAAAGATTATTAATGTACCCAACTATACCTTATTAGTATATATTTATCAGTAATGAATCGATTAACTTTGTAACAGTCTTTCTATATATACTTCACTACCTTCTGGTTCAAAATACGTGGATAGGCACAACATTTCAATTCTGATCCCTAGAATGATATCTTTTAATTTGAGCCCTGAAAGTGCTAGTCCATATATTTGGATCCTTAAAGATTATTATTAATGTGCCCAATTATACATTATTAGTAGCTATTTAACAGTAATGAATCTATCAACCTTGTAACAGTATTTCTATAAATACTTCACTACCTTCTGGTTCAAAATACGTGGATAGGCACAACATTTAAATTCAGAGCCACTAGAATGGTATCTTTTAATTTCTGCCCTAAAAGTGCTAAACCATATCTATAGTTCCTTAAAGATTATTATTAATGGGCCCAATTATACATTATTAGTAGATATTCATCAGTAATGAATCTATCAACTTTGTAACAGTCTTTCTATAAATACTTCACTACCCTCTTGTTTCAAAATACGTGGATAGGCACAACATTTAAATTCTGAGCCACTAGAATGGTATCTTTTAATTTCTGCCCTAAAAGTGCTAAACCATATCTTTAGTTCCTTAAAGATTATTATTAATGTGACCAATTACGCATTATTAGTAGATATTTATCAGTAATGAATCGATAAACTTTGTAACAGTCTTTCTATAAAAACTTCACTACCTTCTGGTTCAAAATACGTGAATAGGCACAACATTCAAATTCTGAGCCACTAGAATGATATCTTTTAATTTCTGCCCTAAAAGTGTTAAACCATATATTTAGTTCCTTAAAGAATATTATTAATGTACCAAACTATACCTTATTAGTAGATATGTATCATTAATGAATCGATCAACTTTGTAACAGTCTTTCTATAAATACTCCACTACCTTCTGGTTCAAAATACGTGGATAGGCACAACATTTAAATTCTGAGCCACTAGAGTGATATCTTTTAATTTCTGCCCTAAAAGTGCTAAACCATATATTTAGTTCCTTAAAGATTATTATTAATGTACCAAACTATACATTATTAGTAAATATTTATCAGTAATGAATCGATCAACTTTGTAACAGTCTTTCTATAAATATTTCACTACCTTCTTGTTCAAAATACGTGGATAGGCACAACATTTAAATTCTGAGCCACAAGAATGATATATTTTAATTTCTGCCCTAAAAGTGCTAAACCATATCTTTAGATCCTTAAAGATTATAATTAATGTGCCCAACTATACCATATTAGTAAATATTTATCAGTAATGAATCGATTAACTTTGTAACAGTCTTTCTATAAATACTTCACAACCCTCAAGTTCAAAATACGTGGATAGGCACAACATTTAAATTCTGAGCCACTAGAATGGTATCTTTTAATTTCTGCCCTTAAAGTGCTAAACCATATCTATAGTTCCTTAAAGATTATTATTAATGTGCCCAATTATACATTATTAGTAGATATTTATCAGTAATGAATCTATCAACTTTGTAACAGTCTTTCTATAAATACTTCACTACCTTCTGGTTCAAAATACGTGGATAGCACAACATTTAAATTCAGAGCCACTAGAATGGTATCTTTTAATTTCTGCCCTAAAAGTGCTAAACCATATCTATAGTTCCTTAAAGATTATTATTAATGTGCCCAATTATACATTATTAGTAGATATTTATCAGTAATGAATCTATCAACTTTGTAACAGTCTTTCTATAAATACTTCACTACCTTCTGGTTCAAAATACGTTGATAGGCACAACATTTAAATTCTGAGCCACTAGAATGGTATCTTTTATTTCTGCCCTAAAAGTGCTAAACCATATCTATAGTTCCTTAACGATTATTATTAATGTGACCAATTATGCATTATTAGTAGATATTTATCAGTAATGAATCGATAAACTTTGTACGTATCTATCTATGAATAATTCACTACCTTGGGCTCAAAATGCGTAGATAGGCACAATTTTGAAATTCTGGACCACTAGAATGATATCTTTTAATTTCTTCCTAAAGGATGCTAAACCATATCTTTAAACCTAAACCTTGATGCATGCAACTATACTATATTAGTAGATATTTATCAGTAATTAAATGAAACACCTTTCAAGTAAATATTTATAATTAATTCACTATCTTGTGGTTCAAAATGTGTGAATATGCAAATCATTTCGAATTAAGCCACTGGCTCAGAATTTCAAGGATTTGATAATCTTCGAGCACGTAAGATATGAATTGAAACATGTTGATTGTAGAGTGTCCAAACATATTTTTAATGTTTGATTCATTGAAATTATGAGTGAAACATCGCAAGCATGTTTGGAACCTTAAAATGTTATATCATATGTTTTAAACTTTAAAAACGTGTTTAAACATTAAATCATGTTTGAAAAATTTGAAACATATTTAATACCCTCAAATTAAGTTTGAAACACTGATAGCATGTTTGAAACATTCAAACATGCTTGAAACATTAAAACATCGAATATATGTATGAAACATTACTAGCATGTTCGATATATTAAAAAGAAGTTCGAAACAATAAACACATGTTCGAAATATAATTTAACGTGATTGAAACAATGACAACATGTTTGAAAAACTGACAACATGTTTGAAACACTGAGAGAAAACATATTTGAAGCAATAAAACAAGTTAGAAATACTGATCATGTTTGAAACATTTAATACTTATTTGAAAAATATTAAAAACTGTTCGAAACATTTATAACCTGTTTACAATATCAGATACTTGTTTGGAAAATTAAAAAAATGATTGAAACATTAAAAACATGCTTGGAACATTGAAAACAGGTTTGTAACATTAGGAAATTTTTGAAACATTAAAACATGTTTGAAGTAATAAAACAGGTTTTTACATAAAATGCAAGTTTGAAACATGAAAACAAAATTTGAAGCACTTAGAACATCTATGAAACTTTAAGAACATGTTTGAAACATTGAATGATTATTTGGAAGTAAAAACACGTTCGAAATATTGATAAAATGTTCACAATATTAGAAACATGTCTGAAAAATCTACAAATATTTGAAACATTGATAATATATTTGGAACATTAAAAACATATGTTTGATAAATTGGAAAATTGTTTGATACATTATGAACTTGTTTGAAACAATAAATCGCGTTTAAAACCTCAAAAGATGTTTGTTTTTAGAAAGCTTGTTTGAAACATGAAAAGAAAGTTTGAAACGTGAAAAAAAGTATGAAACATGAAAACAAAGTTTGAAACACTGAGAAGATGTTTGAAACATTTAGAGAAACACATTTGAAACTATTAATTTTTTTAAATTTCTATAATACGTTCTAACACATTATCAATTTTTATATTATACGTACGCACGTACGTTTTAATAGGACTTCACCAAATATGTATTATTTAATTTTTGATATTCGCGTTGTACATGGATAACGTGGTATATCTATAGTGCATTTCAGTGATATCAGTTTAATATGAAATTAAATCATTAAATAAATATGAAGCTTAATTATTTCATAAATATGATGTTTGATCACTCAATCTGAAAATAAATTATTTAATATGAAGTTTAATCAATTTCTATTTTAGTGTTATTCATTGTGGATCATACTATATCTTTATACCGAAATAACGCTCCTTGCTCAGCTTTACAGTTAAAAAGTTGAGTATAGTTATACTTTACTTTGCGTTCTATTGAATTAAACCAGGAACAACCATATCATTTGTATAATCAATGAAGTGTGTTTTAATCCTTTCTAACCGAAGCTGTATTTGTATTCAAAAAAATGGTAAAAGATAATAGGTGTGACCAAAAATGTAATTATGTAATTTTTCAAACGCTAACAAATGGGGTTAACTTTGAAAGTACATGGAAGACATCGCCTATCGATTTGAATAACATTATATCACAATGAATAGATCATCTTTCATAATTTTCAAGAGCTTTCATAATATGATTCAAGATGTGAAAGAATAGATCACTTAGAGGTTTCAAATTGTTTGAATCAATACTTTTGAGTCAAAAAATAATACATACAGTCATATTAGAGTATTTCAAACTTTTGAGATGTTAATCAAATAATACTTATTTCATCATTATTATCGAATCGGAACAAATTCTTCAAATCTGTTTTCAGATTTGTATCAATTAGATAAAATTACATCACATTCCATGAATCTGCCTATTTAAATAGGCCTATCTAAATTTTGAAAAACTTCATAAGCTCATAAATCTTGAAAGAGATGAAATTTTCGAATTCTGATTCCAGATTTAGATTCTCCAGGCAAAACTACATGAAAATCAAATAATTAGAATTTCGAACAGTTCGATTTGAAGAATGTGTTCGTTTCCGTTGATGTCAATTTTTCTTCTAAATTTTAAAATCGACATTCATCCTACTTTCTATCAGCAAATATGGATTCATTATACTTTGACTATTGATGATCAATAATTTGAACATGATTATTCAACTTTTGTAGTAAATAAATAATTAAAATGCATTTTAATTTATGCCGTAGTCAAGAGATGAGTCCGAACATTGTCTTTGGCGCGCGAAAATATGAGATGCTTCGAAATGTTCGGACTCTTTTCTTTGACTACGGCTTAATTAAAAACACATTTTAATTATTTATTTACCACGAAAATTGAATAATCATGTTCTAATTATTTACC
>CANNZV010001462.1:0-153196 GCA_947561585.1 Caprella mutica | reverse complement strand
ATAGAAAGTAGGTTGAATGTCAATTTCAAAATTTAGAAGAAAAATTGACATCAACGGAAACGAACACATTCTTCAAATCGAACTGTTCGAAATTCTAATAAATTGATTTTCATGTAGTTTTGCTTGGAGAATCTAAATCTGGAATCAGAATTCGAAAATTTCATCTCTTTCAAGATTTATGAGCTTATGAAGTTTTTCAAAATTTAGATAGGCCTATTTAAATAGGCAGATTCATGGAATGTGATGTAATTTTATCTAATGAATACAAATCTGAAAACGGATTTGAAGAATTTGTTCCGATTCGAACATAATGATGAAATAAGTATTATTTGATTAACATCTCAAAAGTTTGAAATACTCTAATATGCCTGTATGTATTATTCTTTGACTCAAAAGTATTGATTCAAACAATTTGAAACCTCTAATTGATCTATTCTTTTACATCTTGAATCATATTATGAAAGCTCTTGAAAATTATGAAAGATGATCTATTCATTGTGATATAATGTTATTCAAATCGATAGGCGATGTCTTCCATGTACTTTCAAAGTTAACCCCATTTGTTAGCGTTTGAAAAATTATATAATTACATTTTTGGTCACACCTATTATCTTTTACCATTTTTTTAAATACAAATACAACTTCGGTTAGAAAGGATTAAAACACACTTCATTGATTATACAAATGATATGGTTGTTCCTGGTTTAATTCAATAGAACGCGAAGTAAAGTATAACTATACTCAACTTTATAACTGTAAAGCTGAGCAAGGAGCGTTATTTCGGTATAAAGATATAGTATGATCCACAATGAATAACACTAAAATAGAAATTGATTAAACTTCATATTAAATAATTTATTTTCAGATTGAGTGATCAAACATCATATTTATGAAATAATTAAGCTTCATATTTATTTAATGATTTAATTTCATATTAAACTGATATTACTGAAATGCACTATAGATATACCAACGTTATCCATGTACAATGCGAATATCAAAAATTAAATAATACATATTTGGTGAAGTCCTATTAAAACGTACGTGCGTACGTATAATATAAAAATTGATAATCTGTTAGAACGTATAATAGAAATTTAAAAAAATTAATAGTTTCAAATGTGTTTCTCTAAATGTTTCAAACATCTTCTCAGTGTTTCAAACTTTGTTTTCATGTTTCATACTTTTTTTCACGTTTCAAACTTTCTTTTTCATGTTTCAAACAATTAGGTTTCCTATGTACAAACATATTTTGATGTTACAAACAGTTTTCAATGTTCCAAACATGTTTTAATATTCCAAACAAGTTTTACCGTTCAAACATGTTATAATGTTTCAAACATGTTTTATTGTTCAAATATGTTGTGATGTTTCAAACATATATTTTAGTGTTTCGAAGATATTCAGATGTTTCGAAGATATTTAGATGTTTCGAACATTTTTTCAATGTTATAAACATTGTTTACATGTTTAGATCATGCTTTTGTATTTCAAATATGTTCATAATTGTCCATACGTGTTTATAATGTTTAAAACATGTTCTCAGTGTTTAAAACATTTTCTCAGAGTTTCAAACATGTTCTCAGTGTTTCAAACATGTGCTTAGTGTTTCAAACATGTTCACAGTGTTCCAAACATGTTTTCAATGTTTCTTACATTCATTTTGATTCAATCAACATTAAATTCAACATGCTTCTAATATTGTAAACAATTTATCAATATTCCAGACAAGTTTTAATTTTTCAAATAATCATTCATGTTTCAAAAATGTTCAGTGTTCTGAACTTGATCAGTCATTCCAATATGTTTTATTGGTTCAAGCATATTTCTTCTGCAGTGTTTCAAACATGTTATCATTGTCTCAAATATTTCAAAATTAATTCAATCATGTTATCAATGTTTCAAACGTGTTTTCGGTGTTTCGAACATGTGTTTATGTTTCCAGTCTCATTTTAACGTCCCCAATCTGTAATAATGTTACAAACATACATTCGATGCTTTAATGTTTTTAACATGCTTCAATGTTTCAAAAAGTGGCTTAATTCGAAATGATTTGCATATTCACACATTTTGAACCACAAGATAGTGAATTAATTATAATTATTTACTTGAAAGGTGTTTAATTTAATTACTGATAAATATCTACTAATATAGTATAGTTGCATGCATCAAGGTTTAGGTTTAAAGATATGGTTTAGCATCCTTTAGGAAGAAATTAAAAGATATCATTCTAGTGGTCCAGAATTTCAAAATTGTGCCTATCTACGCATTTTGAGCCCAAGGTAGTGAATTATTCATAGATAGATACGTACAAAGTTTATCAATTCATTACTGATAAACATCTACTAATAAGGTATAGTTGGGCACATTAATAGTAATATTTAAGGATCTAATGATATGGTTCAGCACTTTTAGGGCAGAAATTAAAAGATACCATTCTAGTGGCTCACAATTTAAATATTGTGCCTATCCACGTATTTTGAACCACAAGGTAGTGAATTATTTATAGATTGACACTTACTAAGTTTTTCAATTTATTACTGATAAATATCTACTAATAAGGTTTTGCTGCACGCATAAGTAATAGTCTTCAAGGATCTGAAGATATGGTTTAGCACTTTTAGGGCAGAAAATATAAAATATTATTAAAGTGGCTCAGTATTGAAATGTATCGCTAGCAGAGGAATTCTGACCCAGTAGTATATTAAGTTTATTGGTATATCAGTTTCTAAAAGGTTTGGTTTATTTTTGTTTAATAACGTTTCCTTTGTCCTTTATAGGCGTGTTTATTTATAAATAATCATTTTTATATAAAGTTTTTTCTTATGTTTGTTTTTTCATATCAAGGATGGCTCAAAATTGAAAATCAATGTCTTACTTTTTTATTTTGAACCACTTTTTAAAAAACAGAAACAGAGCTTCGTATGCAACTAATATTAAAATTTATAAGCTTTTTTTATTGCATTTGTTAACTATTTGTGGAAATCGGATTCTATTTGTGAATATACCTCAAAAAAAAATTTAGGTGGCTCATAATACAAAAACTCCATTTTGAGCCACCTCGATTATTTCAGAAATAAAAATGTTTTAATGAAAATAATAATTATTTATCAGATACATGTGAGAATCTTAGTTTGTTAATGATCATAAATGTTGCATTCTGATTAGTGGCTCAAAATTCACTTCTGCATGCTCGAAAACAGATTTTGAGAGGTGGCTCAAAATCAACATTTTCGTTATAAAGGTAAGTTCCGAGTTATCGGACGGTTCCACATTTTCGATCATATATGATACCTGCAGGTATGATGGATGCTAATTAAAATAACTAGGTAAATACTCAATAACTAGTGCACTTGCCCGTTAAGAATAACGTGTTCTTAACATCACCAATATTTGTGTAATTTTATATAAAATGATTGAATAATGATGATTTTTTTTATATATTTATACAACCTAGCATATAGAGTATATAGGTTTAATTACAGAGGCTGTAAAATATTCATTAAAAACTAATAACGTAGATTTTAAATAACTTTTTTATTAATTGAATTCCGATAAAAATTAATATTTGTGCTACCACTTGGAACATGTTTTACCTAACTTCTGAAAATTCTTAAAGCGTCACTGACAGACAGACAAATTATTGATGGGGGGGATTTTTTTACATGTTCGAATATGTGAAACCGTCTTACAACTGTGAGCTCACCCTAGGCACTAGATTATTAAATTCCTTTGCAGCTTGTCCATCAGTTTATGCTTTTTTTGACCCAATCAAGAAGTTTCTTGAGGACTACAGTGACAAGAAACAAGAAAAACTTCACCAACTCTAAACTTCTGAAACGAAGCAAAATATTTCCTAATTGGAGAGAAACCACGGGCAAAATATTGTGAGAACTTTAGCGTGGGATCCTTTCAGAATTTTGCCGGAGTTCTTTTTCCGCGTGGAGAGATTGTAAAGAATTTGAAGATATTTTCTGGAGTGTTTTTCTGCCCATTCATAAACAGATTAGGAAATAAATAATACTGGGATATAATAATAGGAAATAAACAATACTGGGATATAATATTAGGAAATAAATAATACTGGGATATAATATTAGGAAATAAATAATACTGGGATATAATAATAGGAAATATACAATACTGGGAAATAATAATAGGAAATAAATAATACTGGGATATAGTATTAGGGAATAAATAATACTGGGATATAATATTAGGAAATAAATAATACTGGGAAAAATAATATATCTTATTATACAAAAAAAATATAATATAACAACAAAAAATAATATAAATGATAAATAATAGAATTGAACGAGAAATAAATATATGAATATATTTCTTTACAAATTAAGGAATTCATTGATTAGTTTGAAATTTTAATTATTTTTCGAACCAAATCTCATCAAATTGTACACGCATCATATTTCATTCTACTAACTAATTTTAAAATTTGTTTTCCCTGACCATTTCATTTATCTCCGTTCTTTTATAAAATTAAATGGTGAAAACTATTATGCCATTAATTTTCTTTTCCAAAAATATTAAATGTACTTTTTATGATAAGTTTAAAGGTCTTTTCCACACACCGAGTGCAATAGTTGGTATACTAAAGAAAAGGTCTGAAACGTTCAGGTGTTTACAAAATAAAAAGCGAGGCACTGTACCATTTATCTGCATCTTACTGTAATTTTGATATACTTGTGTGTTTGAAGAGCTTGAGAGTGAGTGTTGCAGTGTGATGCACTTTAGTGTCTCAGCATTGCAGTGTGATGCACTTTAGTGTCTCAGCATTGCAGTGTGATGCACTTTAGTGTCTCAGCATTACAGTGTGGTGCACTTTAGTGTCTCAGCATTGCAGTGTGATGCACTTTAGTGTCTCAGCATTGCAGTGTGATGCACTTTAGTGTCTCAGCATTGCAGTGTGATGCACTTTAGTGTCTCAGCATTGCAGTGTGATGCACTTTAGTGTCTCAGCATTGCAGTGTGATGCACTTTAGTGTCTCAGCATTACAGTGTGATGCACTTTAGTGTCTCAGCATTGCAGTGTGATGCACTTTAGTGTCTCAGCATTGCAGTGTGATGCACTTTAGTGTCTCAGCATTGCAGTGTGATGCACTTTAGTGTCTCAGCATTGCAGTGTGATGCACTTTAGTGTCTCAGCATTGCAGTGTGATGCACTTTAGTGTCTCAGCATTGCAGTGTGATGCACTTTAGTGTCTCAGCATTGCAGTGTGATGCACTTTAGTGTCTCAGCATTACAGTGTGATGCACTTTAGTGTCTCAGCATTGCAGTGTGATGCACTTTAGTGTCTCAGCATTGCAGTGTGATGCACTTTAGTGTCTCAGCATTGCAGTGTGATGCACTTTAGTGTCTCAGCATTACAGTGTGATGCATTTTAGTGTCTCAGCATTGCAGTGTGACGCACTTTAGTGTCTCAGCATTGCAGTGTGATGCACTTTAGTGTCTCAGCATTGCAGTGTGATGCACTTTAGTGTCTCAGCATTGCAGTGTGATGCACTTTAGTGTCTCAGCATTGCAGTGTGATGCACTTTAGTGTCTCAGCATTGCAGTGTGATGCACTTTAGTGTCTCAGCATTGCAGTGTGATGCACTTTAGTGTCTCAGCATTACAGTGTGATGCACTTTAGTGTCTCAGCATTGCAGTGTGATGCACTTTAGTGTCTCAGCATTGCAGTGTGATGCACTTTAGTGTCTCAGCATTGCAGTGTGATGCACTTTAGTGTCTCAGCATTACAGTGTGATGCATTTTAGTGTCTCAGCATTGCAGTGTGATGCACTTTAGTATCTCAGCATTGCAGTGTGATGCACTTTAGCGTCTCAGCATTGCAGTGTGATGCACTTTAGTGTCTCAGCATTGCAGTGTGATTCACTTCAGTGTCTCAGCATTGCAGTGTGATGCACTTTAGTGTCTCAGCATTGCAGTGTGATGCACTTTAGTGTCTCAGCATTGCAGTGTGATTCACTTCAGTGTCTCAGCATTGCAGTATGATGCACTTTAGTGTTTCAGCATTGCAGTGTGATGCACTTTAGTGTCTCAGCATTGCAGTGTGATGCACTTTAGTGTCTCAGCATTGCAGTGTGATTCACTTCAGTGTCTCAGCATTGCAGTGCGATGCACTTTAGTGTCTCAGCATTGCAGTGCGATGCACTTTAGTGTCTCAGCATTGCAGTGTGATTCACTTCAGTGTCTCAGCATTGCAGTATGATGCACTTTAGTGTTTCAGCATTGCAGTGTGATGCACTTTAGTGTCTCAGCATTGCAGTGTGATGCACTTTAGTGTCTCAGCATTGCAGTGTGATTCACTTCAGTGTCTCAGCATTGCAGTGCGATGCACTTTAGTGTCTCAGCATTGCAGTGCGATGCACTTCAGTGTCTCAGCATTGCAGTGCGATGCACTTCAGTGTCTCAGCATTGCAGTATGATGCACTTTAGTGTCTCAGCATTGTCAGCATTGCAGTGCGATGCACTTCAGTGTCTCAGCAATGCAGTGCGATGCACTTATAATAATTATACTGAAATTACGGTCGTAGAATAAAGCTTTTTCGTGAGACACTTGAGGGTCTTAGATGTTTCCTGAATATATGTTAAATATCCAAACGGTATAAATTTTAGAGTGAGAAGGGAAAACTGACCACAATGAAGTAACATAATTATTTTAAATTGAACTTGACTAGGAGCAAATTAGTTCGAAAGATATGTCAAATCTTCGATAATCAAAAAATTGTTCAATTCAGTGAGCAAAAATTAAGATCATTGTATAAAATCCTCTATCAATGATAACGTTCGATATCGATCTTTCGATCGAATCCATCTACTACTTCGAATGGAATCCATTTCGAATCCTACGTCTGTCGAATCCATCTCACCCCCGGTTGAATCCATGCTTTGTTTCCACCGAAACCACTAATGGGAATCTAAATTATATTCCCTGAGCCTCTGGTGGAAACTCGTTACAATTCGGTCTAAATAAACATAAGTTCTCGCGTTCGAATTATATATATAATACATATTACCATATATCTCTGAATAAATAGATATGTCTGTTTGCTTTCATTTAGCATTAGTATAACTTATTTGGGATGGGCTAAATGTAATGCCAACACATCCATTTAATTAGAATTGAATAATAAACAATTGCCTATAGTGATGTATATTTTAAAGAATGCAGTTCTGTAATATTCTCTATTGAATCTCCTGAAATTCGGAAAATGAACAAACAAGATATTGCTAAAAGTCTTACAGATTTTTATCCATTTTTCATAATTATAAATTTAATGAATAATTTTCAAGCAAACCTATTGGTCAAAGTTTATTAAAACAAGGGTTAAAAATAATCATCTTTTATAATGATAAGATTTTATTATCAAAATATATAAATTCATATATCTGTTCATACTAAATATCCATTCTTTTTATTCATTGTTAACAAAAAAATTCATTACTGCGATTATTTAAGTTAAAGAGAAGAAGATGAAAGGTTGAGTTTAAAAGCCAGAGCTAAAAAATATTGAATCCTGAGTTCAATCGCGAACATTTCTGCGGTTTAATCGGATTTCATTCGAAATCATCGAAGTTTTGTCGATTTAACTCTCTCGGTGGGTACGTTTTATTATCTCGGAGATTATACTTCATTTATTTAGAGAGACTTTATCTGGAAGATCTTCTATTGATTAAGTCTTTCCCTCGAAGATCTTCTATTTATTAAGTCTTTCCCCCGAAGATATTCTATTTATTAAGTCTTTCCCTCGAAGATCTTCTATTTATTAAGTCTTTCCCTCGAAGATCTTCTATTTATTAATTCTTTTTTGGTCTCTTCGGAAGATGGAGAGGCTGAAAGATGTTTAATTCTGTCCCGCAAAGTAGAATCTGTTGCTCCTAAATTCGATTTACTGCCCCGGAATCCTTCCGAAGATTGGCCAAAGGTTGAGTCGGAATCCAAATGTCGGAGAGACCCATTCTTCGACTGTAAATTCGAAAAATGCGACTGAATCCCAGAGCTCAACTGACTGCTTGATTTAAACTTAGTCCGAGACAATTCGAAATGATTTGCTGCCAAATCGTCAGAAGACTCGGCACTTTTAACTGTTGATTTGGTGAGAGAATCTCCATAAATTCGATGAGACGAAGACCGTCTGTGGAAAGTGGGATAATGAGTCGGAGGCAAGATGGCTTTCTTGGTCTTGTGCTGCTCTAATAGAGCTTTTTGGTGTTCTTGGTGCTTCTGAATGAGATGCTGATGATCTATTGACGGATCTGAGTAATTGGAGTCCAGATTCACCTTCTTCAAATGAAGAGGACATGTTTGTTGGGAGGAAAAATAATTTGGAGAATTGAATGTATTTGTGAATTCAGGTGAATGTGAGGTGTTGCTAAAATTATCTGGGGGAGGAGGTGTAGGAATTGCCGAATTTACCCTAAGACTGTTAGAATGGATTCCTAAAACGGTGCCGCCTGCGCCATTTTCTATTAGCCCTGAAGAATAAAATGAATCATCTGGATAATCAAAGCCAACCTGAAAAGAACGATAAAAAAACAAATTATCTCATGATATATTGTGAGGATAAGAAAGCAATTTATTCTTATACTTGTGGGGTAATTTATCATACTTACCGGCACTGTTTCTTTTAGTAGGAGAGAGCTCATTAACAGATCCGGACTACTGTTTCCCGCTGTAACTAACTCATATTCGCCTTTTCCTGCTGCCTGAGCAGATTCCAAGCTACCTTGACAATCCATTACGTCTGCCAAGGGCTCCCCACTCTGCATCAACTCAAATTGGTTACCAGAAAGAGCCAGAGGACTCGTGAATATATTTCCAGATGGCTGGACGATGTAATTGTGGTGAATGTGCGTCTCGCTCTCATAAGTTGTAGTTGATGGAAGAGACTCTTCTTTTGGACATCTGGTGAGTGAACTGACTGTGGCAGTTTCCTGACGACTGGTGGCTCCCAGAGATGTTGTAGTTGATGATGTATGGCGGATTTCTTGGTTTTCAGTCGTAGCTTTCTTCCTGATGATGATGGCTAATACCAAACAAGAGACAGCCACAATGAATCCAAGACCGGCACCTAACATTGCTCCCAAACCTGAATTTGGTGCCGTGGAATCTGATCCTGGAAAATAAAAGAAAAAGTTTATAACATAAACATATGTGAACGTTAGAGTATTTGAAAAGTTTTGTATTAACAGAATTCAGGAATTAATCTGACCTATAGAAGTTTCTGCTAACATTCCACTTGATAAGGTTCATTATTATTTGAGTTTAATCAATGACTACATGATCATTTAAAAAAAATTTAAAACGTAATTGTATCAATAGAAAACATTTTGCCTCTTTTTATCTTGAAACAAATTAGAGACTGAAGGAATACCTAGCAATCAATTATCTTGCTACAATGAGTTATCCGTTCTTTCTTTCTGTCATTTTGAACAGCAAGAAAAAGTCGGAATTAGATTCTAGCGAAGTCTGAGTTTCAATTCCGTGGACTTTTGGACTAATTACGTTTGTAGAAGAGAATCTTCGGCAATGAAATTAAAGAAAATAAAGAAGAGATAAGATTTATTTTCGGTATACGATTGAGATTGATAGTTTGGAAAATAATTCATTGATCTGCAAAGGTTAGTGGAACTGCTTTTGACTTTTTGTAGTGATTTGTATAAATAGTTTAGTTTTGAATAATTATTATGTGAAATACAGTTGTGTTGACTATCATTGTGTTCAAATTATACTGAATTAGTTACTTTAAACGAAGGATCTTATTATAATAGACAGTATAGGGGTAAGTTTCGAGTTATCGGACAGTTCCACATTGGTGAGAGAATGTTATGGTGGGGCCATAGAAGATTAAGAAAGAAACTTATGGTGGAGGCATAGAAGATTAAGAAAGAAATTTATGGTGGGGCCATAGAAGATTAAGAAAGAAAGTTATGGTGGGGCCATAGAAGATTAAGAAAAAAAGTTATGTTGGGGCCATAGAAGATTAAGAAAGAAAGTTATGGTGAGGCCATGGTGGGGCCATAGAAATTAAGAAAGAAAGTTATGGTGGGGCCATGGTGGGGCCATAGAAATTAAGAAAAAAAGTTATGATGGGGCCATAGAAGATTAAGAAAGAAAGTTATGGTAGGGCCAAAGAAAATTAAGTTTCAAACTCCTGTGGCCCCACCATTACTTCTGCACTAAATCTTCTATGGCCCCACCATAACTTCCCCCCATGTACGTACTCATCCTGTTCTCCGCTGTCCTTAGCTTCAAAGCAGTTAGTTTCACAGGCTCAGATTTTCCCCCGGGGGAAGTGTAGATCACCTCCAGTGTGTAGTCGAGGGATGGGTTCAAACCCCCCACAGTCAGTTGCCCCGTGTAACCTGATTAAATGTACCATACAATGGTCAATATATTTATTTTAATAAATAGGAGAAATATAATATTTAGAAGGGAAATTTTTCGTGAAAACACAATATTTTCAATCTTATTGAAATAAAAAGGTTAGAAATAAATGATTTATTTTCTAGAGCAGATGGAATTTCTCCCTAGTATTATCTGAGATTCTTGTTTATTCATTTCTTGTTTACCTTTAAAATTACACAGTGGAAGCGTTATAAGATCTACATCTATTCCACGTAATATTAATCAAAATAAATAGTTTTGTCCGCCTCATATGTTCATTAAATTAAGAAATATGTTACATTTCGTCCACGAACAATTTATCCACGGACATTTCGTCCACGAACAATTCATCCACGGACATTTCGTCCACGAACAATTCATCCACGGACATTTCCTCCACGTAAGCTTAAATTTGTATAATATTTATAATGTGATATATTATATATTATTAATACATAAATCTCCATTGTAAAAGTGAAAAACACCCTTTGTTTATGGCAATTACAAATCCTGGTCTTTGGCTTAATTCTTGTTGCAATCTCCTGCTGGCCAGCAACAGTAAAATATTAAGATTATTAATTAATTTATGGATTATGAAATCACCTGATACATTATCGATAAAGTTAATTAATAATGTCTTTTTAAACAAAACAAAAATTAGAAAAATAATAATAAAAAAAGTTACTTTGAACCATCTCTTTCTTTTGAGTTCTTTAAAATTATTTGCTAATATCTTTCGTGTTCGATACATGAATGGGATGCATTTAATGCATTAAATGAATGGGATGCATTAAATGAATGGGATGCATTAAATGCAATAAATGCATTAAATGAATGGGATGCATTAAAACTTAATTCCTCAAACCAATAATTAATGCAAAATATTAAACGAGGTAAATAACTAAAAGGTATATTCAACCCAATTAGCATATCTAATTTTATTACAGTAATTTATAGATAAAAAAGATTATGTATTAATATGAAATGTTTCGGTTTTAATCACTATATCACGCCGGTAATGTAATAATGAAAAATAAATAATATGAAATTTACAATATATACACTTTAAAAAACTAAATAACGCATATGTGGATGAATTGTTAGTGGACGAGAACTGTTCATGAACGAATTATCCGTGGACGATATGTTCGCAGACAAATTATCCGTGGACGAAATGTTCGTAGACGAATTATCCGTGGACGAAATGTTCGTAGACGAATTATTCGTGGACGAAATGTTCGTAGACGAAATATCCGTGGACGAATTGTCCATGGAAGAAATGTCTTTGGAAGAAATTTCTGGCTACGACTGATGGTAGATTACCTTCAGTGTACTTTACACTAGACTAAAGTCAACAGACTGGTCAATGTTGCCAATTTCACAGAAGAGGTGCAAGGAAAGTCTAAGAATATATTCTCACTTCCTATTTGCTATTTATTTAGCTGCAGCGACCCTTTCAACATTGTTAACATTAATTTTGTGGACTTTGGTGAATCGATCATACACTATTTTTAGCAATTTCAGTGAAATAGAAGACTGTCCAAATAGGTACTTCTTTCACTACTTATTTCAAGAAATGTTAAATAAATCGTATATATATTTAATCCATTTCAATCCATTTATACAGGGTGGTTCAGAGTTAAGATACACTAAAAATATGTTAATAAATGGAAAACTAAGAACGCTATGAAGTTGAAACTTGTTTTTATTCCAAAGAAGAACATTTTCATGGTATATTGTATCCTATTCACAAAGCTATTTACTCAGATATATTTTTGCTCCATTATAAACCATCACATTTCCATCCTGTTTCGCTACAGCAAAGAAGAAAGAATAAGAATTCTGCAAACCTAGATCAAGACAATTTCAATATCAAAAGTGCAAAGTGATTAAAGATTCCAATTAGAACAAGAGTCAGTCCTTCAAAAATAGCAATTAACTTTATCGAAAATTATCGGATACTGGGAATGTTACTGAAAAACCACGATCTGGAAGATCAAAGTCAACTCGACCTGAAGTTATAATCGAAAGAGTTGCTGCAAACATTAGAGATAATCCTAAAACCTATAACAGAAAAGGTGCATCTCAATCGATTGACATTACATCGCATTTTGAAAAAGGGTATGGAGTTGAAGGCTTACATAATTCAAATAACTCAACAACTATTGCCCAATGGTCATCATCAGCATCTTGGGTATTCGGAATCTTTCTTCGTTTGTGCGACAATAATAACTCTTTCATTGAAAACATCATCTTCTCTGCCGAAACTCATTTTCACTTTTCGGACCATGTGAACAGACATATTTTCAGAATTTGGAGCGCTGATTATCTGCAATAAATCCAAGAAAGACCACAGCATTCTCTTCGTGTGACTGTGTGGTGCGGTGTATCTGCATCAAGTGTTTTCGGTTCTTACTTTTTTGAAAAGGATGGAACAACTGAAACAGTCACTGGTGAAAGGTACCGAATGATGATAATGGAGTTTCTTGTTCCAGAACTTGAGATGCAAAACTTAAACAATATTTGGTTTCAGTAGGATGGAGCAAGCGCCCATACGGCATGAGAAACGATGACGTTGTTGAGAAATTGCTTTCCAAATCAATTCACTATATTATGGTAACATCCCTTGACACCCTCGTTCTCCCGATTTGTCCCCATGAGACTTCTTTTTCTTTCCTCAAATCACGAGTGTATGTAATGAATTTAACCAATTTGCAAGAACTTGAAAACAACATATACCATGAAATTGCTATTCAATGTAATTTAAAAGTGGCGGCGAAGGCATGCGCTCTACGAGTGCCCTTCATCTAGTAGTATCATAATAACATTATAGCTATAATTACGAAGAAATTTCGTTCATAGCTCAGGAATGAAAAACACTTGTTTCTTTGTGTTTAAATTGCAGAAAGTAAAGATTTGTTGAAATTTTGTTGCTCACACGTAAATCATTTCCTATGTAGCATAAAATCAAGTTATGGTGGGGCCATAGAAGATTAAGTGGATTAAGTCTCTTAATCTTAGGTGATCCCACCATAAATTAAACATACCATTGAAAAATAATAATTAAAATTTGAAATATACGTAAAAGGAATAAAATCGTGGTTAGTTCTGAGTTATTGGACGGTACCACATTTTCGATCATATAAGAATAAAATATATAATTATTATTTCAGTTTTTTTAATCAATATCACTAAAATATATGTTTAATAATACTAATTTTTTCCTATATGATCGAAAATATGGAACTGTCCGATAACTCGAAACATACCCTATCACACACAACATTCTATTATTTACAACCGTTACTCACTCGTTACATTCTTTACGATGACGTCACTCTCCTTCTCTCTCACAGTCATCAGAAAACTCCTTATGCTCTTCTCTTTGCCTCCTATGGAGGATATCTTTCCTCCATTGGAAGGAACTTTGTCCTTAGTCTTGTCTATAAGATGGGCTGGATCCTTGGCCTCCTTGTCCTCCTTGGTGGTTGATCTGGCGTTGTCCTGGTACTCATCGTAATAGTTCTCATAGTAATTCACAGAGTCGTAATAGTCTTCATCTTCTTCAGTTCTCTGCGATATTTGAAACAACTTTTTTTATTTCTTATACGTTTAGGGAAAGTTACCAATTATCGGGCAATTACTCAATTTCGATCATTAAAGAGAAAAAATGCAATTTCAAATTCTAAATGGATGAGGTAAAATGTTACATTATGTATTTTTTATATGATTGGAAATAGACTGAGAAAAATAAACAACTCTAACTGATGCACTCAGGTGTTTCGAGCTCACCCTATGGCTTTGTCTTTAAAGCAAGACACTTTAGTGCATCAAACTATAGTTTGGATGCACTAAAGTGCATCAGTTCGAGGCACTTTAGTGTTTCAGCAATAAGTTTGTTAAAATGATGAGGAAATTATTCTTTCCTCATTTTTTTCTCATCATTTCAACAAACTTATAGCTAAGACACTAAAGTGCATCGAACTGATGCACTTTAGTGCATAGAAACTATAGTTTGATGCACTAAAGTGTCTCGCTTTAAAGACAAAGCCATAGGTGAGCTCGAAACACCTGGGTGCATCAGAATTTCTCCTAGTGTAAAGAATTGTCCGATAATGCGTAACTTATCCTATCTTTGTTTATTTGAAAATAAATTCTTGTAAATAAATAAAAAAACCTAACTGTTCTACAGAGAGAAAATTATGGTGGGGCCATTGAAGATTTAGAGTGGAACCCACATAATCTTTGGATACTCACCCATAAATAACCCAGCTAAGAATATTGTTATAATATTAGAGCATTATTGTAACAATAATAACCCTAAGTAACAATTTTAACCCTAAGTAACAATTTAAACCCTAAGTAACAATTTTAACCCTAAGTAACAATTTTAACCCTAAGTAACAATTTTAACCCTAAGTAACAATTTTAACCCTAAGTAACAATTTAAACCCTAAGTAACAATTTTAACCCTAAGTAACAATTTTAACCCTAAGTAACAATTTTAACCCTAAGTAACAATTTTAACCCTAAGTAACAATTTTAACCCTAAGTAACAATTTAAACCCTAAGTAACAATTTTAACCCTAAGTAACAATTTTAACCCTAAGTAACAATTTTAACTTCCTCCCCCCACTCACCTCATTGTCATAACTCCTATCCACCCAATCCTCCAACTCGTTCTCGTAACCGTAATTCGAATCTGTCTTCCTGTCCACTGTTCTCCATTGATCCAATTCCCGTCCACTGGAGTGGTCCGAGGAGTCGTAGTAGAGGCTTCCCCCGTCTGATTCTGGGGGTGAATTATCGCAGGAGACTTGCACAGCGTCCCATGTTTGGTTACTCACTCGACAGGAGATGGTGGGGGGAGGCGGAGGATCTTTGGGAAAGAAGAAAAAAAAATTTATAATTTGACTTTCTGATTTGCAGGTAAAAATTGTTAATCTCGTTTTTTTTTTCAGTTTAATTTTAGGTTTCCGTTTTTTTTTTTTTTTTTAATTCGTGGGTTTCTGATGTGCCTACCGCTAATTATTTGCGCCTATTTTTACTTCATAAAATAAAACTAGTCAAAATTAATATTGATTCAGCAAGTTTATATTTCGAAGATTGAATTTTCATTTATATTGAAGACAAGAATATAAAATAGGGATATTTAAACATATCATTTCTTAATCATTTAGACATTGAACAATAATATATTATAAAAAAAAAAAAATACTGGTCTCTAAAAAAATTCTTCCAGAGATGAATATTTTCAAAAAATAATTAAAAATTTAATCTGTAAAAATAATATTTCATTTGAATAATTTTACAAAGAGATCATTTATTCCTTTGTCAATGATTGATCGTTTAAAATAAAGTTTATAGATTAAGTGGGATTTTCTATGCCCCAACTACAATTTCTGAAAAAATATACCTATTATACCAGTCTTCAGGCATAAAAAATATATTCAATACAGATAAAAATCTTATTAACTTAAAAAAACTGATGCTGAATTCATGAAATCGAACTTAATTTCTTTGGTAAGTCTCGTAGACTTGTAATGAAATTAAGGCTACTTCTACGGAAGGAGCGAGTCAATATTGACGACTGTTGACCAAACACAAACAATTTAAGTCGAACTGTTATGGAGGACAAAGACTTAAAACTAAACGTCATTGATTGGGACATAGAGCTAAACAAACATATATCCTGGCTACACTATTATACTGTACACTGTAAACTGTATACTGTACACTGTATACTGTACACTGTATACTGTACACTGTATACTGTACACTGTATACTGTACACTGTATACTGTACACTGTATACTGTACACTGTATACTGTACACTGTATACTGTACACTGTATACTGTACACTGTATACTGTATACTGTACACTGTATACTGTAAACTGTACACTGTATACTGTACACTGTACACTGTATACTGTACACTGTATACTGTATACTGTAAACTGTACACAGTATACTGTATACTGTACACTGTACACTGTATACTGTACACTGTAATGACACTAAGTTATAGTGACCTCTTTTATAGACCTTTACATCTGACATTTCAAATTAAAAAAAATAAAGTTCATGAATCCATTTAAAATAGTCATCTGGACTGAAAGGTTAAAGTGGTTAAGACTCCCTCGAAGAAATTTCAATTATAGTTTTTAATCAATGAGACTATAAATATTTCTTGTCATTTGCTGTAAACCCCACGAAATTTGATAGCATATATCTAATTGTATATACTTTTCAAGATTTTTAAAATCAAAACTAAATAATAACTTTTTTACTTCCGACTCGCTAATTTTCGTTTCATCATTTGTTTTGAATGTCACTAGATTGCTATAATCAATTCAACCTAACAGTATAAAATTGAATAAACTTATCATAGAAGCGTTCAAATACTTCAGGAAAATTTTAAATCATTGTCTGTTTATAAAATTTTAATTGGAAATTGAAGCAAAGAGTGTACAATCTTTTTCTTCAGCGTCAGATTAGTGACGCAATTGTTGTACACAGTTTTAAAAATTTAAAAAGCATATAAAGAATTATATGCTGAACCAAATTGAATGTACGTGGTTTGCAGAATAATAATCCTAAACTCAATTATTTCCCAGAGCCTCGATGTCTACAATCAATAATTTTTAAATTGAAAAAATTTCTGTTTAATTTTATATACAAACAATGCATTCGGTTTTTATGTGCATTTGAAATATATAGTAGTTGGTAAACAACATATTGTCCGGAACACTAATATGACGCCGAAGAAAAAGATTGTACACTCTTTGTTTTGATTTCCAATTAGAATTTTATAAACAAACAATGCATGTTTTGCCTTTGTTTAATCTATAAATTATTTACTGAAATATGAAAAGAATTCAATAACAACTTTCTTTTGTTATGTTTTTTAACATGAATATTTAATATAGGACTGATTATACCTACCTAACTGACATTCAAAACAAATGGTGTACATTCTTTTTCTGTGGACTGAAAATATGAAAGTCGAAAGTTAAACGACTGATGTACAGTTTTGATATTAGAAATATTTAAAAAAAAAACATTTAAATTAAACAATTGCTATAAAATTTCATGGAGTTTGCAATCTCATTGAATAAAACAACAAAAAAATTGCTCTGAGGGTACCTCTATAGCTATTAATCTTATAAAATGTTTTCAAGTTAACACCAAAATCAATTTTTATCTTAAAATCAGTTTTATATAACGTTATAACTAATCTAAATGGAATCTAGTATTATTCGGTGGAAATTTCCGTGGTGGAATTTTTCAGCGGTGGAACTTTCCTGGTGGAATTTTCTGCGGGGTAATATACCAAGATTTCTTGACCTATAAATGCTAGTTTCCGAAATAAGTATTTCTAATTTTCAGTAATCAATTCAGGTACAGTTTTACAGCCTCTTAATGATGGAGCTTCTTGAATGATATTATTTAGAAAAATACATTTAATTATTAAGGAAAATATACAATTAAGCGACGTTTCGAGAATGGTACAGTAATTATCATCTTCAGGTTAATTATCTAGCTAAATCAAATACCACTGAAAATAAACATGAAACATAAATATATCCCGATTATATAAACAAAAATAGCTCAATGGTATGATTTTAAGATGAGGAACACTATCAATTAATTTATTAATTATTCTATATTATATTCTATATTAAAATAGTTGTTTTTAAATGAAATATTTATATTACTTTCCTAATAGAGTTTTTTTATATAATGTTATATTATCCACCGAATACTAGAACGCTTTTAGGCAGAATTTTTTTTTTTCTGTGAAAAAGTTTCAACTCAATAGTTTGCCTTAAAAGAATCTAGGAAATATTCATTTTATTTTGAGTAATTTTTAGAAAATTTTAAGGTGATTCAAAATTGACCACAGTTTTTACATATAAAAATGTATAAATGACTGTTTATTATGATTATATAGAAAAATGATTATATTGAAAAATAATTATATGGAGAAATGATTATATTGAAAAATAATTATATTGAGCAATGATTATATTGAAAAATGATTATATTGAGCAATGATTATATTGAAAAATGATTAACAATTGCGTTCATGGAGCTGTTATCACCATTTTAAAATGACGGTTATCCATCAAATCAGTCAATTTCTGAATGTATCTGACGTCTTACAGGAGTCTTCAATTTACTTCCAGAGCTGATCTTTCGACGAGAACTGACATCATCCCACATACACTTGCTGCTTGTCATTGACGAATTTAAACTTTTTATGAAATCTACAGTTGCTTTAGCAGAGTGAGAAGCGACGTTGCCATGAATAAATTGGACCTTTCTTTTGAACGCATCAGATTTCACTTTCAATCAATGAATAAATCCAATGGAAAGTTTATGTTTCATCCGTCTAAAATATTAAGGGGAGCTTTTAAAAAAAACGGTCAAAAATATCATTTTTTCTGTCTGATATTAATCTATATACATATCTCTACAAGACTGTGAAAACAGAAATGCAAAATTCTCACTATAAGTCGTACAAACGTACTTCGCTCCTGGAAACTTTTGAGTTTCCAGACTAATAAGTTTCCAACCTAATGACTAATGGTTATGCAATGAAGTGGAGGGAAGAGGGGTATCCACTTTTCAAAAATACCCCTCCTTCACAATGAAGTTGTTTAACTGATAATGTCACAGTTGTATGCTGTTATTAGCAGGCAAAACCCATTTTCAAACTTTAAAACCCTATCACTTTAGAGCCATTTTTCTCTTATTTCATATTTTGCACATTTTGAAATTGAAATCGCTTCTTCTTCTAGAGTTTTCAACCAATTTTTGTGATTCAACATGCAAAATGAAGGTAAATTCCTAGGCTACGATCCCTGGGTTCATGAATTTCAAAATTTGTAAAAAAAAAAAAAAAAATTCTATGAAATTTTTGATGTATAAAGTATCGAAAAATCAATCAATCTTTCCTTTTTTGGTATTTTCTAAAACCTGGTTATGATTTTTAAATAACAGTGACCCAGGGAATCTTTTCATGCCTTTTAGCTTGTTATGAAGCATAAAACAGAAAAAATAAGGTTATATATTGTTAGAGAAGATACATTTTGAAAATTGAAAAAATGACTCAAAAATCTCGAAATATCAAATTTTTAGGAAAAATCATATGAACAAAAATGTCTTAGAATTTGTATTTACATATAACTTCTAAGTTTCAGAAACATCAAACAGTAAACAACGAATCAATCTCATTTTTGAAAAGCTCCCTTTAAAAATAAAGTAGATGGCGCATGAGATTTGTAAGATACCTACTGTCTCTACCGCATACGTTTCTATCGATACAGTGCTGCAAGAATAATGGTTTTGCGGATAATGTTTTTAAGAATAACTCTTCCCTGATAGGTCGTCAAGGAGGAGGAGCCAACAGGGGGTGGAGCACTAAACTGTTGGTGATCCGCACCATGCTGGCTCCTCCTCCTTACATATTTGCGAGTTGGACCTTTTCAAAAACTATGAGCTTTGAAATTCTCAAGATAGATGGCTGTAATGTAGTTTGTTGTAACCGCTAGTTTTTTTGTAGTGCTCACTTCATGATTGGTCATTAAACTGGCAGGGGCGTTTACCCACGTCATTTGCAATCTCCATAGTCAATCAATGAGTTAGTAACCTTACAACAATTATCCTAAAAAACTTATACGCAAGAAGCAATATTTTTAGAACTATATTCTTAGTGGTAGTAACCTTATAATTTTTACCTCTACCATTAGAGATGCCACTCAATAGATCCATTAATAAAGGAAAATATAATTAGCAGAATATATTTTTATGTCTTAGAGAATCCTGAAAGATCCGAACAATTGTTTTCAATGATCCAAGCCCTAATGCCCTAATCATCACTCCTCTACCCCCATGTTGACGTCAAATTCATTGGCGGCTTGGTGAGTCATGATCGAGAGAACCAATGAATCATGAGTAGTAAAGCGTTTCAGTATTCTACATAAATTGATTTATGAAATGTATTTCAATCCGGAACTCTTAAAAACTGCATTACTTGTGGCCAATGTGTTCATAAGCTATGTCCACACCTGTTCAACTTTCCTTTCAACAAGCGCACACAGTGTTGAAAGACGGTACGCATGCCGTCATTGAAAGGAGTCAGGCGCTGTTGATTGGTAGTTTTTATGACGCATGAGTCTATTCCTGAGAGGAAAAGGAAGATGCACGAAGACCCACCACTGGTTGGACTTCGTGCGCTTTTTGGTTCAATTTCTACACTGCACGCACTTCTTTCAGCATGTCAAAACATGATACAACGTGCTCTAACGCTTGTATAATAGCAGTATGTAGTCATAAATTGAATAGTTAAACCTAGAACCAGAGCGTTAGATGGGTGAAAGTCACTCCGTCATTTTTAAGTTTCTTGTAAACTCCTTCACCTGGCAGTGTGACTCAAAGTTTAGTATGATGTGACTAGAGTGGTTGTGTGGTCGAATTATTTTCATTAGTTTTTGTTCCATAGTCCAACTCAGGAGAATTCCTCCCACAGTTACCATATATATTTACTAGTCTTGTGTCACCTGGGTGCTTTTAAGTAAAAACTTTTGTTGGGAGTAACCTAGAAAGGGACAGGAATCAGCCAGAGAATGCTCCACCATACAAGAATACACACGCAAAAGGATGAGAATATTGGATTATTATATTTTAGGCTAGGCAAACATATTATAAAAATTCCTTTTAATAATTCCTTTTTGTTATGTAATTAATTGTTACTTTTTTGTTACATTGCTGCAATTTTGAACAAGATTTCTAATGTACTTCTTTCATTGTAATTTTCATTTTAGAAAGGTTGGTATAATGAAGAAGAAGATAAAAAAATAAATGATTTCGTTCAGAAGTATTTTTTTTTATTAATTATTGTTTTTAGGTGAAGCTCTCCCGATCCTACCTTCTATGTTAGCAAATTAGAGGATAACCGTTCTAGGGTTAATAGGTTCCATAGTACTTCTGTGGAAGCACAGAAGCAGCATGTGTGGCTACTATATGAATATGTTATTTATTTTTACTGTTTTACTCGATAGTTAAATGACTTTTCTTCATATATTATATCTATTATTTTATTACTTCTATGCAACTTTTTAAAATGAAAAGTATAAGTAAAATTATCTACACATACAAATACTACTGTTCATTAGTAAATGGCAATCATCGGTAGCAATCAAATAAGACCTTACATAGAAATGCACTTGCAATATTATTGCAGAATATTATTTCTCCCGCGGTCTTCATTTTTAAGTGTGATTCTCGGATCAATAAAGTTGAAACTAATCTGACGATCAGATGTGGACAAAATCTACCTGCCTCTTTTAATTCAACTTAGCGCAGGCGTCAATGGAGAATTGAATTGAAAGTTGAAAAGAAAGTAGAAGCGCAAGTTGAAAGGAAAGTTCTACAGGTGTGGACATAGCTTATATATGCAGTTATTTCTTGATCATCACAAGCTACGTCTCGTATATACTTTACATTTTCCCTTAAACATACGAATAACCTTCTTTCTGGGACCAGCAAGTGGTGAGTCAGTGGCCAAAATAATATCGCGTCTTGCGGGACGCTAAAATCCTTATTTTTGGGTCACGTGACTGGCAATCTAGCGTCAGTTTGATGGAGAAATGATAAAACTGAAACAAAATTTAATGGAGAAATGATATAACTGAAACAAAATAAGGTTTTACACCGTCTTCCTTAGCGTCCTGCAATCGCTGCAACACTTCCTCTCTCTAAATTAGTTCATCATAACTCTATGGGGACCAGTAAAAAAAACCCTCACAGTACGTGGGTCACGTGTAAGACTTGTAGAAATAATTTTAACACCATGTCCCATGGGCAGCAAGCATGGATACTATAGGATTTTAGGACTCAGAAACATACAGTTTAGTTTTTTTTAAATTTTAATACAGTCTGCATAAAAGCGTACGTGGTAGATTTTAAAAACATTAAAAAATTGTATATTTTAAGTTATTAACCAAAAGAATTGTTCAAAACTTTATACACAGTCACCTACTAAGGGTTTTCATATTTACTGAAACTTTCAAATGAAAATAGAAAGTTTAACCCATCTAATTGCCAAAAAATACTCATCTCTCCAAAAGACTGAAACATAGTGTACAATTATCCACGCTAACTCTATCCCCATCCACCAAATAATGTGATACATTTATCCACTTTAACTGTATCCCCATCCACCAAATAATGTAATACATATATCCACTTTAACTGTATCCCCATCCACCAAATAATGTAATACATTTATCCACTTTAACTGTATACCCATCCACAAAATTGTATCCAATACCAATCATTTCTTGGGTAAAATTCAATCTTATTTTCCGGTTAAATTGAGTCTTATTGCCCTTCTGTTTTTTTTTGTGTTTTAACATTTCGAGAATTGATATTGCCTGTACAGTCCCCTACAGTCATCTGCAGTCAGACTGTAGGTGACTGTACCATGGCCTGCACAGTCATCTTCAGTCAGACTGTAGGTGACTGTACCATTGCCTGTAAAGTCACCTACAGTCAGACTGTAGGTGACTGTACCATTGCCTGTACAGTCACCTACAGTCAGACTGAGAGTGACTGTACCATTGCCTGCACAGTCACCTACAGTCTGACTGAGAGTGACTGTACCATTGCCTGCACAGTCACCTACAGTCAGACTGAGAGTGACTGTACCATTGCATGTACAGTCACCTACAGTCAGACTGAGAGTGACTGTACCATTGCCTGTACAGTCACCTACAGTCAGACTGAGAGTGACTGTACCATTGCCTGTACAGTCACCTACAGTCTGACTGAGAGTGACTGTACCATTGCCTGTACAGTCACCTACAGTCTGACTGTACATGACTGCACCAGAGTTTAATTTATGGGGCAATCTTAGGCGGAATAAATATATAATGATCTCTTTAACTCACACTGTCAAATGAATAAAAAATGTCAGGAATGAAGCAGGAATGAAACAGGAATGAAGTAAGAATGATGAAGGGAAATTATTCTTTGGGATTTTTCCCTCAGTGAGATTCGAATCATTTTGTCTTCATTTTTCCTTCGAGGAATTGAAGATCTGAAAATTTGGACTACAAATCATTCTGAACAATTTATCTGATTAATAACACAATTTCAACACGTTTAGTAACATGTCTGAATTACTTTTCAAACTCATTAGTTAAAATTTATAAACAATTCAAGGATTTAATTTTTGTAAACAAGTATATTATGTAGTTTTAAATGAAATGATCTTTTTAGGTGTAATTTATGTGACAACAGCTCGGACAACTGACGCCAGGGTATAAATTACATGGGACTTATAATGGGACATATGGGATTTATAATAGGACATATGGGACACACTGATACACTTTTGTGACTGTCATGAGGGACACTTTAGGACACAGACACATTTATATACATCACAGAAAAGTAGTGAGAACTACAGCACGTTATTCAACTACTTAAACGCTCTGGTTTTTTAAAAGCTGATATTTTCTTTAAGTAAAATAATAATCGAGATATTATCTATAAAAGACCAAGGAATTAGATATCAAAATAATCTATTATCGTGAAATATATATCTAATATTATTCCACAGTTCCGATGCTGTGTTTTTGATACTTGACTTTGAATAATTTTTATGCTATCTAGGTAGAGTTTTATGTTATCTAGGTAGAGTTTTATTATATGTAGGTAGAGTTTTATTAAATGTAGGTAGAGTTTTATTATATGTAGGTAGAGTTTTATTAAAAACAGTTCTAGTTGAATAGTTATGCTGATTATTATGAAAGTTTACATAATTTAGTAAAAAGATACCATCATCATCTGGTATACTTAAAGTTCTAACCATGTTACACATCCTATATTCAGTTAATAGTTTCACGTGACAGTTAAAAATACTATATCAACATGATTTTATCACAAACTATAATCATAATTATCAAAAGTTTATTATATACATAAATTGCGATTATATATATATATATTGTATCATTGTATAAGCACTATAAGTTAATTAGTTTTAATAAATAAATGCTGTCGTTTAAAATTCCACTTGAACTTATAATACTAATTTCGAACAACAGAATGAAATATATAAACATTTATCCTGTGTTATTCTAAGTTTATTTAAAATCATTCTTACGCTTCAGTTCGTACAATTACATTCGGTCGAACGGGAGAACATTTTTAATTTGAAAGTTCAAACGAAATGACATCTGGTACCGAAATTTGGAACTGCACTTGTTTGAATATTCCAGAAGGAATATATTACGATTATTCTCTTGAATGGATGAATTAATTCCCGAATTTGTGATCGTTTGAAGTGACGGTAAATGACTTGATGGAAATGATTGTACGTGTAGGGATTAGTTTGACAAGGTTAGATTAAACTGAATTATATAACTAACCGTTTATTATTCAAGAATCCTGTTTTATAATCAGTTCAAGTGAATAAATATTGTCATATGAATTATAACGGGTTGAAATAATAATAGTTGGGTAGCTAGGTATGCTACAAATTATTGGTCGGTTTCACATCTTCTGTTTTATAAGAAAAAACTATATAATAATTATTCATTTTTTTTTATTTTTTTTGGTATTCATGATACCAGCGGGTATCATGAATACCAATAAAATATTTAAAAGATAATAATTACCATATATAGTTTTTCTTATATGACCGAAGATGTGAAATCGACCAATAATTTCGTAACTTACCTGGATTGGGGCCCACACTGAAGCGGCAAGGGGTCCGTTGACGCCCCAAAGGGTTGGATGCGTAGCATAGCAGGTCACCGTACTGACGGGGCACAGTAGGGGTGTAGTTGAGAGAAGAGGTGAGGCCTGTGGAACTGAAGTGGTGGACTGGCTCTTCCTAGATTGGGGGAAAAAAGTAAAAGTATCAATTAGTATTTAAATCTTCACTGTCTGGTGTGCCATATGTGATACACGTAGAAAATATGAACTTAGAAATGGGAAATTAAAATATACAGTGGGATGAATTCTGAAATATTTGCCATTTCCACATCTACGATCAAAAATATATAAATCATTGTCTACCTAATATTTAAAAAAAAAATTAAATAATAATTTATTTTCTAATGCGTAGTGAAGGGTTAAATTTAAAACAACCATCATTTGTTACCAATGATGTGCTCAGTGAAAGGTCAATTTACTCAACTTGGTGTCATCATCATTTACCTGCGTGACGTCATTGGTAAAGCTCCACTCGAAGGTGACAGGTTCCCTAGGTAGCGCCTTGACCATGCAGGACACTGTCACAGTGCTGTCTAGCGTCACTGTGTAGGACCACCTCTGTCTCGAGTGACAGACTGGTGGGTCTGGGGACAGAAACGGTTTTTATTCATTATTGCTTTACCGGTATCTAACCTGTAAAATGAATTCCGTTGCGTAACTCGTCATGATCATTACTTATACCATTGGAAATCCGAAGATACAATAGACTATGGACCACCAAAGTGAAGTGAGCAGCGTTCCAACTCAGCTTATCAACGAAATATTCCTATGTTATTCGTACGGGGATAAAAATGAGGTTCATTAACATCTGTATAGCTGACGATTTACTTAATCTTGGAGAATTTAATTCGGTATTTACTCGCACTTGACTATGACTTTTATGATGTTAGAAGAGGTAGAACATAGCTACTCGCACTTGACTATGACTTTTATGATGTTAGAAGAGGTAGAACATAGCTACTCGCACTTGACTATGACTTTTATGATGTTAGAAGAGGTAGAACATAGCTACTCACACTTGACTATGACTTTTGTGATGTTAGCGGTGGTAGAACATAGTTACTAACACTTGACTATGACTTTTATGATGTTAGCAGTGGTAGAACATAGCTACTCACACTTGACTATGACTTTTATGACGTTAGAAGTGGTAGAACCAACACTGTTAGTTGCAGTACAGGAGTAGTGTCCAGACCATCTTCTAGTAACGTTCTGCAGTACCAAATGATTTGGAGAAACCAACACGAAGGGGCCTGACTTGATCTCTGTAGACTGAGAAAAAGTAATATTATTATTATTTTTATATAAAGCTAATTCCTTACCTAGGACACAACATTCACTATAGAGGATTTCGTTATAAGGGTTATATTATATTATAAAAATGTTTTATATTTCCGTTGTTTTAAAGTAATTAACCTGTGAGTACTTATCGAATGATGTGATCAAATGAATTAATATTAACAGTAAATATATCGTGTAATACTACATATAAAATTATGATGGGGACATAGAAGATTGAGGGTGGAATTCTATTAATCTTCCATGGCCCCACAATAAATTTTTCTCAGCTTCACATAGTTTACACTCTGAGTTATCGGACGGTTCCACATTTTCGATCATGTAAGAAAATATATATAAAAAATAAAATTACAAGATTATTAAATTACATATTTTTCATGATCGAAAATATGGCACCGCCCAATAACTCCTGGCTTCCCCTTTGTTGTTGTTGTTGTTGCTGTTGTTGTTGTTGTTTCCTCACCCCTTTACTCCACACGACGTGGTGGGTGCTCGGTTTGGACGTAACTTTGCACCGGAAGTAAACATCAGCGCCCTCTACGATGCTGGTGACTTTGAGCCCTGAGCCCAGCGTCAGTCGAACCTCTGGCGCAACTTGGTGGGAAAACAAGTATTTATTTATGTATTTAATTTTATTCATTAAGACGTTTTACCAGTTATCAGAAAATGAGGGAATTTGTGCTAGGGTAAGTTACGAGTTATTGGACATTTCCACATTTCCAAACACGTAAGAAAAAAACTAATAATCATCATTATTAAACTATATTTTAATTGGTATCCATGATACCTCTAGGTATCATGGATACCAATTAAAATAAAAGCTACGATTTTTTATTTGTTCGAAAATATGGAACTGTCCGATGATTCAGAACTTACTCTATAATAAAAATTATGGTACGGGCATAATATTATAGTTAAATTTTCTAAGATCCCATCGCAATTTCATTCATGGGTTCACTATAAGCTTCTCTTATCAAGAATGTTAAGACGGAGAGAAAAATGAAAGTCAAATTTTTTCGCCGTTCTGACGGAGATATTTAATGCAATTTCTACCCAATGATTTCCATAAGCCATTACTATAGCAAAGACCTACTTTATATTATTCTGATTCGATAAAATGTAAGTAGGGTAGCTTACGAATTTTCGGACAGTTCCACATCTTCGATCGTATATTTTTTTTTTTATAATTTGATATTTTTACATGATCGAAAATGTGGAACTGTCCGATAATTCGTAACTTACCCTACACTTTATTTACATGATACTCAGAGTGGAAAATGTGGTGGGGTCATAGAAGATTCAGTGGGGATTAATCTTCTATGGTCCCACCATAAGAAAAGAAAAATTCACCCAGTGATAAAAATAATCAGTGTCAAGTATTTTCAGTTGTAAAGGAATAAAGAATTTTTTTATTTCTACTGAAGTCATTTCCTATTTTAATTTCCATAAGGTTGAATTTCTATTCAATTTATTACCATAATAGCCTTTAGAACATTTTATATAGTTGTTATAACCCGCATACCGAGTCAAAGACTTTTTTTCTTTTTCTGAAAGTTGAAACGTACGTACGAACACAAACATAATTAAATTACAGAATCTTTATTATAGTGTGCATTAATTCAGTGATTGGTAGTTAGGGTTGTGACAATATGTTTTTAAAATCTTAGATCCCGAAATATCATAGACGGAGAGAATTAAAGACTATCGAATGGTTCTACACCAGCGGTATATAGTATTCGATACCATTTCATCTCGTCTGTGATATTCTTAAGATCTATGATTTAAAAGCATATCGTCACAACCCTTGACACTTTAAGCCTAGAACTAATTTGAGTTAGGGTAAATTACGAATTATTGGTATATTTCACATCTTCGGTCATATAAGAAAAAACAGTATTATAATTGTGATTTTATTTATATTTTAAAAGGCATCCATGATACCTGCAGGTATCATGGATACCAATTAAAATATAAATAAATAACAATTGTGCTTAACTAATGTGAGTGTACACAGGTACTCTAATATAGTAAACAGTTGATCCGGTCGTTTAAGGAAAATATCTCAAAAAACACATCAAATACATCACTTAAGAAGGACATATTATGTTGTTTTAGGGCATAATTAAAGGGTTAATAATTATTATAGTTAATTGTTATTGTTATTCATTATTGATAATTAATAGCAGTATTAACATTATTAACACTCACAATGTACAGTTACGAATCTTCTATCTTCCACAGGTTGACTGTCTCGGAACATTGTGCTGAAACTTCTACAGATTAGAATGGAGCCTTCGTCGGACTTCTCGACTGTGATTCCCAGTTTACCCCGTCCACCTGAGCCTGTACTGAGGTCCTGTGAAGTGAAACAGGAATTGAATATCTTAGGAATTGAATATCTTAGGAATTTAATATCTTAGGAATTGAATATCTTAGGAATTGAATATCTTAGGAATTGACTATCTTAGGAATTGAATATCTTAGGAATTGAATATCTTAGGAATTGAATATCTTAGGAATTGAATATCTTAGGAATTGACTATCTTAGGAATTGAATATCTTAGGAATTGAATATCTTAGAAATTGAATATCTTAGGAATTGAATATCTTAGGAAAGGAACTATCTTAGGAATTGACTATCTTAGGAATTGATGAGGAATATCTTAGGAATTGATGAGGAATATCTTAGGAATTGATGAGGAATATCTTAGGAATTGATGAGGAATATCTTAGGAATTGAATATCTTAGGAATTAAATATCTTAGGAATTGAATATCTTAGGAATTGAATATCTTAGGAATTGAATATCTTATGAATTGATGAGGAGTATCGCACAGGCGTATCTCTAAGTCACTACCTCTGCTTTAAATTCAGTTAGCTTAAGCTATATGTGTTCATTAGCTTAGTAAACAAATGGTGAATATAGAGTGTGGAAAAGGTACACTGTAGCGTGTGGCACAATGTACCGCGTGACACAGTGTAGCATGTGGTGGTGGGCCACAGAAGGTAATAAATCCTATTCTTCCAGTTTCCTACCATACAAAACATCGACGTGAGTATAAGGAGTTTCTTTCAGAAAAGCCAAGAATTTAAAAAAATGTTAAACAAACATTATTTGCATAAGAAATAGATACAGGTGAGTAAAAAACTCTGTTTGGATGGTACCGTCATAGATTGTTTGTAGCGCGTATAGAGGTGGTAAAAGGTGACGAGGTTGCTAGGAACGTATACGCCGTTCAATTACAGAAAAGGGGTGTGGGTGGATTGGGGGATAGTCAACCAGCTTCAAACTCTAGACTCCGATAGGAAATCAGTGCCGCACTGACTTTTGTACGAGTAGCATGTGTCACTTTTCTGAGTGACACGTGCTTCTAGAGAGAAATGATCTGATGGTAGAGATGCTTCAGTCTCTCCTGAACACTTATGTTTTGGGATAATTGGCGCTTTAAATCCCTGTCATTTTTGTAGTTGATGTCAAAAGCATTGAAGTTGACGCTAATATATTGGTTTTCTATTTAAAACTCGGTTTCTATTGGTTGTAGCCAAATTTGAAATGAACAAAACCATTTCTTTTGTCTGTTCTACATAAAAAACAAATTTTGAAACTTTCAAATTATTAATTAAGAAAATCTGTAGGGGCAATTAAGCGATCCCTTAAAAATTATAAATCGAGCTATAGTTAACGTAATAAATACTCTCACCTGTCTATACTCTTACCTGTCTGTACTCTTACCTGTCTATACTCTTACCTGTCCATACTCTTACCTGTCTATACTCTTACCTGTCTATACTCTTACCTGTCTATACTCTTACCTGTCTATACTCTTACCTGTCTGTACTCTTACATGTCTATACTCTTACATGTCTATACTCTTACCTGTCTAGCCAGAAGGGACTCCTCCCCCTGGGGGTTAATGAGGTACCAGTCGATGGTAGGGGGAGGACGGGCCCCTTCCACCACACACTCGATGGGGTACCTCTGTCCCGTGCGGAAAGCTGAGGGGATACCAACCAGACGGGCAGACAGGGGTGCACCTGTAGAAATGTTACAGGTGTACAATTACGATTAAAATGGAGAAAATATTTTAAATTGCAATTTATTTCTAATCTTGCTTTGATACAAGAAAAATTTAAATTAAATGAATTTTTTTCCTTCCTTTCATGAAGAAAATCATACATTAAAATTTATGTAGCACAAAAATGTGAATTTAAAGTAGAATACACATATAATAATTATAACTCGATATACATAGCAATATTATATAATGTATATTATATGTATATTAATTAACTCTACCATTAACATCTAGCTCTGTTCCTCACAATTATCCTCTTTTATTTCCCCTTTCCCTTTTTTATTTCCCCTTTCCCTCTTTTATTTCCCCTTTCCCTCCTCTATTTCCCCTTTCCCTTCTCTATTTCCCCTTTCCCTCCTCTATTTCCCCTTTCCCTCTTTTATTTCCCCTTTCCCTCTTTTTTTTCCTCTTTCCCTCTTTATTTCCCCTTTCCCTCTTTATTTCACAAAATTAACTACTTATATGTATCAATTACTCTCAGACTGACCATGTTGTACCCTGAGGAAAAAATTAACACAGAATTTGTCAGGGAATTAATAAATGATAAGCTATGCGATGTTTGGTCTGTGTAGAACAGAGAAAATAACAAACGTCATTTATTATGCACAACCAATTCAAAAACATACCTGCAGATATATTGAATTCCAATTAAAAAAAATCATTCTTATATGAACGAAAATGTGGAACAGTTCGATAACTCGTAACGTACCCTAATCTCATTAAAATCATGTTTCTGAATCAGACTTTAGTCTTTGCTAAGGTTTATTCTTTTTGTTCATTTAAGTAGGTTCAAGAAAGCTACAAAGTAAACACTGCAGCATATTTAACTCTTTAAAAAGACTCTTTCGCCACATCACTAACTATTCTTTTTACCAAAAACATAAACCTTCGAAAAACCTACAAAAAAATTGAGTAATTTTACGAGAAGAAAGAATCTTTGCCGACCAAAACAATAGAGTCTGTTAATGAAAAACCAGTTGTTTATGTTTGTATTTTCATTGTAATTTGTACACATTATACCGCAATTTAATTACAGTTTATTTAATATGTTCTGATTATTTGTATGATAAATAGTGTGCTCATTTAACTTCATATTTCAATTATTTCCAAATAGTATATTCATATCTATATTATTTTTAAACTCTATCAATTGTATAGAAATTTATATTTTTTATTTCACTGAAATTTTCTATTTTATTTTCCATAAGGCTAAATTTCTAATTTATTAACATAATAGCCTTTAATTACATCATTTTATATAGTTTTATAGCCCGCATACCGAGTCAAATACTTTTGGCTATGGCGATGACGTCATAAAAGCCAAGTCAATATCTAATTGGCTGGAAGAAAACTGCCTAAGATAACAGTGTCGTAAAAAAATTCTTAAGGACACTACTAAATCAATGTATTAAGTTACACCTCAGAATTTAAAGACCTGAACATCACTAAATAACATATTACAAAGATAAAGAACTGAATTACCTCACAGGGAATTGAACCCCTAACATCCAGCATAAATGGACTATTGTTATACTGTATTTAATCTACGGACTTTGCTACCAGTATTTGAGTTACTTTTCTTTAGCTAAATTATAGGGGTTCTACTCCCTGTGAGCTGATGATATTCTTTATCTTTGTAATTTTTTTTTTTATGTTGTAAGTAAAGGCTTTCTTAATTATAAATATTTGTAATTAACAAGTTAAAGCAGTTAATTTGACTGTTTTTTACTCTTCAAACATTTGTATCCCATAAATAATTATTGGTAGATATTTTTTTTTAGATATTAATATAATGAGAGAGATAAATTTAAAAAAAATTAACTGTCTTATTATATTAAAAATATAAATAACCTAATAAATTACGTTCAAATTTAATTAATTAAATTAATTAAAAATTATTTTAATGTTAAATTGATGTATTAATTGAGTTTTCACTCACTGAGCACCTCCAGAGTGACATTAGCAACTCTACCCTCAGTAACGTTAGAGTTGGTAGCTGAACAAGTGAGAGTACGGAGATCATCCGCCCTGAGGAAAAGAAACAAATGATTTAAGGAAAGATTACATTTTTTTTGGTTAAAAGACGATATTTTGATTAAATTCATTATTGGGTAGCGGTACAGTACTAGGATAGTGGGGATTAACACTTGCCAAGATTAAGCAATGAGAAATATCTAAAGGTTAGGTTAGTTCACATGTTAGCACGTACTTTCCGAGTACTGCGCTACTAAACTAGATGGTAATTAATTAATGACTCTCTAACTCATCTCGTGATGTTGAAGGTCCCCTCCAAGCAAATTATTTTATTATATTAATTAATGAGGCTAATGTTTCTTATAATTTAGCTGCAAACCCCATGAAATTTGATAGCATATTTTTAATTTTATATGCTTTTAAATATTTTAACAATCAAAATTCTAAAATACCCGTTTTACTTCCGGCTTGCTAATTTTCAGTCCGAAGAAAAAGAAAGTACACCATTTGTTTCGAATGTAGGCTAGGTAGGTATCATTAATTTAATAATAAATAATCCTGTAAAGGTATAAAATTAAAGAAACATATTATAGAAACGTTTTCATACTTCAGGAAACAATTCAAATTTTTAACATAAGCTGAAAATGCACTGTTTGTTTTAATGATTTAAATTTTAAATCAAAATAAAGAGTGTACAATCACTTTCTTCAGCATCAGATTAGTGTTTCGGAAAATTGTTGCATACAAAGCATTAAAAACTTTAAAATCATAAAAAAAGATAAATATTGAACTGAATTTTATGCGGTTTGCAGATTAATGATCCAAGACCTTCTCGGAGCCTGGAGAGGACCTTCAACACGTTGACCGCGATGTGTACCATATATGTACACAGAGAACTTTCCCAACCAGCGATATGTGCATATATATGGTATACGCATCAAAATTATATAGAGCTTAAATTAAATGTATATCAGTTTATATTAGAAATTTTAAGGAATGGTGTACTGTGACAAGAAGGTGAATAACTAAAATGAATATAGATCGTGAAAAATATGTTTATTTATAACTATAATTGGAATTAATGTGATACATGTTTAAACCTATCGTCAATAAAGCAAACATGCTGAATCAGCAATCGCGGCCAACGTGTTAAGTAATGAATGGCTCTCTAACTCACCTGGTGATGTTGGTGATGGTGAAGTCATTACAAGTTAATGTTTCTGTCACGTGATCAAAAGAGAAATCCACCACTTTCCCTCCACTGCTCCACCAAACTTTCGGTGGAGGATGTCCTGGAGGAAAAAAAACAATTTGTATACAATAATCTGTAAGTAAATTAATATGTACCAAACCAATTGCCGACTTGCACAATCTCGAGAATGCGCTGCAAATTGTTAAACCCTTTAAATCTTCTAATGCTGAGTGCGTGTTAATACCTTAATAACTTCATTATATTTATCAAGAAATCAATTACTAAAAGATGTGTAATGGGGGGCCATCGCCAGGTCAGTAAACAGTCCTGAAGTGTGCAGTACTACAAACTAGCGGATGCAATAAACTACATAACGGCCCTTTAAGTTGAGAGTTTGAGAATAATCTTCATTAAAATGTATATGAACATATGACGATTACTTTGAAACATTCAACATAAAAGGTCAGTATGTAGTTTGTTGTATCAGCAAGTTTGTTGTACTGCACACTTCATGATTGTTTAACAGCCTGGTATGGGGGTTCGGGGGTGGCACGCCCCAATACACATATATTAATATCCGATTTCACAATAAATAAAATGAATTTATTAATGCACATTCGGCAATAGGAGGTTAAATGGGTTTTATATTTAAAATATATTTTTCCTGCTTTTTCACATTTATGTATGGTTCTGTTTCTTATTTTTCTTTATCAACATCTTGAAAAGATATTTTAAATATTAAGTCATATATGTAAATTGTAGTTATGAATTTATTATGAAATAAAAATATATTAGAAGTAAGAAGTTGAATGTAGTATATATGAGCAGAAGATTTTAATCTAATTCCAAAACAATGATTATATTTCCATTTTTTTTAAATTCTTATATATGTTCTCAAGACAGAAATCTTGCATGCAATTGTTGAAAAAAAATCCATTTAGTCTGATTAGTCTTATCATTTTAAATAGCCATGAGACTGAAATTCTTCTATAATTACCATTCTAGTTGGTGTATACTATTCATCTGAACAATACGATCAATGTAAACTAATTAAAGAAGCCTAACAATAGCTCAATTATCTTCAGGTTGATATCTGATAATTAACTTACAGTCGTAGTGATTGAGTGAGTAATTAAAAGAAAGGTGAATTATTTCATAATGGAAGGGACTTGACAGAACATATGATCTATGGCGATCAACGTAACATTATAGGAGACTGTAAATTTTGGACTATAGTATCAGGTTTAACCCCAATGATTTCACTCCTGTACAATAAATGGGATGCGGATTGTACAGGAGTGAAATCATTGGGGTGCAGATTGTACATGAGTGAAATCATTGGGGTGCAGATTGAACAAGTTATCCCAATCCACCCCTCTCTTACCTCCCCTGGCACAGCAGTAAACATTGAGGAGGTGGTTGAGAGGAGCTGACACAGTACTCCTCCCTTTTAGCTCCTCCCCACCAGATGGCACTGCATCACCACTCAGACCTCTGCCGGTTAACAACTCCTTGATGCGAGAAACAACAACCACCTGTCACAGGGAAAAGAAAAATATTAGACCATTATTTACATGTTTTCAATATTCGAGTTAATATTATACCACATTTTTATTTGAATGATAATATTTTAAATTTTATTAGTTGGATTAGGGTACGTACACACTACAAGCGGAGAGCGCCATTAATATCATTCTTTATTTGGAGCGCCACTCCGCTCGCAGTGTGAACAGCCAAGTGTCTCTGCATACGAATACCTAACAACATTAATGGCGCTCCACTCGCGCCGCTCCGCTCTGCTTGTAGTGTGTTTGAGCCCTTACCGACGGGACCGTATTAAAAAGTATTCTATAAAAAATATAACTATACAACAATTTAAAATAAGAAAAACAAAATAAAATAGTTTTCGGTTTGGTTGTCTGACCTTCTATCTTCACAATGGTTGCATGGTTGCCTATCTTCAACATGATTTCCCTACCTGCACCACAGTTTCCTACCTTCAATGTGGTTGTCTTAGAAGGTGCTGTGCCGAAATCCACTCTACACTCGTAGTGTCCCGAGTCCGTCACAATGGCGGAGGTCAGCGTGAGGGAGGCGGGTGGACGGGGATTGAAAGATGCTCTACTCGCTAGATTAGGATCACGGGGACTATGATGCTTCAGGCCTCCGTGTGAGCTGTTACGGGCATCGAACCTGCGGTGTGGAGTTAAACTATAACAATTGTGAGAATTTTATGATAGAATTATACAAACAAAAATATTATTTTATTAGAGGTAAAATTATAAAAGCAAAAAATAGCAAACTTATTTATTTATTAGAGGTGAATTCATGAAAACTAAAGATATAGGGAAAACTCACAGTACATGAACAATCACAGTCCTCGGAAAGTGGGTGTTAGCTAACTAAGGTCATGAACAAATCTGACTTCAAAAAATTACTGATTAACTCATCTTGGCCTATGTTAACACCCACATTCCGAGAACTATGATTTAAAATAAGTGTCCGAGTACTGCTATCACCTTTTCAATTTCCTTCTTTTATTTCAAACATCAACCCTACTTATTCAGCTCTAAACAAAGTTACTATTAAATAATATCCTAGGTATAAATATTGCATATAAATATTTTGCCAGAAAAATTTAGCTTAAGAAAGAAGAAATATTCTAATATTTTTCTATCTTTTCTCAATAAATATCATCCATAATCTTGTACCAGACTTTGAATAGGTAGGTAGGGTTAAGAATTTTCAAATAATTTATATATGAGAGGGATACGTTCTGAGTTATCGGACAGTACCACATTTTCGATCATATAAGAAAATAATATTTAATAATTATTATTTATCTTAATTTTAATTGCTATCAATGATACCAGCAGGAATAATACCACTTAATTACTAATTAGTATCCATAATACCTACAGGTAACATGGATACCAATTAAATAATAATCATATTTATTATCATACGATCGGAAATGTGGAACAGTCCAATAACTCAAAACTCACCCTAAATAAATTACATCCCATTTGAAATTTCGAACAAGGCCATAACTTGAAGTCCATTCAATGAACTATAAAAGTTAGTTATAATTTAGATTAGTGTTGAATACAGCATTACTTTAGAGAGATTTTGTCATGTCGCTATGAGCTGGTAATGAGAGTATGAATCATTAATGAGTTAAACTATGATACATAGCATCATTAATGAGTTAAACTATGAAAACATAACATCATTAATGAGATACACTATGAATACATGGCATCATTAATGAGTTTAATGAACTACTGTACAGTTTGACTATGAATAAATATTATCATTAATGAGTTTAGCAGACTAATTATGAGTGAGTGACAGGAAGTTACTCATTATTATTATTAATGAGTTTAGCAGACTAATTATGAGTGAGTGACAGGAAGTTACTCATTATTATCATTAATGAGTTTAGCAGACTAATTATGAGTGAGTGACAGGAAGTTACTCATTATTATCATTGATGTAACTTCTTGAATGGAACAAAATTTCACAACTTATGAAACTATGTTAATAGACATTTAAAATATATTAATAATTGAAATAATAATAATAACCAATTCAACAGAAGCTATAGTACAAATAATAAAATAAATCATTAAAAATGTTGACAATGCCTACCTCAAACATAGAAAAAGGTTTGTACACGTCTTCTCACTGACAATGTTAAAAAAAAGTTACTTGCTGAAAAATTACTTCATTATTTTGGCTCTACGTGAGATGTTAAAATATGATGAGTCATGATACGTCATGTGAGTGGCTAGTAGAGCGTGACTCATATGAGTAAAACATGTGACTCATATGAGTAATACATGTGACTCATATGAGTAATACATGTGACTCATATGAGTAATACATGTGACTCATATGAGTAATACATGTGACTCATATGAGTAAAACATGTGACTCATATGAGTAATACATTGACTCATATGAGTAATACATGTGACTCATATGAGTAATACATGTGACTCATATGAGTAAAACATGTGACTCATATGAGTAATACATTGACTCATATGAGTAATACATGTGACTCATATGAGTAATACATTGACTCATATGAGTAATACATTGACTCATATGAGTAATACATGTGACTCATATGAGTAATACATTGACTCATATGAGTAATACATGTGACTCATATGAGTAATTCATGTGAATCATATGAGTAAAATATGTGACTCATAGGTTGATGGACATTTAACCTAAAGACATTTGGCCGAAATATCTTCATTTCGATTCGAAAGAATGGGATAGTAATATTATTTAATATAATAAAAATAATAACTTTAAATAACATAATAATCATTAATAACAAGTTCAAAAGTATGAAGAGAAGCTTTTTTCCACCCCTTGTATTTACAATGAAATCCAAGATTAGGAAAGAATTCAAATTGTTGAGCAACATATGCTTGCAGTTCGTAATGTGGATACACATTTTGTACACATTAAAATTTAATTTCCTTTTCATAAAATAACTTTTTTGCAATGGAAATAAAAATTATAATTTAATCAAATGGAGGCAGCAGTTCGTAATATGAATTTACATTGAATAAAAGTTTTTCGGACAAATGTCTGTTCGGCCAAATTTACGCCAAATCTACTTTCGGCCAATTGCGTTTCGGCCAAGTGTCCGCGCACTTGGCCAAGTGTGATCCATTCTTCCTACATAACTTAGAACTATGTATAAGTTTTTCATGACTCAGTACAATATGACTCTTATGAATTAGTCATATATGACTCATATGACTTACATGTCTCAGTTAAATATGAATCGTTTGACTCTATCAAGTAAGACACTCACTGAGTTTAATTTATTCCACTCTATATAATTATTCGTAGTGTTTTAATTTTCATTAGAGCTGTTTAAAGCTTCCATCTGACTACTACTAATGAAACTATGCACATTAATTTAATTAAAGCCAGACTTTGGAGGATTAGTGGAAGAAATTAATATGCAAAGTGTGAATTAATAGAGTTATTGAACCAAAGAATAAGGTACATGCTCTTAAATTGAAACTGTGAAAGTCTTCGGTCACTCTATATTGCTTTATGGTCTTAAAATTTATATATATTTCAATTAATATAGTATTTTATAACTAATATAATATTTTAACTAATATAGTGAAATTTTAAGATTAGTAACTTAAGAAGGTTTTTAATATTTCATGTATACAGCTGTCTTTTATTTTATAGATTCTATAATATTTTAGACTTTCTTAGAATCAACTGTATATATATTTTATTTACAATTATAATTTAATGTCTCAGAAAATTTTATGTAAAAAACTTTTTTGATTTTGTATCAGAATACAACAGTTTCTCAATAAACAATAACCAATAAAACATCAAAACTATAAGGATATTTTAAATAAGTGAGTTTATTTTTATAAAAAATCAAAGTATTTTTAACAAATAAAAAATAAGTGAAAATATTGAAGAAATTTGGAAATGGTATTTCTGAATAAAATCTACGGAGTTCACTAATAAAATTTGAGTTACTCTTATAATAAAATATACCCATTTTTAGAAAACGTATATTTTGGCAGTAATTGAGGTAATAAATTGTACTATAGAAAAATTATTGATCAATATACTAGCTTGGGCAGAAGATATGCAATAAAAAATTACTGAATTAAGATAAAATAATTTAATATTCATCAATATTTAATTTACATGTTCAATAATAAAAACCAAAACGTTTTTGCAAATAATATATGATAAAGATACTACATAGTATTCTTCAATATGTACTTCACTCATTCGATGACAGCAAATATAAAATAAATGTAGAATTTAAATGAAGATCTTAGTATCCTTCAACATGTCCACCGTTGGGTTCAATACATTTAGTTCACCATTGCTGTTACTTATCTCTTGATGAATTTTAAATTGTTTTTTAACATGCAAAACTTTTCAATTTACTGATGGAATATTACCATTGAATAAAGTGGTATATTGAAGACATAATTTTTATATGACTTCAAAGGGAAAAATGCATGGAAAATTTCAATCATATCTTTTCGGGGGCTAGTGAACATCAAAACTGCATTCCAATCGCTTTTGATCAGAATACGCCTTGGAGTAAGTAAAAATACGTCACCATCCTGTATATACCAAAGAAATACAGGGTGATCTATAAAAATTTGCTCCCTTTCATTTTTAAATTAATTAATTCATTGGAAAAAGAACATATTGGGATTTTTTTTTTCTTCATCTTATTATTTAAATGAATGATAGCCATCTTTACATATTGGTCTATATTATATAGAGAGATATGTTCGGTTAATTGTAATTCCCCCCAACTCACGTATATGCCGCTGAAGGCCAATCGTCTCGGTACCAAAGAATCACCGCCACTGCTTCCCCCGGAGGAGCCGTGACGTCACAGGGGAGGGACAGGGTTGCCCCCACTGGCTCTTCGATGTAGAGAACTCCTGATAAAAAATATATTTTATAATAAAATTTTAAAAACTATAGGGTACGTTGTGAATTATCGGTCAGTTCCACATCTTCAGTCATGAGGAAAAAAAACGATATAATAGAAATTATTTAATTCTTATTGGTATCTATGATACCTGTAGGTATTATGGATACCTCAATTTTATTTCACAAAAAATCCTTAATTATTTCCAAATAAATGTATTCCAAAAAATAATAAAATTAATTCCCAAATATTTTTTTTACAAAATTCTATGCAGAATTTTTAATCAATTTAATAAAAATATATATATATTTATATATTTCTAATAAAATCCCTCTATTCATTGATTCTGATAAAAGTTCAGAGGGTTGAATAGAAATGTTTTTCTTATGTAAATGAATGAGTTGGCAGAAATCCAAACACTGAAGATAAACTTTGGTGCAAATCGAACAAACTTTTAGCAAAGTACAGTGGGGCAATGTTGTAACTATATTGGGGCAATGTTGTAATTATATTGGGGCAATGTTGTAATTATATTGGGGCAATGTTGTGACAATATTGGGGCAATGTTGTAACAATATTGGGGCAATGTTGTAACAATATTGGGGCAATGTTATAACAATATTGGGGCAATGTTGTAACAATATTGGGGCAATGTTGTGACATTATTGAAGCAATGTTGTAAGAATATTGAGGCAATGTTGTAATTATATTGGGGCAATGTTGTAACAATATTGAGGCAATGTTGTAACAATATTGAGGCAATGTTGTAACAATATTGGGGCAATGTTGTAACATTATTGGGGCACTGTTGTAACAATATTGAGGCAATGTTGTAATTATATTGGGGCAATGTTGTAACAATATTGAGGCAATGTTGTAACAATATTGGGGCAATGTTGTAACATTATTGGGGCACTGTTGTAACAATATTGAGGCAATGTTGTAACAATATTGGGGCAATGTTGTAACATTATTGGGGTACTGTTGTAACATTATTGGGGCAATGTTGTAACATTATTGGGGCAATGATGTAACATTATTGGGGCACTGTTGTAACAATATTGAGGCAATGTTGTAACAATATTGGGGCAATGTTGTAACATTATTGGGGTACTGTTGTAACATTATTGGGGCAATGTTGTAACATTATTGGGGCAATGTTGTAACATTATTGGGGCACTGTTGTAACATTATTGGGGCAATGTTGTAACAGAATTGAGGCAACATTTGAGCTGTAATGTTTATCGTCACCCCAATATACTTTATTACCCGAGGTTGCTAATTAAATTGGTAATATCGCATGGAAGATTGTGTGGTATATATCAACATAAAATAAAATAGTATAAGGGATTTCCATTAGAAGATAATATTCATAGATTGAGAATAATTAATTTTAAATAATATGAAAAAATTCTCACTCTCTCACTAATATTTTCTCTCACTTTCTTTCCAATTTTTCTCTTTCCAATTTTTTCTCTCTTTCCAATTTTTTCTCTCTTTCCAATTTCTCTCTTTCCAATTTCTCTCTTTCCAATCTCTCTCTTTTTCTCTCTTTCCAATTTTTTCTCTTTTTCCAATTTCTCTCTTTCCAATTTTTTCTCTCATTCCAATTTCTCTCTTTCCAATTTTTCTCTTTCCAATTTCTTTCTTTCCAATCTCTCTCTTTCCAATTTTTTCTATCTTTCCAATTTTTTCTCTTTTTCCAATTTCTCTCTTTCCAATTTTTTCTCTCTTTCCAATCTCTCTCTTTCCAATTTTTTCTCTCTTTCCAATTTCTCTCTTTCCATTTTTTTCTCTCTTTCCAATTTCTCTCTTTCATAATTCTCTCATTCCAATTTCTTTCTTTCCATTTTTTTTCTCTCTTTCCAATTTCTCTCTTTCCAATCTCTCTCTTTCCAATTTTTCTCTTTCCAATATTTTCTCTTTCCAATTTTCAGTTCAAAATATTTCAAAGGCCAAAGCTCTTAAATTTTTTCACAGTCAATTTGTTCCCGAATGAGAATTTCTAACATTTACAAAGTGAAAAATAAACCAAGTTACTCGTCCAACCCTCTGAAGTTAAACTAGGCCTTCTCACACAAATAAATATATTTAATCTTAATTGAAAAGAATTTTACAATTAAAAACATGATATAAGAGGTAAATCTAATTTAAAAAATATTTTTAAATATATTTGATGAAGTACTTTGAATTAATATCAATTCATTCGATTAATTATACATTTATATTGATGATATAAGGAAAAAATCAGTGTGTCGTCTTGTTTAATTTAATTGTCGCTTGTATGACAGTAAAAAAATTATAAAAGAAAGTTAAGTCCCATCAATATTAATGATATCATTTGATTGCCAGTTTCTTTTTTCAATTTAATGTTCATTAATTAAATCTTTGTTATTTGAAGCAGACAATAAAAGCTGTGAATTTAATGAAGCAACGAAAGCGCCTGTTAGAATAGAAAAAAAATATCAGGAAGAAAGAAAAGGACGGGAAAGAGAATCTTTCCTAATTTGGGTGCATGACGTCATGGAATTAAGATAAAAATTCATTAAATGCAGTGACTGCATGTAGTCACTAGACTGACATGTACAATGCAGTGACTGCATGTAGTCACCAGACTGACATGTACAATGCAGTGACTGCATGTAGTCACCAGACTGACATGTACAATGCAGTGACTGCATGTAGTCACCAGACTGACATGTACAATGCAGTGACTGCATGTAGTCACCAGACTGACATGTACAATGCAGTGACTGCATGTAGTCACCAGACTGATATGTACAATGCAGTGACTGCATGTAGTCACCAGACTGACATGTACAATACAGTGACTACATGTATTTATCAGACTGACATGTACAATGCAGTGACTACATGTAGTCACTAGACTGACATGTGCAGGTCATGTCATTTGAAGTAGGAGGCGTTGTTAATATCCTATCGTTTCGTAACCTGTAGTCAGGATGGAAAAAATTCTAGGAGTTACAACCTGTGCGCATGATCATTTTACCCCAGAAACAACTGCAGTAGCCTCCCATAGGGAAAAACTCCACCTAGTTACCCTCACATAGAGGAAAAGACTCCACCTAGTTACCATCACAAAGGGAGAAAGCTCCACCTAGTTACTCTCACATAAGGTAGAACTCCACCTAGATACTCTCGCATAAGGAAAAAACTCCACCTAGTTACTCTCACATAGGGAAAAAGCTCCACCTAGTTACTCTCACATAAGGTAGAACTCCACCTAGTTACTCTCACATAAGGAAAAAACTCCACCTAGTTACTCTCACATACGGAAAAACTCCACCTAGTTAGCCTCTGAATGCCTTCATGTGAATTAATTCAAATTTTACCTTTTCCAAGTTTATAATTAAATGCAGCGAAAGAACACGAATCAGCGGACTTGAGAGGTTTGACGAAACTCTTCAAGGATATTCGGTACAAAGAAATGTTTGAAGAAATATCCTGTAAAGATGTTGTTGTCATGTTTTTTCTTCCTAATTTCATCTCAGTTTGGTTCTAACAAACTAAAAGTTGGGGTAAGTTTTAAAGCGAAACTTTCAACTGTTCCCTAAATTTGCATGTGAATTTAACTTAGAATGATTTGCCTCATGAGATTAAACTAGGGATTTTACCATCATTCTACCCTATAATTTGACAGATGTATAAGTCTGTATTCAGCCCAATATCTAACCTTGTATTTAACCCTATTTTTGCTTTCACAGATGCGGAAGGTAATGTTGTAGCTGGCATTTATTCATTTAATTATCGTCATGTAACTCACATCACTCAAAATGTCCTCAACCACATTGCGTGAAATTTGGTGGGACGATTGGTCAGTACCCAGGAATTATCAATAGTTTAATAGACTTTGGGGGCAAACTGGTCAAAAATAAAGGTCAAGGTCGTTTATAACTCAAGGATTATTGGATTGTAAAAATCATATATAAGCGGCGGCAAAGCTATGCGGTCTACCGAGTGCCCGTTCTAGATTCATCTATATATCTAACCCTTTATTCAGTCCTATATTTTGACCAATAAAAACTGCAGTTTAACCTGCATTTAATTCAATTTTTACTAAAGATTTAACAATGTATTTGGGAGCTAGGCCTCAATGTCCAAATGGATCGTTTGCTGAATTTTAAAACAGTGTGAAGGTTACAGAGCAGCTAGCGAATACTTCATGAACAGCAAAGTAATTCGTCTCTGCAAGAAGATACAAATAATATTCCACTAGGGATGAACTCTTACGGTGAAGAACATTCATACAATATCTATTTACAGTCAATACAAATAATATTCCACTAGGGATGAACTCTTACGGTGGAGAACATTCATACAATATCTATTTACAGTCAATACAAATAATATTCCACTAGGGATGAACTCTTACGGTGGAGAACATTCATACAATATCTATTTACAGTCAATACAAATAATATTCCACTAGGGATGAACTCTTACGGTGAAGAACATTCATACAATATCTATTTACAGTCAATACAAATAATATTCCACTAGGGATGAACTCTTACGGTGGAGAACATTCATACAATATCTATTTACAGTCAATACAAATAATATTCCACTAGGGATGAACTCTTACGGTGAAGAACATTCATACAATATCTATTTACAGTCAATACAAATAATATTCCACTAGGGATGAACTCTTACGGTGAAGAACATTCATACAATATCTATTTACAGTCAATACAAATAATATTCCACTAGGGATGAACTCTTACGGTGAAGAACATTCATACAGTATCTATTTACAGTCAATACAAATAATTCTAATGTGTAAATGCTACCGAAAAATCAGATAACGAATCTGTCCACCTCGTCTCCTTAGGTTTAAATGCCTATTTTAAAGAGCTAAATAATAGTAAATCTTCTTAAATTTCTCCAATTTGTCTCAGAAATGATGGCCTTTAATTCTTATTAGGTGACGGCCAAAGAAATTCTCTTGACAAATTAATTTGAAAAGGAACTGACACTTCCTTATGAATGGGAAACATTTCGCCAACTCAGCAAAATGGGGGAGCTTCTCTTGCTCTTTGGGGATATCTTCTTGCTTTTTTCTCTCTTTTTAGATGTTTTTTTCTTTGAACTTTCTTGGTTCTTTTCTTGGTTCTTTTCTTGGTTCTTTTCTTGGTTCTTTTCTTGGTTCTTTTCTCAGTTCTTTTCTCAGTTCTTTTCTTGGTTCTTTTCTTGGTTCTTCTCTCAGTTCTTCTCTCAGTTCTTCTCTCAGTTCTTATCTCAGTTCTTATCTCAGTTCTTTTCTCAGTTCTTTTCTCAGTTCTTTTCTCAGTTCTTTTCTCAGTTCTTCTCTCAGTTCTTCTCTCAGTTCTTCTCTCAGTTCTTCTCTCAGTTCTTCTCTCAGTTCTTCTCTCAGTTCTTCTCTCAGTTCTTCTCTCAGTTCTTCTCTCAGTTCTTCTCTCAGTTCTTCTCTCAGTTCTTCTCTCAGTTCTTCTCTCTGTTCTGTCTCAGTCTCATCCTTCACTGTCAGAGACTCTATTTTAATATCTTTTTAAATAACATTTTCAGTTTTGGTGTTAGTGCAGACACTCAGTGTTACTAAATGCATGACTCTACGATGCACCTTTTAGATGTCTAAATATTTTAGATGTCTAAATACTTAAGGAACCTCTCAGAATATGCAGCATCAAGAGGATTTAACGTCCTTTGTATATCTTTTCTTTTAAAGTCTGATGTGTTTGAGTTAAATTAAAGAACTAGTTATATTTAAAATTTTCACAGATTATTTAATGTATGTGTATATTAATATGATAAAGATATAAAAAAGGTATATGTTATACAGAGGGTAACGACTCAATTACCGACTGCTAACAGTTATCGTACAGCGAGTGTTACGTCATGATAGGTTAAGGAAATTTTTCAACATTCAGATTAGCTAATGACTTGTGTTAACGCCCCTTGTACGGTAACTGTGAGCATACGGTAATTGAGTAGTTACCCTATTAGATGTTAACGCCCCTTGTACGGTAACTGTGAGCATACGGTAATTGAGTAGTTACCCTATTAAATGTTAACGCCCCTTGTACGGTAACTGTGAGCATACGGTAATTGAGTAGTTACCCTATTGCATGAAATATTAAATAGTCACTATACTGACTATTTATCACAAATACTGAATAAAAATATCTCTGTGTTTAAAAATTGCAGAAGATTATGTGTTTGTCATTTATTTACTTATCTATTTATTTATTAGTAATATTGTTATTCGCATAACTTGAAAAGTATGAAACCAAATTCTATGAAATTTGGTATGAAGATTGGCCATTATCCAAGAACCAATTGATTGAATTTTGGAAGCGATTTGGTTGAAGGCATTCAACCAAATCTAGTGAGATTTGGTGAAACGATTGGATATGAAAAGGTCAAAATCGATTGAAGCGGCGGTGAAGGTGGGTGCTCTTAAATTTCCATTCTAGTTGTAAATATATATTACATGTAAATAATGCCAATCAAGAATTCCTCTCTGTAAATTAAATATATAATAATTGGTAATTTTGGTTAGGTATTCATTATATTTTTAGTTTCATAACTATTCTAATTATTTTTACAGTAAAAAAAGTTTTGTCCGAATAATTTCTAGGATCTTTCCCATTTGACAACTCCCACCAAATTTAATTCAAATTATTTTTTTATGTGTATTTTTGTCCATAGAATCCGAAAATCAAACCCGTTTTTTGTAGAAACTAATAGTTTTTGAGATATGAGGGTTTAAAATTATTTATTTCCTATGTATTACTGAAGGATTGAGAACTTTGAAAAAACTCGTGTTTTCACGCCTTTTGGTCAAAGATAGCCGTAATGTAGTTTGTTGTATCCGCTAGATTGTTGTACTGCACACTCCATGATTGTTTAATGACCTGGCAGGGGAATATGGGGGACGACACTCTCCCCATTACACACATAATCAGCATTGAAGTAATGTATTGAAAATATCACGGAAAGTGGAAATATTTTCGGTATATGTATTTAGGGGCGTGTCGCCCCCCGAGCCCTCCTGCCAGGTCATCAATCAATCATGAAGTGTGCAGTACAACAAATTATTGGATACAACAAACTACATTACTGTTTCATGTATAAAATCTATATTGTTTAAGTAATTTCAATGAAAACACGAGTTTTTTCAAAGTTCTCAATCCTTCAGTAATCCATAGGAAATAAATAACTTTAAACTCTCATATCTCAGAAACTATTAGTTTCTACAAAAAACGGTTTCGATTTTCAGATTCTATGGACAAAAATACATATAAAATAATTAATTTAAATTAAATCTGGTGGGGGTCGTCAAATGGGAGAGATCCAAATTTTAGAGGCACTGCACTTTACTCGTTGAGTGAATTTATAAATTATCCAAATTTTTAAATAGATATTCAAGATATATATCAGAATAATTAAGTGAATGTCCTAATTTTCTAAGCTGTATGACCAAAGTTACACTACAAAAATCCCATCACTATGTGATAATGTCAAAGCAAAGACATTTTCAGTCTGTTGTCACTCGTCCAAATTGACTCCAATGTCAACACTGTCAGAGAGTTCAAATGTCCTAAACTGTGGAACAGAAATGAACTGTGCAGAGTTTCGCTCAGTGCATTGCACTCAAAACTGAGCAGAGTTTCGCTCAGAGCACTGCACTCAATATATTCTGTGTACTACTGTGCCAGGGGCTTCAATTCCCTGTGAGGTAATTCAATTCTTTATCTTTGCAATAAGGTATTTCTCGATGTTTCCATAGGGTTGCCAAAAATAGGGGTTTCGGACAGACTTTGGAATCTTCATGTTTAATAGTTTGAATAAATTGATATGTTATGAAAGAACATGGTATGCTAATTGGATGTACTTACAATAATTAATGAGTAAATATATATTGTAATGTTTACCTAACCAACAATCTGAGAACCTAAAATTTGACATATAGAAAAATAAGAGTATCCCAATGGGGTAAGTTCCGAGTTGTCGGACATAAAAGAAGGAAATTTATATTTTAACATTTTTTTACAAAGTTACTATACTAAAAAGTTGGAACAATAGCTTAATATAAATTTAATCTAAAATTCTAAACTGAACTTACCATTTTTGAAAGTTGTAAATCCATAAACGTTCTGAATCAACGCTAGAAAGAAGATCAGCTGCAGCAATAGACGATTGAAACCTATAAAAGATCTTAGGGAAGCTTTAGTGGGATCCAAACCCTTAAACACTCGTAAATGTTGATATGTATAAACACGAAGTAGCTCCGTGCATCCATGAGCATCTGATGTTGATTTTCTGATCATTTTGATGGCTTTTTCATCACTATTTTTATCATTTTCAAGAAAAATATTTATTAATTTAAAAAATAACGATAAATTTATCTGTGAAATGGAAAATTAAATAAGATAAATATATACATAAAGTAACTAGTATTTAATAAACGTATATAATATAATAATGAGGTATAATTATTGGCGTGAAATATCAATTAATATGAATTAAAGTATTAATTATTGCGATACGTCTTATCAATATAATTATCATAACAGAGGTTTGACGTACGTCTGTTTAGACAACTCGATAGATCACATAGAAATGAAATACAAAGGACTCTAAGAAGCAGTAAGAGAGGAAAGTGGCTTCATGAACAAAGTCACCTTATTACATAAAACTTTAATGATTTTACATGAAAAATTTCATTCCTTCAAATAATCCAAATTTATAAATATGAATAATTAAGAAGATGCCCTAATTTTCCAAATATAATGATTCAGTTTTAACCAAAGCTACAACGAAAAATTCATTTATAAATTAAATTGTGAAAAATTTATTTCTTATTAATATTCGAATAGATTTTTTTTAAGTCGTACCCTTCAGAAATGATACCTAACCATCCTTCCTAACGTATCACAAGTAATTCATCTAACTTCTGATCCAATAATTTGCTAACTTGGAAGCTTTCAATCAATGGAAATCTTGCGGAAGAAAAAGAATAGGGGGTTCTAGAGCATCACGTCCCTTCAAAACCATCCCTGAGGCCAAAACTGCAGCTGACACATAAATGCATGGAACATCCAAACTTTGGGGATTTCAGGGGCAAGGGATGACAGGAATCCTATGGAGGATTTAACGGCGAAACTTACGATGACTCAGCTTAAAGTGATCGAAGTCACCTTAAACTGTGATATTGATGATATGGAGGTTTAGGACGTAAGGAGACGTTACAGAGTTATTAGACGTAAAGAGACGTTAGAGAGTTATTAGACGTAAGGAGACGTTAGAGAGTTATTAGACGTAAAGAGACGTTACTGAGTTATTAGACGTAAGGAGACGTTAGAGAGTTATTAGACGTAAAGAGACGTTAGAGAGTTATTAGACGTAAAGAGACGTTACTGAGTTATTAGACGTAAGGAGACGTTAGAGAGTTATTAGACGTAAAGAGACGTTAGAGAGTTATTAGACTTGAAGAGACGTTACAACATATCATCCGAGTTACAATGATAATAGAAACATATCATCCGAGTTACAATGATAATAGGAACATATCATCCGAGTTACAATGATAATAGGAACATATCATCCGAGTTACAATGATAATAGGAACATATCATCCGAGTTACAATGATAATAGGAACATATCATTATAGTTATTGCTAACAGATGCCTAGAAATGCGATATCTCGTTACTAATTGTCTCCACCAGATGGCGCTGTTACATCTTTTTGGGGCTTCTTTTCACTTCATAGTTCTTAATTAACTTTTAACTTTGCGTGTGTGTGTCATCATAAAATAATATAGTTTGCACTTTAGGATGCTCTGTGAGAATTAAAAACTGAATTTATCTCCCTGATAAATATTAGTTTGTTAAAAGTTTAAGTGATAATTGTGGAAATAATACCTACAAATTTGGGATTCTGGTCAAGATTTCCTATAATGTTAAGAGTTTCCTTGGCAATAAATTAAATCAGTTTAATATATTTAGTGATAAATTTATAAGTACTAAATTTATTATCTAATGAAAAGACTTTGTTAAAAATACACAGAAATAGTTGTACCTCATTATCACTATCTATGTATTAATTAACTATAATCAACTGACTTTTTCTCTGATAGTACATCATCACAGTGACTCTTTTCTCTGATAGTACATCATCACAATGACTCTTTTCTCTGATAGTACATCATCACAGTGACTCTTTTCTCTGATAGTACATAATCACAGTGACTCTTTTTCTCTGATAGTACATCATCACAGTGACTCTTTTCTCTGATAGTACATCATCACAGTGACTCTTTTCTCTGATAGTACATCATCACAGTGACTCTTTTCCCTGATAGTACATCATCACAGTGACTCTTTTCCCTGATAGTACATCATCACAGTGACTCTTTTCTCTGATAGTACATCATCACAGTGACTCTTTTCACTGATAGTACATCATCACAGTGACTCTTTTCTCTGATAGTACATCATCATAGTGACTCTTTTCTCTGATAGTACATCATCACAGTGACTCTTTTCTCTGATAGTACATCATCACAGTGACTCTTTTCTCTGATAGTACATCATCACAGTGACTCTTTTCTCAGATAGTACACAGTCACAGTGACTCTTTTCCCTGATAGTACATCATCACAGTGACTCTTTTCCCTGATAGTACATCATCACAGTTACTCTTTTCTCTGATAGTACATCATCACAGTGACTCTTTTCACTGATAGTACATCATCACAGTGACTCTTTTCTCAGATAGTACATCATCATAGTGACTCTTTTCTCTGATAGTACATCATCACAGTGACTCTTTTCTCTGATAGTACATCATCACAGTGACTCTTTTCTCTGATAGTACATCATCACAGTGACTCTTTTCTCAGATAGTACACAGTCACAGTGACTCTTTTCTCTGATAGTACATCATCACAGTGACTCTTTTCTCCGATAGTACATCATCACAGTGACTCTTTTCTCAGATAGTACACAGTCACAGTGACTCTTTTCTCTGATAGTACATCATCACAGTGACTCTTTTCTCTGATAGTACATCATCACAGTGACTCTTTTCTCTGATAGTACATCATCACAGTGACTCTTTTCTCTGATAGTACATCATCAAAGTGACTCTTTTCTCTGATAGTACATCATCATAGTGACTCTTTTCTCCGATAGTACATCATCACAGTGACTCTTTTCTCTGATAGTACATCATCACAGTGACTCTTTTCTCTGATAGTACATCATCACAGTGACTCTTTTCCCTGATAGTACATCATCACAGTGACTCTTTTCCCTGATAGTACATCATCACAGTGACTCTTTTCTCTGATAGTACATCATCACAGTGACTCTTTTCTCTGATAGTACATCATCACAGTGACTCTTTTCTCTGATAGTAAATCATCACAGTGACTCTTTTCCCTGATAGTACATCATCACAGTGACTCTTTTCCCTGATAGTACATCATCACAGTGACTCTTTTCTCTGATAGTACATCATCACAGTGACTCTTTTCCCTGATAGTACATCATCACAGTGACTCTTTTCCCTGATAGTACATCATCACAGTGACTCTTTTCTCTGATAGTACAGGTTTCTTCTACAGTTTAAGTTCCTCATTTTTCTTTTCTGTAACCATTCTGGAAAATTCAAAGAGAAAGTTTAAGAGATGATTTTTTCCGTCAACGGAAGTTACGAGCGAGAGTTAATGAGTTCAGATTGAGTGCACTTGAGAGGTGTGCACTGGCCCTTTGAAATGTGGTGCACTGGCCCTTCGAAATGTGGTGCACTGGCCCTTTGAAATGCTGGGCACTGGCCCTTTGAAATGTGGTGCACTAGCCCTTTGAAATGTGGTGCACTGGCCCTTTGAAATGTGGTGCACTGGCCCTTCGAATGGTGGTGCACTGGCCCTTTGAAATGTGGTACACAGGCTCATTACAGTGCAATTTCTGCACTGCAATGGGTTAATTAAACAGTACACGCAAATCTTTTTAACCAATCTATTTATGGCTACAGTTTTATTTATTTTAATTATTTATTTTAGGTAAATTTTATACATGTGTAACTAACGTATAACATGAATAAATAAATTAACAAAAATAAATGAAGGTGTAAATGTTCATGAAAAATATATTTTATCAGTGAATTAAATCTACCAATTACGTTCGAATTAGAGGTTTAACGTCTGTTTCGGAACCAAAGGCCATTTTGCTAATGTCAAAAGGAAATTAAATACAAAGGAATGGAAGAAAAGTATCCCACATTCGATATTGTTACAATTGTTCTAACTGGAAACCTATGGAAATTTAATTCTCCCATTTTTGGGTCAATTTCGACCACTAGTGAGAATATCATTGAAATATGGTCATCTGTTTGAAGAAAAACATCGAGGAAAACATAACAGGGTAACAATATCCAGATTCGAATTTTAAAAACAGGTTGAGAGTTTTGGGGAAATTCCTAGTTAGCGTCCCTATTTTATTTAGGGACGTGAACTAGGAAGGGGGTATTTGGATCGGTTCATTTTATTTTAAATTCCTTTTTTATTAAATAGTTATCTTTGCAAAACTTTTCACATGTAGTCTAATCCAACAGACATTTCAATATCGCGTAAATGTGTATATACTATATATTCGAACAGCACATGTCGGAGATCTTAATTTATTTCTTTTTCAAAACTATATTCTGAAATTTTCTGAATTTCAATTTCAAATATACCTTTCTGGTCTTATATATATATATATGTAGTTAAAATTGCTAGATTTTCTGTAGATTAGTATTTCCTAGTGCAATATAATTTCATCAGATAAAAAGGTAAATAAATTTAAGAAAAATTAATATAAAAATCGCGTCCCTAAATGAAATAGGGACGTGAACTAGGAATTCACCAGAATTGCAATAGGTTAGGTCTATTATCCTATACCTCTTTCTTTTTAATTCTTTTAAAAAGAAATTTAAAATATTCCTTGTGAAGTTTAAATGCGCATCTCAACTTCACCCTAATAATTATATTCATGCTTTAATTTCTTTCTTTATGAAAAAAATAATTATTTAAAGATTTGCCTTTTTATTTAAGTATTTAATAACAAGTTACATTTAAATTAGGTCAGAAAATAACTCTCTCATCACAGCTCGTAATTATATCTTATTAAGCTCTTATTTACAACCTCATTTACTTTTAATGTGCTGTAAATAAAAGGCCGGTAGAGTCATTTAGTCCGTAATTATCCCGCTTTATTTGTTTGTCGCACGTAAACTTTCTTTCTATTTAACTTTGCTTAATTACTCAGCATTGCAATGAATAAAATATTATTGTCTGCAATTGGAAATGATCAACAATATAGGGCAAGTTTCGAGTTATCGGACGGTTCACATCTTCGATTATATAAGAAAATTGTATATAATAGTCATATAATTCTTATTAGTTTGGTATCCATAATTCCTGCATGTATCTTGGATACCAATTTAAAAAAACTGTTTTTTTTTAATTCAGTTACGTGTTAAAAAGATTAAAGTAAACACCCACTGTGACACGTTCTACCAAACTGTCAGTATATTTATATTATAAGTAACTAATGTACGAAATTACGTAACGGTTGGAGTAACGTAACTTGCTATAGATCTCGCTATCTAATATTTGGAAACAGTTAACTCAGTCTACGCTTAAAAATGACTTACAATTTAATAAATACAAACACCGAAAAAATGCTAGGAAGCGATCATAGAAGATTAAGTGTGATCCGCTCTTAATCTCCTATGGCCCCACCATAACTTTCTCTCTCAATCTTCTATGGCCCCACCATAACTTCCTCTCTTAATCTTCTATGGCTCCACCATAACTTTCTCTCTTAATCTTCTATGGCTCCACCATAACTTTCTCTCTTAATCTTCTATGGCTCCACCATAACTTTCTCTCTTAATCTTCTATGGCTCCACCATAAATTTCTCACTGGGTTCATCCAGTCGCTCGTGACTCAAAATTCGGGAACAAACATTCCGACAATGGGAATACAAACACTCAGATTCCAGACAATCAAATTCCATCCAATCAAATCTCTGACAATAAAAAATCTAACCTTCACTCAAAAATTGTCACAATTTGAATAAAACGAAAAGTGTAGTCGGTTTCGTAAGTTTCAAGTTATTGGACAGTTCCACATTTTCGACCATGTAAGAAAATATAGAATTCAACATTTTAACTCGTTATTTTAATTGATATCCATGATACCTGCAGGTATCATGGATACTGATACTGTCGAAAATTATACTGTCGAAAATGTGGAGGTAACCAAAAATTCTTAACTTCCCCTATAATAAAATTAAAAATTTACAATAAATTTCTTATTACGAATATTAACCTTTTCACCGCGGAGTTTTTTCTGCTCGAAATTTGAACTTCTCAGCATGTTTTTTGGTTGTTTTGATGGTATAAAATGTGCCTAGAATGATGGCAGTCTTTTTTTCCTCAATTTATTATGTAGGGGCTGTCCCTTTTGTCATCAACAACTAATGACTAGTGGGACGTATTTGTCCCACTATAGTCAAATGAAAATGGTAATAAATATGTGTTTATTGTTAATTAAACTCCTGAATAATAAAAATAACTTTTCATAAATCAAAATGAGTTGCTGTGGTTTATATTTACCTTAAAAAATAGATTATGAGTGAGACACATAAGTCCCAGTCACGTAATATATTCATATCGTCCACATTTCTCGTATAAGATTCATATCACAGGAGATATTATATAGTATATAAGAATGCATATTCTAATCTGTTTCTTTATGAAAATAAGCACAGAAAAAGGATATAAGTTTTTAAAAGATATTGGATATATAGTAACATTTTGAAGGTAAACTACCACGCCTTTTACTTTCATTTTACATGATGAAATGAATTACTAATGTATAAAATTAAAAATTCAGCTTCCATAGGTCACAAAATTTTGGTAATTGTTCGAAATGTCACTCCGGTCATGTTTAAGGATAGATTTTGTAAAAATAATAATTAAACAGTAAACAGGTTAAAAAGAATGGAAATAATATTGTTAGATAATTTATAATATACAATTGATTCAGTGTTTATAAATCAACACAGCCTGAATTTTTACTTAATAAAATCAAAATAAATCAACTAAAGTGCGATAAAAATATCAGAACATTAACATATGATTTGGTTTCTTCTTTTTAAACTGAAAACACCCTCTGGTTTCTATGATATTCGAAGATTCTGCCAGTGAAAATCTTCTAAAACTTTGGAGTAATAAATCCTGGGTCTAGAGAAACTCTTAAAAATGTTATGGTTGATTGTCAGCTAAAATTTCAAGACGCCATCAAATAATGAATTTCGAGCATTTTCCTCCCAAATGATAAAGTGAGCATAAATAGCTAGGCGCTCTAAAACTTTATGATAAAATGTGTCGTGTTTTGGCCGTAATACCCACAGCGTCATATTTTACGGGGCTTCTTAAGGAATTCGGGCAGTTTGAACGGATTCGACCGATTGCATGAAATCCAATCCTACTTAATTTGCAAACGAAGCAGATATTCGACCTCTGGTTTTAGAAGTGAATTTTCGACATCTGGTTATAGAAGTTAATTTTCGACCTCTGGTTTGAGAAGTGAATTTTCGACATCTGGTTTTAGAAGTTAATTTTCGACATCTGGTTTTAGAAGTGAATTTTCGACATCTGGTTTTAAAAGTTAATTTTCGACATCTGGTTTTAGAAGAGAATTTTCGACATCTGGTTTGAGAAGTGAATTTTCGACATCTGGTTTTAAAAGTTAATTTTCGACATCTGGTTTGAGAAGTGAATTTTCGACATCTGGTTTTAGAAGTTAATTTTCGACCTCTGGTTTGAGAAGTGAATTTTCGACATCTGGTTAGAGAAGTGAATTTTCGACATCTGGTTTTAAAAGTTAATTTTCGACATCTGGTTTTAGAAATGAATTTTCGACATCTGGTTTGAGAAGTGAATTTTCGACATCTGGTTTTAAAAGTTAATTTTCGACATCTGGTTTGAGAAGTTAATTTTCGACATCTGGTTTTAGAAGTGAATTTTCGACATCTGGTTTTAGAAGTGAATATTCGACCTCTGGTTTGAGAAGTGAATTTTTGACATCTGGTTTTAGAAGTGAATTTTCGACATCTGGTTTGAGAAGCGAATATTCGACCTCTTGTTTTAGAAGTGAATTTTCGACATTTGGTTTCAGAATTAGAATGAAATAAATATTTAGCTCTGATTTAGAATTTGTAAGTACCATCACAATTGAGGTTTCGATACCTTTATTAAGTTTCGCATGTTTCATTTTTTTTGAATTGTTTCATTAATAGAAAATGTTTCTCCAACAGTAGAATAAACTGTATAATAGCACAAATTAAACTGTATAATAGCACAAATTAAACTGTATAATAGCACAAATTAAACTGTATAATAGCACAAATTAAACTGTATAATAGCACCAATTAAACTGTATAATAGCACCAATTAAACTGTATAATAGCACAAATTAAACTGTATAATAGCACAAATTAAACTGTATAATAGCACAAATTAAACTGTATAATAGCACAAATTAAACTGTATAATAGCACCAATTAAACTGTATAATAGCACAAATTTAACTGTATAATAGCACAAATTAAACTGTATAATAGCACATATTAAACTGTATAATAGCACCAATTAAACTGTATAATAGCACAAATTGGGAACATTAGTAACTTTGAAAATTCAAAAGAAATATCGAACATTATCTTTTTAAAGTTGTCAACTTTTCAAATTACGCTGAAGAGAAACTTCAAAAATTGAACGAAACATAGAAACTAAATAGGATATGACTATCGGCTACTATGTCATATCGGCTATTGTGTCATATCGGCTACTGTGTCATATCGGCTACTGTGTCATATCGGTTCCTGTGTCATATCGGCTATATATGTCATATCGGTTCCTGTGTCATATCGGCTACAGTGTCATATCGGCTACTGAGTCATATCAGCTACTGTGTCATATCGGCTACTGTGTCATATCGGCTACTGTGTCATATCAGCTACAGTGTCATATCGGCTACAGTGTCATATCGACTACAGTGTCATATCGGCTACAGTGTCATATCAGCTACAGTGTCATATCGGCTACAGTGTCATATCGGCTATAGTGTCATATCGGCTACAGTGTCATATCGGCTATAGTGTCATATCAGCTACTGTGTCATGTCGGCTATAGTGTCATATCGGCTACGGTGTCATATCGGCTACTGTGTCATATCAGCTACTGTGTCATATCTGCTACTGTGTCATATCGGCTACTGTGTCACATCGGCTACTGTGTCATATCGGCTACTGTGTCATATCGGCTATAGTGTCATATCGGCTACTGTGTCATATCGGCTACTGTGTCATATCGGCTACTGTGTCATATCGGCTATAGTGTCATATCGGCTACTGTGTCATATCGGCTACAGTGTCATATCGGCTATAGTGTCATATCGGCTACAGTGTCATATCGGCTATAGTGTCATATCGGCTACTGTGTCATATCGGCTACAGTGTCATATCGGCTATAGTGTCATATCGGCTACAGTGTCATATCGGCTATAGTGTCATATCGGCTACTGTGTCATATCGGCTACTGTGTCATATCGGCTATAGTGTCATATCGGCTACTGTGTCATATCGGCTACTGTGTCATATCGGCTATAGTGTCATATCGGCTACTGTGTCATATCGGCTACTGTGTCATATCGGCTACAGTGTCATATCGGCTATAGTGTCATATCGGCTACAGTGTCATATCGGCTATAGTGTCATATCGGCTACTGTGTCATATCGGCTACTGTGTCATATCGGCTATAGTGTCATATCGGCTACAGTGTCATATCGGCTATAGTGTCATATCGGCTACTGTGTCATATCGGCTACTGTGTCATATCGGCTATAGTGTCATATCGGCTACTGTGTCATATCGGCTACTGTGTCATATCGGCTACAGTGTCATATCGGCTATAGTGTCATATCGGCTACTGTGTCATATCAGCTACTGTGTCATATCGGCTATAGTGTCATATCGGCTACTGTGTCATATCGGCTACTGTGTCATATCGGCTACAGTGTATTTAGTCTTCATTATCACACGTGTGTGACAATCGCTTTATGTTTTAATCTCCAGACAAGTTAGTCTGTAAGATTGTCTCCAAGAAACTGAAGAATATTCCCTAGTTTGTCTCCACTTCATTATAACTACCCCGAGAACATTAGGTATTTTATACTAAGTTTATTTCTTGGTTAACTCCAGTTAAGCTTTAATCAGGGAATTTGCCCGAGTTTTATTTGACTTTAATTACTTGGTATAATGACGTATTGTGGTGCCTAAGACACACTTTGGGGTAACTTTACTATCTAAGAACATTTTTAGGGAGAATTGAGATACACAATTGGTGACGATGCATAATATGGAGTCAATAGTGTTTTGAATTTGGGGTGGAAACTGATTACGAGATGGTAAAAATATATACCATGTGGAGGGAGCAATTAGAAATATAATTAACCGGTTGTTTAAAACTTGTTGAGAACAAGTTTTACAGTGACTCTTGTCTCTGATAGTACATCATCACAGTGACTCTTGTCTCTGATAGTACATCATCACAGTGACTCTTTTCTCTGATAGTACATCATCACAGTGACTCTTTTCTCTGATAGTACATCATCACAGTGACTCTTTTCTCTGATAGTACATCATCACAGTGACTCTTTTCTCTGATAGTACATCATCACAGTGACTCTTTTCTCTGATAGTACATCATCACAGTGACTCTTTTCTCTGATAGTACATCATCACAGTGACTCTTTTCTCTGATAGTACATCATCACAGTGACTCTTTTCTCTGATAGTACATCATCACAGTGACTCTTTTCTCTGATAGTACATCATCACAGTGACTCTTTTCTCTGATAGTACATCATCACAGTGACTCTTTTCTCTGATAGTACATCATCACAGTGACTCTTTTCTCTGATAGTACATCATCACAGTGACTCTTTTCTCTGATAGTACATCATCACAGTGACTCTTTTCTCTGATAGTACATCATCACAGTGACTCTTTTCTCTGATAGTACATCATCACAGTGACTCTTTTCTCTGATAGTACATCATCACAGTGACTCTTTTCTCTGATAGTACATCATCACAGTGACTCTTTTCTCTGATAGTACATCATCACAGTGACTGTTTTCTCTGATAGTACATCATCACACTGACTCTTTTATCTGATAGTACATCATCACAGTGACTCTTTTCTCTGATAGTACATCATAACAGTGACTCTTTTTATTTAGTGGTTGTTTATTCTATCAGTGATGGTACATCTTCAAAAGTTATGACTTTTATTAGGAAATTGGTAGTAAAAAGACACTCAACTTCGTTCTAAAAACCGAGACAAACTGACGTTTATTTGTTAATAAAAACTTGAGTGACTTTACCTAACTAAGAAATATAGCACACTGACCAATATATTCGGAGCTTCGGCTATACAATAAATATATATATATATACCTTTCATAATATTTTAAAACGTATATTCCGGTTATTATTTTTCGTGTTAGAGGGTAACGTCAACATATTACATTTGGTAATAGGTTGGTTATCATTTTCATCTGTTAGAGAGTGACGTCAAACTAATACTTTTACACTGGTTATCATTTTCATCTGTTAGAGAGTGACGTCAAACTAATACCTTTTTACTGGTTATCATTTTCATCTGTAAGAGAGCGACGTCAAACTAATACCTTTACACTGGTTATCATTTTCATCTGTTAGAGAGTGACGTCAAACTAATACCTTTACACTGGTTATCATTTTCATCTGTTAGAGAGTGACGTCAAACTAATACCTTTACACTGGTTATCATTTTCATCTGTTAGAGAGTGACGTCAAACTAATACCTTTACACTGGTTATCATTTTCATCTGTTAGAGAGTGACGTCAAACTAATACCTTTACACTGGTTATCATTTTCATCTGTTAGAGAGTGACGTCAAACTAATACCTTAACACTGGTTATCATTTTCATCTGTTAGAGAGTGACGTCAAACTAATACCTTTACACTGGTTATCATTTTCATCTGTTAGAGAGTGACGTCAAACTAATACCTTTACACTGGTTTTCATTTTCATCTGTTAGAGAGTGACGTCAAACTAATACCTTAACACTGGTTATCATTTTCATCTGTTAGAGAGTGACGTCAAACTAATACCTTTACACTGGTTATCATTATCATCTGTTAGAGAGTGACGTCAAACTAATACCTTTTTACTGGTTATCATTTTCATCTGTTAGAGAGTGACGTCAAACTAATACCTTTACACTGGTTATCATTTTCATCTGTTAGAGAGTGACGTCAAACTAATACCTTTACACTGGTTATCATTTTCATCTGTTAGAGAGTGACGTCAAACTAATACCTTTACACTGGTTATCATTTTCATCTGTTAGAGAGTGACGTCAAACTAATACCTTTACACTGGTTATCATTTTCATCTGTTAAGAGAGTGACGTCAAACTAATACCTTTACACTGGTTATCATTTTCATCTGTTAGAGAGTGACGTCAAACTAATACCTTTACACTGGTTATCATTTTCATCTTTTAGAGAGTGGACATCAAATAAACATATTTTTATCTTACTTACATTTACACTCTGGCTATCATTTTTATTTGCTAGAGTTGCCAGATCTCCCTACATTCGTGGAAAGGTCTTTATTCAGATGTAAATAGAGTACTACAGCGGCAATAGAAGCACTTTACAGGCAAAAAAGTACCTAAATGGTGAGAGGAAGCCTAGTGGAAGGTCTTCATAAAAACTCTACGGTGTTTCTCAGATGCAATGAACTTATTTAATATTAACTTAGCCCTAGGGAAATATAAGGACGAGCTCTTTTGATTAAAGGGCCGAGTTTTCCTAGAGTGTTGAAATGCTGACCTACTAATTTTAATTTTAGTTAAAAGAAAGAAAATTAATTGGTTACATAAATTATTTAGACAATCTAAACAATCCGAAAATATCTTTCGTTTTTCAAATTAATTTTGTACGGCAATACGTTTAATGAATAGAATTAAAAACTTGATGCAAGCTTTAAATTAATTGGAATTATTAATTTATTATAAATATTGATATTAAAATTTTAAACACATACAAAATAAAATAATTTGGAAGTTGAAAATATAATTCAGAAAAGTCAATCTTTTTCAAAATGGGGTTTACTTCTTTTTATTTGTTTATTATTAATTCATGAAAAGTATAATGGATAATTATTTAATTGTGCTTTTATGATATGATTATTAATAGCTACCATAAAATATATGGAAACCATTATATTTTAGTTCAATTTTAGGAATAAACTTGTTATAAATAACTGTTTCAATAATAAGTATATAATTATTATTATTAACTAATTATTGATATATAAAATATTGAATTATTAATTTATTCTTGTTACAAATATTAGATTCATATTGATTTAATTAATATTATATATTTTCTAATATTAATCGTTTTTTAGTATTAATTTTTTTTTATAATATTTATTTCGTTAATATTAACTATTTCGTAAATATTATTCGTTTTGTCAATTTTATTAATATTAATTATTAGTAACTCCACTGTACGAGTGCGGTACGTGTTCCCTCAGTTGACATTAATTACCAATATTAGGTGAATCATAATAAATTAACAATAAAAATAATGGTTATAATAAACAAACAACATCTACACTAGTAAGTAACGTTCATATTAATTGAGTCAATAAAATTTGAATTAAATAATGAAAACTAACCTCTAGGGTGTATTCCAAGTTATCGTACGGATCCACACGGATCGACTTTATAAGAAACAAGTATATAATAATTATAATTAATAATTAAAATTAAAATAATTAATAAATAGCATTATATACTTCTTATATTATCGAAAATATGGAACTGTCCGTAAACTAGGAACTTACCCACAGAGAAAGGATTAGTTGAAACAAATCAAATTTGATTTGTTTTGACTCATATGAATGGGTTATTTTTGCCCCTATTTACGTGGTGAGTTGCAGGTACAATTTAAAAGTAATTAAATTGACGTTAGTTAAAACAAAACAGTCGTTTTGACTCACACTTAAACTTAAAAAAGTAGCGCCAACTCTCATAGTAAGTTAATTTATACACCAGATACATTGAATTAACAGTCTTTGTGAGTTACTGCAATACACTCTGTCATAGTTGTTTCAACATACTTTGAAATTCTCAAAAAAGTAACTTTTAACTCTCATAGTAAGTTGATTCAATCCATAAAATCAATTGAGTTAACTAATGTTTGATGACACACACGTCATAGTTGTTTTAACTTACATGAAAACATGAATAAAGTCCAACCAACTCACGTAATAAATTGATTCAAAGCATAAAATGGTGCCCCATTAAATATGACTACGTGGGTTGTACTTTTTTCTCTCTGTATAGATACACATATTAATAATTGATATCTGTTGATATAATATATAATTCATTTATCAACATTAATTACTGTTAACGCCACTGTTCGAGTTCTGTGCGTTGACATTCATTACCGAAATTACCTCATAACAGTTAGAGGCAATCAACACACCAATAATGTTAATTAAACACATAACATCTACACTAGTTAGTAACTTGTATAAATTAATGAAAAACTAATAACCAGGGTGTATTCCTAGTTTTCGTACGGATCCAGATTATCGATCATATAAGAAACGAGTATATGATGATTATTATTGAAGATTTATTTTAATTGGTATCCATGATACCTGCAGGTATCATGGATATAAATTTAAATAATTAGTAAATAACAGATACTTCTTACATGATCGAAAATATGAAACTGCTCAATAACAAGGAACTTACCCTACTAATTATAATGAAACTTATTATTTGTAATATGGAGACAAAAATAAACAGAAAATAGTGTTCAGATTTCCTGTAATTATAAAGAAAATCCTATAGGGTGAAAAACCTATCACCGATTGATTACTTTTTCATACAAATTAGTGGATGGACATTATATTATTAAAAATTTAATGTATTGATATAATAATGATATATGTATATATATATATATATATATATACACTTTGAATGAATATATTGATAAAAAAAAAATATTGATATAATCAACATAAATAGTTATTAATAAATGGTTAAAATGTATTCGACATATATAGTTTAAAACTATTGATATTTACAAATGAAATAAATATTTAGTTTTCTTTTTTTCAAATTAAATTATTTTAATAATATTAATCATCATCAGCCGGTTTGTTCGAAATTCACTGGCGTTCAAATCCCAAGGAGCAAGAGCGACACACTACCTCCCTCCACCACCTCCAGATTCAAACTAGCTATCACAGTAGGTCAGAACCCAAACACGTTTGTAACATGAATTCTGAGTAGTAGCAGGTTATCATTTTACAGATTTATGGTCATATTCTAACACAAGATCTATTCCCTATGAAAACTGGCAAACAAAGCTGCATGTGATAATTTAAAAGGGTGATAAATGATAATGTGTTGTGCTGTAATTTGAAGCTCGCTATATTATTGTAGTTGTAGGTTCTGTTTACGAGGACATTTCATGGCTTATAATTGCTTCTTCAACAGTTCGGATTATTCTCTAGTTTACTCGTTATTACTTTATTATTTATTACTTGATGTTATCAACTGAAGAATTTACACGAACATTATTTATTGGTTAGGTTGAGGAAGACAGTTTTATGGCCTGATTTTAATAATTTTAAGGTAATTTCATACAGCTTTTAATGTACCTAATTCCTATAACTTGTATGAAGCACTGTTTTATTTACGCTGTTTCTAAGAAATGAATTCATATTATCGAACTATAAGAGCTGTTTCTTTTTATTTTAAAAAACTGAATTGTGTGAGAATAGTTAGTTCAAACAATTATAATTATTATTTTTCTGATCATCCACCAATTTCCAAAATTAAAAAAAAAACCTAACGATCTATTTTTTTATTCACGATATATAATTTTTTTCAGTTTTAGTAAGTCAATTAAAGTACCAGTCTGAAAAGTGGCACAAGTACCAGTCTAAAAAGTAATACAAGTACCAGTCTAAAAAGTAATACAAGTACCAGTCTAAAAAGTAATACAAGTACCAGTCTAAAAAGTAATACAAGTACCAGTCTAAAAAGTAATACAAGTACCAGTCTAAAAAGTAATACAAGTACCAGTCTAAAAAGTAATACAAGTACCAGTCTAAAAAGTAATACAAGTACCAGTCTAAAAAGTTGTCTAATTTCTTAAAATTGGAAAAATAATGAAATTCACTTAGGACCTAAAGCTCCTATGACTAATTTAGTAGAGGATTAATGTCTGTTTCGAAACAAGAGGTTGTCGCTGATGTCAGCGGGAAGGTTATGAAGATTACTTGGGAAAATGTCAACAAAAATAAAAGGAAATAAAGGAAAATAACTTTGAAATTCTAAACATAGATGGCCGTTATGTAGTTTGTTGCATCAGCTAGGTTGTTATACTGCACACTTCGTGGTTGTTTTAATGACCTGGCATGGGGGTTCAGGGGTCGGCACGCCCCCCGATACATACACATTAGTATACGATCTCTTGATGAATAAAATGAAGTTATTAACGCACGTTATGCATTAGGGGGTAAAAGAGGTATGGAAACTCACAGCGCATTCTCGAGATTGAGCAAATTGCGTGGAACATATGTGCGTTGACAGAAGTGTGCTGAGCTTCCCATTGTACCAATCACTAACTAGAGTTCAGACTACAGGCAAGCCTCGCTTTAAGTACAACTCACTTTAACAAAAGTGGTTCTTTTTTCGAGTCATGTCTCGAAATGAGAACCGTTCGTAGACATAGAAAACGGAGACAATTTTCTGTGATTATTTCCCGGTAACTAAGAAAACATCAAAATTATAATCCAGATGAGGTTGTATTTTCAACATGTCCTATTTTAGGGTTAGCTACGGGTTATTGCACGGTTCCATATTTTCGAACACGTGAAAATCTTTATATAATAATCTTTATTTAACTTTTATTTCAATTGGTATCCATGATACCAATTTGAATAGAAGTTAAATAATAATTATAATATTTTCGTTTCTGACGTGTCCGAAATTGTAGAACCAACCAATAACTTGGAACTTAGTACCCTACTACCAAAAACATAAACATTTCATAGAGCATAAAATTTCTATTTGTTAAATGTAGCACAATAATTATAGAAATCTAAGTATCTATTAATTACTTGCCTATACTGAGTGAGAGTTAAGCTATGGATGGATTTTAAAACATTTAATAAATGCACGACTTAAACTTTTTCATCACAGTCACAAACAATGAAAGACTGTATATTATTATTAACGTAGTACTCTAATAACTCTTAAGACAAATTTTCTTTCAATAACTCATAGAAAATGAGATATATAATCAAGGAGTAACAATTATAAATTTCTTGTTACTTTTATTCGCTTTAGTTACCGTTTGATAACTAAACTGAGTCGTGATTTGGTAACTAAAGCGGAGGATGCCTGTATACATTTTTAAGTCAATTCAGCACAAAAATGTACAAGCAAAAGTGAAATTCAAGATGGAAAAAATGGAGTGTCCTATATAACTAATTGGATATTATTTGTCGATGCTAAGAAAAATATCTGATTACGACGGTGAATAACTTGACGATGTCAACCATTGTGGTCTTGAGGACCGTACACACGTAGGGTTTTTTAAGTCTTTCCACCAGACTTTTTGCTAAGCTCCTCCTACTTTTGCCACGAGAATATAAGAAAAAACGATATAATAATTATTTATTTTAGTTGGTATCCATGATACATACAGGTATCATGGATACCAACTAAAATAAATAATAATTGTATCCCTTTTTCTTATATTCTTGTGGAAAAAGTAGGAGGAACTTAGCAAAAAGTCTGGTGGAAAGACTTAAAAAACCCTACGTGTGTACCGACCCTTTAAGATGGGGAAGAAAAACAATAAATGTTTTTTTTTCAATATTACTGACATATTCATTACATTAATTTTAACATTGCACTAAATATTATTTTTCGTATCATTTTCTGATAGGGTAAGTTCCAAGTTATCAATTGCTTCTAACATTTCGATAATGATTAAAATAACGAGTTAGGATCTCAAATTAGATGTATATCCTATTTCCTATGATCGAAAATTTATAACTGTTCAGTAACTCGGAACTTACCCTAAGATCTCTTTCCAATTTTCTCACTCATATTATTTTTTTGTATATATTTATAAAAGTCCTGAACAACTAGGTAACTATTTGAAAAAAATGAAAACAACTTTAACTGTGTTAAACAACTCTAACAGTTGTTGTTAAACAACTCTAACAGTTATTGTTAAACAACTCTAACAGTTGTTGTTAAACAACTCTAACAGTTGTTGTTAAACAACACTAACAGTTGTTGTTAAACAACTCCAACAGTTGTTGTTAAACAACTCCAACAGCTGTTGTTAAACAACTCCAACAGTTGTTGTTAAAAAACTCCAACAGTTGTTGTTAAACAACTCTAACAGTTGTTGTTAAACAACACTAACAGTTGTTGTTAAACAACTCCAACAGTTGTTGTTAAACAACTCTAACAGTTGTTGTTAAACAACTCTAAAAGTTGTTGTTAAACAACTCCAACAGTTGTTGTTAAACAACTCCAACAGTTGTTGTTAAACAACACTAAAAGTTGTTGTTAAACAACTCCAACGGTTGTTGTTAAACAACACTCACAGTCCCTGCAGAGCTGTCGGCCATATCAAAAGGACTATTGATGTAAAGATTCAAGATGTTCGAAACACTCGTCACAGATTCGCCCGTTAGATCTTTATTTGCCAGGCGGTAGATAGATCTTCTGGTGTAGAAAAGATCGTCAGATCTACCAATGGAGAGGTAGTTGGTGTCCTTGATTTTGCAGGCTGACCCTGTCGAACTACCGATGTTGAATTCACTGAAACTGATTCGGAGTCTGTTGCCTTCTGGGCCCTGGATGGAAAATAGGAAAAATATTAAAGACTATATGAAAGAACAGATAATTAGGAGTACACTAGTGTCAGGTTATTAAGTAGTTATCCCAATTGAAGCACCATAACTCTATTATAGTAGTACATAAGGTAATTTACGAACTGCCGATCAGTTTCACATCTTCGATCATATAAGAAAAAAAAATGAAATGATAATAATTAATCCTAAAATCGAATAATACTCATTATTTAGATTTTCCTTATAAAATCTAAGATGTGAAACCGACCGATAATTCGTAACTTATCCTACAATAAATAAGTTAATATCTTCTATAATAATATTATCTTCTATTCAAACTTATCACTCACTTTCAGTCGGTATTCTTTAGATGGTCCAGGGGAAGGTTCACTGTGAACCAAACTGTAAGTTTCACCTTCCGCTAGTTCAATTACCTGTGTAAAGAAACATAATTAATTAACTTGATGAATTTGGAGGATATTTTAATATTTAAATAACCAATGATGCAATTCGTATTTCAGTGTATATTTTGATATTCATCAGAGTAATACATACATTTATATGCATACATTTCATCAATTACACGGTAGAATGTATAAATTCAACGGACCAGAAAAGTGAATGACTGCAGTGAACCTTTAAATAATGACAGTGAACCTTTAAATGACTACAGTGAACCTTTAAATAATGGCAGTGAACCTTTAAATGACTGCAGTGAACCTTTAAATAATGGCAGTGAACCTTTAAATAATGGCAGTGAACCTTTAAATAATGGCAGTGAACCTTTAAATAATGGCAGTGAACCTTTAAATAATGGCAGTGAACCTTTAAATAATGGCAGTGAACCTTTAAATAATGGCAGTGAACCTTTAAATAATGGCAGTGAACCTTTAAATAATGGCAGTGAACCTTTAAATAATGGCAGTGAACCTTTAAATAATGGCAGTGAACCTTTAAATAATGGCAGTGAACCTTTGACTGACTGCAGTGAACCTTTAAATGACTGCAGTGAACCTTTAAATGACTGCAGTGAACCTTTAAATGACTGCAGTGAACCTATAAATGACTGCAGTGAACCTTTAAATAATAGCAGTGAACCTTTAAATAATAGCAGTGAACCTTTAAATGACTGCAGTGAACCTTTAAATGACTGCAGTGAACCTTTAAATGAGTGCAATGAACCTTTAAATGACTGCAGTGAACCTTTAAATGACTGCAGTGAACCTTTAAATGACTGCAGTGAACCTTTAAATGACTGCAGTGAACCTTTAAATGACTGCAGTGAACCTTTAAATGACTGCAGTGAACCTTTAAATGACTGCAGTGGAACTTTAAATGACTGCAGTGAACCTTTAAATGACTGCAGTGAACCTTTAAATGACTGCAGTGAACCTTTAAATGACTGCAGTGAACCTTTAAATGACTGCAGTGAACTTTAAATGACTGCAGTGAACCTTTAAATGACTGCAGTGAACCTTTAAATGACTGCAGTGGAACTTTAAATGACTGCAGTGAACCTTTAAATGACTGCAGTGAACCTTTAAATGACTGCAGTGAACCTTTAAATGACTGTTTTCTTTAGTTTCTCACCGGGTCAGTTGGCACAGGTACAATCTTCACTCTGAATGCCACATCTTGCAGTCTGTTGTTGTTGCCAACCCACGAGGTGACGGTAAATTTACATCCTGAAGAGGCAGAAGTGGAGGGAGTACCACTCTGGTCCAGTCTGTGAAGAGGGGAAATAAGGAGGGAGAGTTAGGGAAATAATAGGTAAAAACTAGGGGGGGGGGGAGTTTTTTCATTCGTTCATAATTTATTCATAATCTGCATATAGTACAAAGATATTAAAAACAACAAGTTGAATATTAAAAGACAAAAAATGAATCCCGGTTAAGAAAAATCTTTAAGGGAAACCTAGGGGAAATAATAGGTAGAAAACTAAGTGGGTGACACCCCCAAGGTTAGAAATTAAAAGGTCACTACCACTAAGAATATAGTTTTAAAATATTGAACCTTGCGGATAAGTTTTTTAGGATAATTGTTTTAAGGTTACTAACTCATTGACTGGCTATGGAGATTGTGTATTTGAAAATTGACCAATCAAGTAGGAAAGTTAGAGGTAGAAAACTAGGTAATTAGTATGGAAATGATAGGTAGAAAACTGGTTTATTAACAGGGAAGTAATAGGTAAAAGTTTCTTTTAATTTCTCACCTGGTGTTAGTTGATGGTGTCCAATACAGAACACGAAAACGTGTTCTGGTCACGTGTGCGTAGGAAATCTCGTAGCTAGCTGGTGAATCCTTGGGAAAAGGTAATTAGGTAATTATAATCTAGAAGTTATTGACTAAAAATAATAGTATAAATAATCAATTAAAAATTATAGTTTAAGCTCAGAATTATCTTACGGTTCCATATTTTCAATAATTTAAATATTTTCTATCATCATAGATACCACTGTTAAAATTTCGAGTTAACATTTTGAGGAGTTTACCCGTTACGCTATTCTTACCGGTGAAAAAGAAACGGAGCAGTTGAAACTGCCCGATGGAACTGTATTGGGATAGTCTGGACTGCTGTAGTAGTAGTCAGTTCCTTCTTGCTCGAAGGTACAATCTGCTTCTAAATCCTGAGGTGTCACTACCACGGCATCGCTAGAAAAGTAAAATTAAACTGTTTAGCTCTATCATCAAATAGAGTTTATATGTTGTTAGCAAATTTTTCAGGAAGGGAATAATTTTGAAGAAAAATGAATTCTTCCAATATAATAAAAATCTAATGATTATATATAAATATTATGCAATACAAGCTGTCATTGGTAAATTAATATACTGTAGAACTGCTCTATATTGAAATCTTGTATAGCGAATGTCCTGAGTGAGAAAGTAGGCAGCCTGTATAGTGAATAAATTTTCTTTTGTCTACCATGAATGACCATCAGTTTTTTTAAACTGATGGTCATTCTGACTAAAGAAAATTGGTTAACTATAGAGACTACTTCCTTATTCAAGACTCTACATTCACCATACAGGTTTCATTATAGAGGGGTTGTACTGAACTGTTTAAAAAAATGATATATAATATTTGCCATACCAAGTTCTCTGGAAGGTCACATCTCCACTCCACTGAGAGCTGAGGTATGGATGCAGTTTGCTCTCAAGGACCATTTCATTGTCTGTACTGGTGAACTCTGTGCCTGATGGTGAACTCTGTGCCTGATGGTGAACTCTGTGCCTGATGGTGAGTCAGAGCCACACGATCTGGGGGAGAAAATTAACAGGTAAGAGAATGGCATTCACTGAGAAAAAGTTGCGAGTCAACCTGACTCATTGCTTGAGTCAAGGCTGGAAAAACTTCATTTTGGAGTCATTTTCTTGATTGACTCTACCTGAGTCAATCTGACTATGAATTAGGAGTCAATATGACTATTTTCTGAGTAAACTTTTAGGATGAGTCAAAATGACTGATATTTTAGAGCCGGTTTTGGGACAAGCTTAAAACTCAAATCTTCGAGTCAATTTGACTCGTATTTCTATCTCAGTGTTTGATCGCACACACACAGTTTAAAGAGTAACCTAGTACTATTTTTTGTATACGAATAAATATTATCATATATGACGGTGTGTACGAGGTAAATTCCACTCACACAGTATGGGACGAAGTGGACAAATCAGTGCGAACGGAGAGATATTCATGATAGGGTAAGTTCCGAATTACCGGTCAGTTCCACATCTTCGGTCATATAAGAAAAAACGATATTTTAATAATTATTTAATTTTTATTTTAGTTGGTATCCATGATACCTGCAGGTATCATGGATACCAACTAAAATAAAAATTAAATAATTATTAAAATATCGTTTTTTCTTATATGACCGAAGATGTGGAACTGACCGGTAATTCGGAACTTACCCTAGCAAATACCATTTCCCGCTGCGTTTGTCACTTTTCGGTAAAGTCCAAACGAACTCATCGCAAACTTGATGACGTGGCAAGTAGGCGCTATGATGTGGTAGACGTGGCGTTGAGCTGAAAAGTGAAATAGATAGAGACAGTGTCAGTATCACATGTGAAGTATTTGGTAATCACATTATGATCGTTAGTGTTTAGTGTCGAGGTTTAAAATTTCTTTAAAAAATTTAAAATATAGATGGCCGCTGAAATCTTTTATTAATTTCAAACGAATATGACTTGATATTACTTGAAATTAAAGTAGATTCTAGATAATTTTATTTCAGAAGTTGTATGACAAAATGTGGACAGTTTGTTAAGATAACTTTCTTGTACTACCCATGATCATTTGTACTAACTTCTTGTACTACTAGGATCACTTTTACTAACTTAATTGCTCTACTAGGATCACTTTTACTAACTTACTTGTTCTACTAGGATCACTTGTAATACTTCCAGTATTTCGTACAATAGATCTTGCAATAGCTCCGTCTTCCTCATCAACAGCGTCTGTAATAAATATAGAAATTTGAAAGACTCTATTTATGCATATTATATATTCATATATAGTCATACCTAGTATGCATCGTTAAAAATTAGCAAGGGGTCAAAAAATCAGAAAATTTTATAGGCGAAAGAATTGACTAAAGATGAAAACATGGCTTCGATATAAGTGAAAAATTTCTATGATTTCTGTACTCATGGAAATATGGAGTTGTTAACAATGGTTTTACCTCATTTTATATCTTACTTACCATAATAAGTACTATCTTCATTTTCACAGTTTGTTCCAGAAGTTCCAGGTCTGCAAACACATTCACAGTTGGACCCTAAGTAGCCCTCATTCTGACACGGATCTGCAGTCACACTACAAGAAGATACCCACTTTGCTGAGAAGAAAAGGTATGAATGTTATTATTATTGTATTTAAACATTATATTATAGACGGAGAAAATAGTTGATACCATAAACATATTTGATCGATTGGGAAATGAAATCTCCACCTTAAAAACATAAATTTTTGAAGAAAAAAAAATCAAAATTTTGAAAATTTATCAGACTTCCATTTACAAATTTTAATTAAAAAAATCAAAATTTCGTACATAATCAAAATGATACTTTAAAGTAGGGTTGTTATTTAGAAATTACTTATGCAATTGTACGCAAGATTGGCCATCTTCTTATCATAGAAAGATAAACCTGTCCTCTGGCCCATGAAAACTGATGGCGTTGGATCGTCTTTAGGAAGAATGGTTTGTAGTCCAACATCAGTGAAATTCTAAAAAGTACAGCAAAATCAGTGAAAGTCTAAAAAGTACAGTACCATCAGTGAATGTCTAAAAAGTACAGTACCATCAGTGAAAGTCTAAAAAGTACAGCAACATCAGTGAAAGTCTAAAAAGTACAGTACCATCAGTGAATGTCTAAAAAGTACAGTAACATCAGTGAAAGTCTAAAAAGTACAGTAACATCAGTGAAAGTCTAAAAAGTACAGTAACATCAGTGAATGTCTAAAAAGTACAGCAACATCAGTGAAATTCTAAAAAGTACAGTACCATCAGTGAATGTCTAAAAAGTACAGTAACATCAGTGAAAGTCTAAAAAGTACAGTAACATCAGTGAAAGTCTAAAAAGTACAGTAACATCAGTGAAAGTCTAAAAAGTACAGTAACATCAGTGAATGTCTAAAAAGTACAGCAACATCAGTCAGAGTCTAAAAAGTACAGCAGCATCAGTGAATGTCTAAAAAGTACAGCAACATCAGTGAATGTCTAAAAAGTACAGCAGCATCAGTTAGAATCTAAAAAGTACAGTACCAATTATACTTCTAATATTGAGTTTCTGAAAGACATTTTTTTTGTTAAAAGAAGCAGTTCAATTGAATAAATTCATGATTTTTTTAATTATTAATGATTGTGAATCATTCTGTCTACGTTTTTTTAGAATTAAATAAACATTCCAAAAACCGCAATCAAATATTAATTAAAAAGTTTTATCAAATTTTGTAGATATGCTTTACGAAGATAAGACAAAGGTTCATCCTCACATTTGTCCGGAAGTGCATTACTGAATAGTAGTCATAGGGAAGATCAAAGTTTCTTGTGGTCTCTATCGAAATTATGCAGTTTGTCGGACATAGCATTCTCTGTCAGGACATCAACGTAGTCATCCCGATCACTTCTCTCTTGCTCATGATGGAATCCCAGGGAATGGCCAATTTCATGAAGAACTTGACCAAGCTAAGGAAAAAATATAACTGATGAGAAAATTGTCTGATTACAGGCAGATATGATAAATGAACCTATCCAAGAAAACAAATTATGTTGAAACATCTAAGAATAATTAAAGGAGACCTCTATGAACCAACAGTAATTTTCATTGGCAACGATAATAAAAACAATTGACCTTAAGTTCCAAATTTACAAATAATTTAATCATTAAGTTCCTATTTATAAATAGATAATTAAAGTTTATTATTTAACTTGAAATTTCTGTTATTTCTGTTTCAGCTTAATCATCAAGAACATAACTAACCATTTATAGTTAAAGTTTGAAATTCACTTTTACGAATACGCCCCACCATATCAATATACTTTCTACTCAGAACATCAGAGTACAAACCGTTTCACAACCATTGGCAATGGAGATCTCCTGAGATCCTGATGCTGAAGGATTCTTCCCCAAAGTAGAGGAACAACCTGAGGTTTCAATGAAGTTAAGGAAGGGATCGAGGAGTTGACGCTTCTACGAAAGACACGCAAGTGTGTCGCTCCCATTCTTCTATACCACTTTTGATAGCAGTCTTCTTGGCATCAGTAGCAACTGGAAGAAGTAGTTTTTATTACTCAAATTCATCTGATCTATATTTTTATTACTCTAATTTATACTCAATAGTCTAGAAGAAAGATATATTTTCGATGTATATTCAATAGAAATTGAAACAACAGCCGATATTTTTGATTAGGATTCCTCTTGTAAATGTTGTAAAAAGGGAGTACCTACCCCAAGGTGCCATATTAGGCTCCCTTCTATTTCATCTATTCACAAATTGTTTGATCTATCAATAAACTGTAAAGATTGTTTGATCTATAAATAAACTATAAAAGATTGTTTGATCTATAAATAAATCATAAAAGATTGTTTGATCTATAAATAAACTATAAAAGATGGTTTGATCTATAAATAAACTATAAAAGATTGTTAGATTTATCGATAATCTATAAAGGATTCTTACTGTTATCAAGAGAATAATTGATGACTGTGTCATCGTTTCCATTGATCCACAAATTCGAATCCAAAGCCATTACTTTCCTCGTGTAGAGTTGCATTTTCTGTTCGTTTGTTAGGATGATGTCACCTCGGTACAGATCTTCATTCTCATCCTGGTTAATGGATGTTTCTGGGACAGTGACCTGCTGATATGAAGTGATTTTATACATGGAGCAATACAATTCCCTAATAGTCTATGGTAATAGTTTTCTTTTCCAAAACTTCAACATTTTTTCAAACGAAGAGTAAAATTACTATTATTCTAAATCATAAATCATTATGCTTCTTCCTTGATGGTTAGTGAAGGCTAAAAATATTGGAGTAAAAATCCTTTTATGTAAACACTGTTACAATCATCCGATAAATTGTTACGATCTCTGTGTTAAATAAATCGCTACAATTTATCGCAGTGTGTACACCCGCCTCTATATGATGTTAAAGTCTCAAATCACAGTTTTCTAATTTCCTATTATTTTGAAATCTTTGTCATTTTGAATTTAAAATATCTACAAGCATTACGATTATTAAATGTCAAACAATTATTAGGTATACACATTATTTAACTGTACTAAAGTTATATTATTATTGCAACAATTGTTATACAAAAATATACCGTAGGGTAAATTCCAAGCTATCAGACGGTTCCACTTATTCGATCATATAAAAAAAGTACATAATAAATATTAATTACCTTTAGTTTTACTTGGCATATATGATGCCTGCATAGGTTACTAATCAAAATAAAAGATGATTAACAATATTTTTTTCAAACTCAAAAAATATGGAACTGTCAGATATCTCTCATTCTATTAATTATTATAGATATCTGCCTAACTAGCATTATTTATTGTTATTTTATATTAACATACATCTTTAGCTGATACCATACACGTCACAGCCACACAAATCCCTAAAATAACTATCACTTTGATAACCTCCATATTGCCCCTGTGACAGTTTAACAATGCAGGCGTAGGTTACATGTAGCAGTCATTTATAACAATAAACATAAACACCGTTACGGTGATTTAAGTAATTACCCTGGTACTACTATCTCTCTATTAACCCTATAAGTATCCATCAGTGTGCTATGGGAAAATTTTAGGGTACATTTTTTTCTTGTATAGTAGGAAATCGTCTATAATGAAATACAACTAGGTCACTATATATAGATAGACCTTACTTCACTATATGGGAATCGATATAAATATGTATTTATCTAACTATTGATTTATCTAAATATGTACCTATCTACGTAACTATTTATCTACAACTATTTATCTACATAACTATTTATCTATCTAACTATTTATCTATCTAACTATTTATCTATCTAACTATTTATCTATCTAACTATTTATCTATCTAACTATTTATCTATCTAACTATTTATCTATCTAACTATTTATCTATCTAACTATTTATCTATCTAACTATAAATCTATCTAACTATAAATCTATCTAACTATAAATCTATCTAACTATAAATCTATCTAACTATAAATCTATCTAACTATTTACCTATCTAACTATTTATCTATCTAACTATTTATCTATCTAACTATTTATCTATCTAATATTTATCTATCTAACTATTTATCTATCTAACTATTTATCTATCTAACTATTTATCTATCTAACTATTTATCTATCTAACTATTTATCTATCTAACTATTTATCTATCTAACTATTTATCTATCTAACTATTTATCTATCTAACTATTTATCTATCTAACTATAAATCTATCTAACTATTTATCTATCTAACTATTTATCTATCTAACTATTTATCTATCTAACTATAAATCTATCTAACTATAAATCTATCTAACTATAAATCTATCTAACTATAAATCTATCTAACTATTTACCTATCTAACTATTTATCTATCTAACTATTTATCTATCTAACTATTTATCTATCTAATATTTATCTATCTAACTATTTATCTATCTAACTATTTATCTATCTAACTATTTATCTATCTAACTATTTATCTATCTAACTATTTATCTATCTAACTATTTATCTATCTAACTATTTATCTATCTAACTAATTATCTATCTAACTATCTATCTATCTAACTATTTATCTATCTAACTATTTATCTATCTAACTATTTATCTATCTAACTAATTATCTATCTAACTAATTATCTATCTAACTAATTATCTATCTAACTAATTATCTATCTAACTAATTATCTATCTAACTAATTATCGATCAAACTAATTATCTATCTAACTAATTATCTATCTAACTAATTATCTATCAAACTAATTATCTATCTATCTACATATTTATCTAAATATGTATTTATTTACTTAGCTATTTATCTATTTAACTCTTTATCTATTTAACTCTTTATCTATTTAACTCTTTATCTATTTAACTCTTTATCTATTTAACTCTTTATCTATTTAACTCTTTATCTATTTAACTCTTTATCTATTTAACTCTTTATCTATTTAACTCTTTATCTATTTAACTCTTTATCTATTTAACTCTTTATCTATTTAACTCTTTATCTATTTAACTCTTTATCTATTTAACTCTTTATCTATTTAACTCTTTATCTAACTCTTTATCTATTTAACTCTTTATCTATTTAACTCTTTATCTAACTCTTTATCTATTTAACTCTTTATCTAACTCTTTATCTATTTAACTCTTTATCTATTTAACTCTTTATCTAACTCTTTATCTATTTAACTCTTTATCTATTTAACTCTTTATCTAACTCTTTATCTATTTAACTCTTTATCTATTTAACTCTTTATCTAACTATTTATCTATTTAACTCTTTATCTAACTCTTTATCTATTTAACTCTTTATCTAACTATTTATCTATTTAACTCTTTATCTAACTATTTATCTACTTACCTAATTATTTAGTTCACATGGAACAGGTTTTTTAATCGTACACACATTTAATAATTATTGTTCTCTTTTACCTGTAATTATTTTTTCACGTGCATTTATTTCTGATTCATATGTGCTAAAGGTAATTAGTTGATGTGAATAGTATTTATGCACATAAATGTTCCATATATTTAAATGAGTAAAAGTAACACACCTTCATCTAAATATTCTAAATCATCTTAAAAAATTATTATTGAGAAATATCAATAGCGATAATAATATATAATGAAGTACTATTTTTAATGGAAATGAAGAATTACTATTATAAAGCGGATTGTGTTATACATACAAAAAATAAATACATATATAAAAATATACAAAAATAATTGTTTCAAATTAATCACTTTAATTTCTTTAACAGCGTACATCTTTTTGTTATAAATACCTTATGCTTTAGATAATTTATCATAATATTCTAGATAGTAATAAATAGTTTCAAAGTTTCGAAGATGTTGTCAGAAAAAATACTCGATGTTATACGTTAATAAAAATGAAATAAAAGTTAAGGCATACCATAGTAAATAAATAGAGAAGTATGCTAAGTTTCGAATTCATTGACGGTGAACTTGATCCATTCTTCAGAAACGATGTAAACAAATGGCGTCGCAATTCGCAAAGAGTACTCTCAAATATTATAAGTGAATAGAGTGTAAAACTTGATAAAAACAATTGTATGTAAGTTAATTTTCATGAAATTGCACATTTAACTGAATAATAGCACAATTTTCGGATCTTGTTTGAAATTCACGAGCCACCATATTTCAATAATGAAAATTTGCAAAATGATAGTAATTATTATATAAACCAAAAATTCAGTAGTTTAGATACGAGAATTTTATACGACAATCGTGAGAGAGAGAGAGAGATAGAGATATCTGTGTGAATTTATGTGGCGGCAGAGACACAAGAATGAAGATCTTTTCCATGTAATATTAGAAAATATCAAGAACTATCAGTATGAGACATTATCACCTTAATAGTCGATATTGACATTGTATGTTGAATAATTATTTTATATTTCTATTTGTGTCTTTATAGGTTAAGTTATATTAGTTTCTCATATATACATTTATTTATATCTGATTATTTTTCATTTCTCTTAAAATAAAAAAATATATTCATAAACTACATAATAATTATTATTATTTAACAAAAATTGAAATATGGTGGCTCGTGAATTTCAAACAAGATCCCAATTTTCATTTAAAAACAAAGGGAAATTATTTTGTGTGACGTCACTCATCATATTTTCGGATGTTCCAATATTATACTTGGTATACTTCTCTATTTATTCACTATGGGGTATACAGTAATAATATTCTGCTACCTATTTCGAATTACATTTCAGAATATACTGGAAAATTTAATTCTATTGACAATTACTTAATTACGAATAAAAAAACGAATACATTTACACCATTTTTGAAATTACAAACAGGTGTTCTACCTGACCATTAACTGACATAATTGCCGAACATTTTCCACCTACTTTGTAAAAATAATTTGAAGTTTTAGATGAGGGTAATTAAACCTATATGTCCTCTACTTAAAATGAGGTGATGTCGTAAAAATTTACGACATGGCGTAGTAATATTCTATTCTGCGGTACTAATTACGTCATTCATAGTAATTTTATGTTTTGTCGTAGTAGTGCTATATTGTGTCGTAGTAACATTACGACATCGACATAGTAACATTACGACATCGACATGTCGTAGTAATATTACATCATGTCGTAGTAACATTACATCATGCCGTAGTAACATTACATCATGCCGTAGTAACATTACGTCATGTCGTAGTAATATTACATCATGTCGTAGTAACATTACATCATGCCGTAGTAACATTACGTCATGTCGTAGTAACATTACGTCATGTCGTAGTAACATTACATCATGCCGTAGTAACATTACATCATGCCGTAGTAGCATTACGTCATCTTGTAGTAACATTACGTCATATCCTAGTAACATTACATCATGCCGTAGTAACATTACGTCATGTCGTAGTAACATTACGTCATGTCGTAGTAACATTACGTCATGTCGTAGTAACATTACATCATGTCGTAGTAACATTACATCAAATCGTAGTAACATTACATCATGCCGTAGTAACATTACGTCATACCGTAGTAACATTACGTCATGTCGTAGTAACATTACGTCATATCGTAGTAACATTACGTCACGTCGTAAAAACATTACATCATGTCGTAGTAACAATACGTCATATCGTAGTAACATTACATCATTCCGTAGTAACATTACGTCATATCGTAGTAACATTACGTCACGTCGTAAAAACATTACATCATGTCGTAGTAACAATACGTCATATCGTAGTAACATTACGTCATATCGTAGTAACATTACGTCACGTCGTAAAAACATTACATCATGTCGTAGTAACAATACGTCATGTCGTAGTAACATAACGACATGTAGCAATTTCACTTCACAACATCATAGCAATCTAATACTACAGACCACCTGAACACTAATAATAAATTATATGTTACACTGATAACAGTCGATAGGTAGTTATATAAATGGATCCAACGTCATTTTTATATGTTCACAATAAAGCACTGAAACTGATGCTTCTACTCAAAAATATTTCAAAACAGAAAATATACAGTTAATAGTTAATAAATAATATTTAATGTGTCGTTACTTTGAATTATATGAAGATAATAGATACTTAAAAAATGGTTTAAGTTACAGAGGGCACCGACTCAATTACCGACTGCATACACTTACCGTACAGTGAGTGTTACGTCATGATGGGTTAAGTAAAATTTTCAACATTCAGATTGGCTAATGACTAATGTTAACGCCCCTTGTACGGTAACTGTGAGCATACGGTAATTGAGTAGTTACCCTATTAGATATTAAATGTTAACGCCCCTTGTACGGTAACTGTGAGCATACGGTAATTGAGTATTATATTGTAATTGGTTGATAGCTGCAATATTAAGTGGTAACTAAAATGGTAACTTGTAACAACGGGTTAAAAAGGTAATTGTAATCATAATCATTTATAAGGGAAATGGACCGGGGGTCATTGTGAAGGTTATCAGTAGAGCCTAGATTTATACATCTATCAAAATTAATCGAAATAACTATTATAAATAGGGTGCTAGGAAAATTGCCACTGGGAAGATTACCGCCTGGGAAAACTGCCACTTAGAAAATTGCCACTGTGGGAAAACTGCCACTGGGAAAATTGCCTCTGTGGGAAAACTGCCACTGGAAAGATTGCCCCCTGAGAAAACTGCCACTTAGAAAATTGCCACTGTGGGAAAACTGCCACTGTGGTCAAATTGTCACCCGGAAAATTGCCACTATATAATACATTAACATTCAAACTAAAAAAATATGATAACTAAACTAAATAATAAATGAGATGAATTTGCAAGTTTGCCAATAGAATGCAAAGTTAGATACGATACTAATCAGTAATTCAATTCAACTATCGGTTTGAAGTATGAAGAGTATGAAAAGTAGGTAGAAGTATGAACTTATAAAGTACATTAAAAAGTTAACATATAATGAAAATCCAAGTTAGATACGATACTAATCACTCTAAGTTCTGAAACATAGGGAATTTCGGGATTAAAATTATTTTATCCCTAGGTACCTAATAAATAAAAATATTAAACAGACGGAGAGTAGGTACAGTTTTCAGAAGAACATTGCTGGAGTAAATACGATTGACAGATGATTGAATGAGGAGACTTATATTAATTTATTTAGTTAGAAGAGGAATTTGCTTAGAATATAACGGATGTTTTCTGAAATAGACCAACCAGTTATAAATATAAGAAGAAGAAAATTGTAATATGATACCATTGATATTTACAGTTATTTAAATTTTGTCAGTCCAATTAGGGTTAACCCACAGTTCACACAATATGAACTGTGAAGAAAGAAGAAGGTTTGCTTCTTCTGGCAAGGGGGCCTTAAAAAAACAAAAAAAAACAAAAAAACTTACACCCATGGTGCTTTGGGTGTGGCCAGCAATTTGATAGAGCTCAGAAAAAACATGAAGTAGGAAAGTTACTAAAATTTATATCATAAAAGAATGTTCATCAGATTCTTCAAGTTGACTCGAAGGACAAGGATGTGAAGACTACAATATTTATTTAATCGGCAATATATACTACCGATTTTGCTACCCAAAAGGAGGACCAAATGATGTCCGGGCTGGACACAGGAAACTGGCATAAAAATGTATACACTCCGCCTAAAAGACGGATATCTGACCACCCTTGGTGATGCTTAATGATGGTGAGATACCGTGACCTTGAACGTGACAATGTAATTAAGCAGAGTAAATTACTTTGACCTCAAAGGTCAGTTTAGGTAATTAATTAATTTAGTAGGGGCTTAACGTCTGCTTCGGAACCAAAGGCCATATCGCTGGCGTCAAAAGGAAATTAAGTACAAGGGATTGGAAGAAGCAGTCAGAGAAGAAAGTGACTCCATAAACAAAGTCACTTTCCACCGTCAGTGACAATGCTCATGGATGCAGAAAAGCTACTCCGTGAATGCAGTCACTTACCAAGGAATGTGACGAAACGGGACACAAGCAACGGTGGCTGCACTCACGGATGGAAGAGGAAAATGAATAGGTGATAGTAAATGAAGCCTGCGAGTCTACCTAACCCAAAACTCTAAGACCTCGTAGTTGAAGAGCATAACCCTAGCGCTATCCTCTAAAACTGCAAGTAGCGTTAAAAAATGATAATGAAAAAAAGACAATCCATAATCCAAATTACAATGTTCGGGGCCCAAGAGACACCACCTCCCCCTTCTCTTCCATTCACCACAGTCTACAGACAGCTTCAGGATAGAGCCCCTGGGGGCTCATTTTAGCTAAATTCCTGTTTGTATCTCAAGTTTAATTACTTGATAGGCAAACATAAATGATCTTATAATGTAAATTTAAAAAATATTTATTTAGGATTATTGGTGTTTTATCAAAATTATAAATAATTTAATTATAAATATTATTTATTCTATGAACAGTAGTTATAATAACTAGTTAGGGTGTATAACCCCTCATTATGACTAAAGCTCGGATTTATAATTCTTATGCTATAATCTCTATTTTGACTATAAAATGTTTATTGCATAAACGTTATTTCTACTATAAAAGCTAATTTGACTAGAAATGAAAAGATAAAACTAATTATTATGGTATAAACGACTATGAAACTAAAATAAATCATCCTTTACTTGCGAGATATCGCGACTGAAAATTTAACCCCCGATAATTTGGTCCCCTGGTATCTGATCCCCCGGTAATTTAATCCTTGGACTTATATTATGTTTAATTCGTCACCGGCCGTATTTCCCATTTCATATTAATTAATTTCATAATTCATTTTGTAAATTAATTGGCCATATTAAAACGAAGACCATTTTTGCGACTTTACGACTACTTTTTATAACTAATTTTTCGTGCGCGGAAAATTGCCACTGGGAAAACTGCCACTGTGGGAAAATTGTCGCCCGGAAAATTGCTATTATAAAATGCATTAACATTTAATCTAAAAAATATCTATACATAGACTTTCGCTATTTCTTCGTTTCTCCTTACTATCCGTAGATGTAGTGGATTGTGTCCCTTTCTCAATCTTTTTGGTAATTTACTTTCCATAATTATGATCACTAAACTAGCATGCAGTAACTAGGTCTCTTTGGCCTCCTGCTTGTCTCCCTTCTACTCCGGGGTTCCTTGTATTGGTCTTTTTGTTGTTTTTTCTGGATCTTTTCTGAAATCGACCAACCAAAATCTAAGAGGAAAATGAAGAGGTGATAGTAAATGAAGTCTGCGAGCCTACCTAACACAAAATCTAAGAGGAAAATGAAGAGGTGATAGTAAATGAAACCTGCGAGTCTACCCAACACAAAATCTAAGACCTCGTAGTTGAAGAGCATAACTCTAGCGCTATCCTCTAAAACTGCAAGTAGCGTTAAAAAAATTGATAAACATATGGTAAAGAAGAAAGTATAAAATCCAAATTACAACAGTTCGGGGCCCACATCCATTCATCTCTGACACCTTTTGGATGGGACATCTTGTTAAAAATACTTTTTAGAGCTAATTTAACAAGGGTTTAAGAAAAAAGGTCATCTTATCCATTTACTGAAACTGAAGATAAAAATAGCAATCCTCTAAAAAATTATATAAAAAAGATATTCTCCTCTCACATCAAAGAGCCTCCCTAAACTTTTATTAACCAACAATGTTCATAAAATTATTATCCAAGCAACAATTTTCCTCATAATGAAACATAGACAACATTTACCTCATATTTAAAAAAATGAGCATAAAAACAACAGCAAATTAATAGCGTTACTTGGACAACAGTCAGGCAAAGGACCGACACAGTAATAGCACTATTTTCACAACAGTCAGGCAAAGGACCGACACAGTAATAGCGTTACTTGGACAACATTCAGGCAAATATTATTCATAGACGTGTGACACTAAAACTGACTTCATTCACAGATTTTAGCTAGTTAGATAAAGCTTAATTATAGACCAAACTAGATTTCTTTTCATTAATTTCTCATTCGTCTTCACGAGGTGGACACTTTGGACAATGTTTTCGAAGTTGATGAGCACAATATCCGATTTTTAGGAGCGAAGCAGGAGCTCCTATAACGTGGGCCCCAGAGTAACATTTGCACCAGGCCTTTTCATCCATCGAACCTGTTAGGAAATTGAAAGAAATTATGAATAAAGTACACACTCATCAATATATCAATATATGACACTTTACTCAAGATGATAATAATCCAAAGATCATCTCAATATGCTATCAGTTGACCAATTATTCCTACAAATAGTGGCAATTCATGTGGTGCGATAACTTGAATTTCATGAAATGAATTCAATTTATTTGAGCATAGACAATAAAGAGAGCTTACAAGTTTTCAATGTATTGAGAGTGGGCGAAGTGTTGAAATAACTCCATTCGAATTTGGAGTATTCCTTCACTGTATCGGCCACACACTCAGAGAAGTCCGGGATAAATTTCTCAGTGGGTGCGAGCATCATTTCAACAAGCTCAACATCGTCCTTATCCGTCAGGGTGACCTTCTGCAGGATGCTCCTCATTTCTATCCTGTCCAACTCACAGGAGACATCGAAAGCGAAGGAGACGGGAATGGTCGTGTCATCCTGAGTTCAAAAAGGTACATTTTCTTGAAATAAAAACTGCTTGAATTAAAGAAGAACAGAATTCAATAAGAATTTCAGTAATCAACAGCAAAGAAATTTCAATTATTTTATTATAGATTTCACTGACACCCGCAGTATTCGGACAGTGGGGTCTTACTTGTATAAAGCAGAAATCAGAAACTTTAATAGTCAAATAGGTTCATGATCTAATTAACGACCACTTTTCCATTACTGTGAGTGTTTAGAGCTACTATAGGTTACCAGTTGCAGCACTCTTATAACAAGAGTAGTCAGCTCTTTGTGGAGAGAAGAGCAGGTCAACTCTTTCCTCATCTCGATGGCTCTTTCCATGACTCTTGCCTGGAAATCGTAAAGGTGCAACTTTCCAGCACTCAACACTGGCTCTACAGTCTTCTGATCTCTCTGTGGAATGTAACAAGGGATAGACTAAATTATGAATTATTGGTCAGTTTCACATCTTCGGTCATAGCTATATGAAAAAACAATATTATAATTGTTATCTAATTTTTATTTTTATTGGTATCTATCCATGATACCTGCAGGTATCATGGATACCAACTAAAATAACAATTACAATATCGTTTTTTCTTATATGACCGGAGACGTGAAACTGACCGATAATTCGTAATTTACCCTAGTAGTTCAGACGTGGGTATATTTATTCCAATTTTTCCAAAACCTAGAAAAAGTTAAAAATAAATTTCTGATTAGCTACCTAAAATAGTTCTAAAATCCAGTAGAGTGAAACTCCTGAGTTATGAAGTAGCTCTTGGTGCCTTCATAACTCAGGTGCACTAGATAGTTTTCTATGATTAAAATCATAGAAAACTATGGTACTTGAGGGATAACTTAACGTGGCTATAACATTCTCTATAATTTAAACATAGAAATCATTTCATAACTCAGGTGCACTAGATAGTTTTCTATGATTAAAATCATAGAAAACTATGGTACTTGAGGGAAAACTTAACGTGGCTATTACATTCTCTATAATTTAAACATAGAAATCACTTCATAACTCAGGTCCTTCATAACTCGAGTGCTTTCTAACTCAGGAATTTCACTGTACCTTATTTTGGAAGCTCCGTTGAAGGGCGGAGATGTACAGTTTGAGTTGGTGGAAAAGGCCACACTTTGGAACCTGTCTCTTGAAATCCAAAAACTTTTCCTGAATTTGAACATTGGACTTTCTGACGTTATTGTTGAGTAGTGACATTGTCTCCATCATGGAAACCAGTTGGGGAATGTCCACCGACAGTTTACTCTCCTCTGAAAAAGAAGCAGATATCTTGTCAGCAATAGCAGGAACAAATTATAATACACTTGTTATCTTATAAAGAAATAGTAACAATTAACAGATGCTAATTATATACCTGATGAATATTTCTACAGGTTTTAGCTATAAAAATCGCAAATAATAGAATATAGTCATTGTGGAAAGAACAGGATGCAGAAAAGCTACTCTGTGAATTCAGTCAATTACTACCAGTCAGTGTTCATGGATGCAGAGAAGCTACTCTTCATCACTCACCAGTCTGTGCTCATGGATGCAGAGAAGCTACTCTATCACTCACCAGTCAGTGCTCATGGATGCAGAGAAGCTACTCTTTACCACTCACCAGTCAGTGCTCATGGATGCAAAGAAGCTACTCTTCATCACTCACCAGTCTGTGCTCATGGATGCAGAGAAGCTACTCTATCACTCACCAGTCAGTGCTCATGGATGCAGAGAAGCTACTCTTTACCACTCACCAGTCAGTGCTCATGGATGCAAAGAAGCTACTCCTCATCACTCACCAGTCTGTGCTCATGGATGCAGAAAAGCTACTCTATCACTCACCAGTCAGTGCTCATGGATGCAGAGAAACTACTCTATCACTCACCAGTCAGTGCTCATGGATGCAGAGAAGCTACTCTTTACCACTCACCAGTCAGTGCTCATGGATGCAGGAAGCTACTCTTTACCACTCACCAGTCATTGCTCATGGATGCAGAGAAGCTACTCTATCACTCACCAGTCAGTGCTCATGGATGCAGAGAAGCTACTCTTTACCACTCACCAGTCAGTGCTCATGGATGCAGAGAAGCTACTCTTTAACACTCACCAGTCATTGCTCATGGAAGCAGAGAAGCTACTCTATCACTCACCAGTCATTGCTCATGGATGCAGAGAAGCTACTCTTTAACACTCACCAGTCATTGCTCATATAAGCAGAGAAGCTACTCTATCACTCACCAGTCATTCTCTCTGCAATGGAGCTGAAGGAAGGAGCTCCCTCGTAGTGCATCGCTAGAGCAGCTTGCACGTGTTCGTAGCCTTGCAGCACGTGGTTCTTGAGTCTACGGAAGGGGTAAATTGTGCAGAACGGTTGTCTGCAATCCACATCAGGACACCTTTTCACTAAGCTATCTGCAAGAGAAGGTAAAGGTATAAAACAAATTCAACTTCTAATAGCTAGGCCACATTTAAATGAAGTGTGAAAATTAACTATAGAACTAGTTAGACTGCAGTGGCTACCAGACTTTCATTTCTCACGAACCTAAAGCTGAACATTAGCTACTGAAGATCCACGGACAATCTTTCATATTCATAACGCATAGTGTCTATCCTTTATGATATTAATACATATTGATATTTATGCAAGTGTTAAAAAGCCTTGTCTTAGATTAGGTACCCATCGAACAAATTACAATAATGCCGATCAAAAAATAACCTTCCGAAATTTTGCGAAGGCAATGAAAAGAGGCACCATAGTCATTAATATTCACTAGTCAATAATAACTCGTGGAATAACTGTTTGAATAAAACAAATCTGCGAATATTGAGAAGTAATTTGATCTAAATTTCAAACATTCTCCATGGTATTTATAGTATATTAACTTTCTACATAATTGATAAATTGACCTATTTCTAAAGAGCAATCAACTATTCGGATGGAATTAAAAGGAGTAACACAAGCCATTGTATTTCGAGTAGCTATTTCATGGGGTGTACCTTGGAAATTTTCTTTCCTACGATCACACGAAGAAAATTCTACTTAAATTTCTTGACAGACTCCTCTATTCCAGAAAATAATATGTAGACTTCACAGAAAAAAATACTTGACAGACTTGCAAGGCATCGATATAATAGTTTCAATTTTAAGGATTGATGTCTGCTTCGGAACCAAAGGCCATATCGCTGACATCAAATGATATAAAATACAAGGGACTCTAAGGGAGCAGTTAGAAAAGAAAGTGGTTCCATGAATAAGTCACCAACATTTTATAACAATGCTCATGGATGCGTAAGAGCTACTCCGTGAATACAATCAGTTACCAAGAAACGAAAAAAGACACAAACACCAGTGACTGGGCTTACAGAATGAGCAAGAAAATAAAGCCTACCTAAAGGGCCGTACACACGCAGGGTTTTTTCAAGTCTTTCCACCAGACTTTTTTCTAAGGTCCTCCTACTTTTTCCACGAGAATATAAGAAAAAACTATATAATAATTTATTTCAGTTGGCATCCACGATACCTGCAGGTATCATGGATACCAACTAAAATAAATAATATTTATATCGTTTTTTCTTATATTCTCGTGGAAAAAGTAGGAGGACCTTAGAAAAAAGTCTGGTGGAGACTTAAAAAACCGTTCCTGTGTACGGCGCTCAACACTAAAAAATTAGGACTTCGCAATGGAAAATAATACACCACCTGAATATCCTTTTGCCCACTTAAGAGAGCTTTGAGTGTTGGTAGCTTTCTTCTAGATTTAAAATAACACACGAAAAAGAAAAAATCTGTTGGTTATTTGGAAAATATATCAGAGAAAAAGATTCCAAATAGTTAGCTAATGGGTTAACAATAAACTAATGGTAGCTAGCTACTTACCAGAATTCTTTTCTTCCTCCAGAACTTTTGGCTCTACCAAGTCACAGCATCCAAGAAGAACAAACCTGAGTGAAAACAAATTAGGTCATCAAGAATGAATGATCAATAGAATTTGAATTTAGAAAAAAATAGTATTTATATGGATCAATAACTGGATAACAGCTATAACCAGGAACAGGTAACTTATGTGGTATTCTAATGTGCAGACGACAAATATATTTTTACATATTTATATCTAGACGTGAATATATTCAACGTCTAGTTCAGTTCTAAGAAAGATACATATTTGAACAGGTTAAAACTTTGCAGCAATCAATCTTCGACGCCATATTGCGATCATTCATAAACCAAAGACATAAGATAAAATTTATCATTAATGTGATTGATGAACTATTGAAGCCTCTAAAATCTATCTTCTTCATGTGACACTCTAGTGAAAACACCTCAGACAGACATTAGCCTCACTTACCTAGATCCTTCGTCTCTGTTAATTCGTACAACATCAGGTAGATCAGTTTCTTCACTGCAGATGCGACACACGGAAAAGCAAGGATCGCCACAAAAACCTGAAAAATGAATTATATATATATATTGAAAAAGTGATTTCTTTACTTCTATAATTAGAATATGTTCATATCAAAGGAAAATAAATACAAAGGACTAAGATACCAAAATAAATAAACTAGATATTATCATCTGTCCATGTTATCTACACGATAATAGTGCTGATTAAAAACATATGTTTCATTCAAATTAATAGTAATTTTCTCAATATTTACCCAAGCAATCATGGCCACAGGGTAGTTTCTCGGGACAGGGTTCGTCGCACGGCTCACAGTCACAAATTTCACCACATTTTTTGCCACATGGTTCTTTGTGTTCACAAGAAGGTTCACACAACTCATTGCAAGGAGTGCACATTATACCACAAGTTTTGTTACACTTGCTGTGCTTGCATCTCCACTGACACTTCGCTTGGCATGGAGGACAAGCGGCGCTGCATGGACTTTTGCACCTGAAAATAAGGTAGATTCATTAAAAAAGGTTGAACATAAAGTTTTAGTTATAAATAAAGCAGTAGCTACAGGAAAGCTCCTGAGTTATGAAGCACTAGGCTAATGAAGGACCTGTGTTATGAAAAGCACTTGATTTATGAAGTATTTTCTTTGTTTAAAGGAAACTATTTAAATTTTATTTAAAATTTAAATTGTAAGTTTAAATTGTAGAAAATGAAGCGTCAAAAATTTCGTCATAGTTAGCCCTGAATGACCATAGTTCTCTATGATTTTAAACATAGAAAACTATCTAGTGAACTTGAGATATGAAGGAACCAATACTTCTTGAATCAGAAGTTTCACCGTAACTACAAACTAATGATATTTAGGTAATATGCAAAAATCAAATTTATTAGCTACCTGTGTCCACAGACGAGATCTCTTTCACACATTAGGGTGCAGAGAACATGTACACGCCCCTGCAAACATTTGCCACAGGTACCCAGACAACCATGACCACAATCGTTAGTAGAGTCGCAAGCAGCGGAGCAGTACGGCCAAGCATCTTCAGCCTCTGAAATAAGACACATACTTTATATTTATTTATATAAAAAACATGTTTATTTACGTACACTTTATTGACAGCAATGTCAGTAGAGTGGCAGTAATCCAGTGGGTGTTGATATGGTGGTAGCCTAATCAGGAATTTCTAAAGGTTAGAACAAACACTTTTCGAATACTGCAATATTGAAATAGAACTGTTAAAATAGTAAGTTTGAGTCTTCATAAACAAAAATTAACTAATAATTAATGAAACTTAGTAGCTACCTACTAGCTAAAATAAATTTAAAATTGAAATATTTTAAGAGAAAATATTCTAATTAGAACTTAAATAAAGATGCGTGATGATAAAGGAAACAGTTTAGAAATAATTTTTAAAACATTTTAAATAAAATACACGACTCTATGAGACAAATTTAACATTATAAAAAACAAATGTATTGATAGAAAGAAAAGCACTTGAGCTTCTAATACTTGCTATGGCTTTACTCAGATGACCTGGTAGTTGTACTACTTACTTGTTATGGCTTTACTCAGATGAAATGGTAGTTACTACTTACTTGCTATGGCTTTACTCAGATGAAATGGTAGTTGTACTACTTACTTGCTAAGGCTTTACTCAGATGACAAGAGTTGTACTACTTACTTGCTATGGCTTTACTCAGATGACAGGGTAGTTGTATTTGGTGTTTTTTGGGACAAGTGAAGGGAGAGATGACCAGACGAGTACACTCTTGGGTGCACCTTTCACGACAAGTTTTGTCACATTGGTGACCACACGTTAGAACAGTGGAACAGACGGCATGATCACACAGTTGTTTCCTAGGTTCATCACTGCATCTGATCTGTAAGGTATTTTTAGATGTTATCTAGGTAGCTGTATTATAAATACTAGTGATCTTAATATGAGAGACTGCTGAATTGAGTGAAATAGATAGAAGATAAGAACATCCACTGTCAAAGTACCTTTGCAGAATGTCCACATTCAGGGATAATCTTCGTAACAATTTCCTGGCACTCGCCACAAGGTGAACTGCATGATCGCTTGCAGGGGTGTCCACATTCTAGCGTCTTCAAACAGGTTCTCAAACATTTGATATTCGAATTTAACTCTTTTGCACATTGAAGCTTGAATTTGTGGCCACATGCAGCAGTCTTCTCCACAATCGAAATGCAAGGGTTCGCATGCTCCTGATCCGTTTTCGGATGACAAATCCTTTCGCATTTGTGACCGCAGTTTTGCAGTGTACCACATTTCTCAGGACAAATATTGTTGGAGCATTCAGTAACGACTGTGTGATCACAAGTTGGAAAGCTTTTCCTGACAAGGACAGAACACTTGCATTCTTGATAACAAAGCTTATTGCATTGATGATCTGATGAACATTTATTTTCGCAAGGCCTCATGCAGTTGAGTTCAACATGAGCAGAGTCAAAAGCATGACAAATTTCAGGGCAAGAGTGTCCGCATTTAGGAAATACACCATCACACTTTAGAAGACAACCTCCTAAAGGACTCTTGGACAAGATATCACTGCCACAGTTAACATCATGACAAACGCTGGGATGGTTGGGGCACTTCAAAGTTAAAGTTTCTCCAACTGCTCCTTGTTTTTCCAGTGATCTGTTGATCTTAGGCCAAAGCGCTGGATTGGCAGAGCATAGCTGGTTCATATTCCCAACAATGAACATACCAAACCTAGCTCTGGAGAGTGCTACACAAACTCTATTCTCGATCTTGAGAAACCCAACATTGCTCCTTTCATTGCTTCTAACCAGAGACAAAAGGATTATGTCATTCTCCTCACCTTGGAAACTATCCACCACAACGATTTGTACTCTGATGCACTCCTTGTGTTTACTCATTTCCTTTTTGAGGAGTAAGAACTGTCCAGAATAAGGGGTCAATATCGTGATCTTCTCAGGAGGATATTCTTCTTGCAACACTAGATGCCTAGCAAGCAGAACAATCAGCTCAGCCTCGAACTGGTTACTGTGACTATTGTTTCCATCCCTTCTCATAACTTCCATATGCTCATGCTTCAAGAAGAAAACATTCTTAGCCATACCACGAATGTCTGGCCGGTCATACACAGAAGCATGATTTTTAAGACTGGGATATATTGTCGGAACTAGCAGATCCGATATCTCAGGTCTCATTCGATGCTGAAATTCCAGCGTTTCGAAAGGAATGTCATTATTGACCATTCTTTCAAACAAAGAAGTATCCAAGTGATACTTTGTGGCCAATTCATACACTGTGGTGCTTGGTTTCAATTGCTGGTGATCACCAATCATTATGAGGTGCTCACAAGTAGAAGGAACAGAGGCTATGATGTGGGCCTCAAGAACTTCAGCGGCCTCTTCTACAATCACGATTTTAGGTCCAAGATCTTGAATGAGGCTTCTGAATTTAGAAGCACCAGTTGTAGTCATTCCTACGACGTCAGCATGTTGAGATACATACATGAAACGTGCTAAGGATAGTTCATCACGTTCAGCAAGATTAGCGTTGTAGCTTTTTTCAATATCTGATAACTTCGTTGTAAGATTGACCTTCAGTTCTTCTTTGAATTTTCCATACAACATACACCTTTCTTCGAAGGGCAAATTGTGCAGATTTTCACTAGGGTAGAGAGGTCGTAGTCTTCGCCATAGCTTAGACCACATCCAAACATCCTTCAGAAACTGAAGATGATATTGAATTACCATCATGAAGAAATGTTCTTGTTCAGCAGATATTCCATGCGAGTATTTCATTGCTTCATAGCATTGCTCACTTGTGAGAATGTAATCATTTGTGTTACCCCTGAACTTTCTTTGTGGACGCACATGCTCATAATCATCAAAATCCATGATTCTCTCAGCTTGATGTCTTGACTTTAGCTCCATTGCGTAAGATATTTCACAATCATTTGATTCTGACTGTACTGTTTCCGAATGTTCCTCTAAGAACTCATTATGCTGGTGAGCAAACGGTCCTCCATACGCATTCATCAGCCAATTACAAAAGAACTCTTCGTTCATCATCTGATCTTGGTAGCAACTAGGAATTGCATTGTTAGACACGAACAGACCTAGTTTCAGAATACCCTCAACAGTGTTGAGCATTCCAATTTTATTCTGACAAACTTTGTATTCGTACTCAATTCCACTTAGTTCGTCATTGATTTCCTTGATGGAACTGTGAATATGCCAAGGGAACAGCCTTTCTTTTCTCAACTTAGAAACCAGGTTGTTAATTTGATATTCCTGAATACTTTCACTTTTTGATCTACTGCCAAACCTAACCACTTTGGAAGTGAACTTTAGCATTCCCTCAAGGAACTGATCAAGTGCATGATTGGTGTAGCAGACCACTAAAATAGGAGGCTGTGAGCTGCCATTGCTCCAATATTGTGAATTATTCAAAAGTGACTGGGCAATTTTCAAACCCAGAAAGGTTTTCCCAGTACCAGGTGGACCCTGGATAATCACAAGTTTCCTGGTCAATGATGCATGGAGAGCTCGACGTTGTGATTCATCCAATTTGAAGATTTCTGATTTAGGCCAACATTCTAGAGGTTCCTTAATATTTACCTTCTCGAGTCTTGGATTGCCATCTTCCGGAATAATGATTGGGCAACGACCAAAAATCTTTTCACTAACTCCTCTAACAGTCTTTTTCATTGTAGATATATTTTCAATCACACTCAAATCGTAAACACAATTTTCTTTGGAAGCATATTCTGGCAGATCTATTTCATTCAGTCCATATACAATATGTTCAGCCAAAGGAAAGTTGTCCCTATTTAGTGTCTGAATAGTCTCGAGAACAGTTTTGTAAGCAATAAAGAAAGAACTGGATTCTGCAGCAGAGTACAGCTTGTTTCGACATAATTTATCACCAAGGAAAGTTATACCAACTAAGCCATTTCTTAAATTTTGCTCACTGCTATCAGAAATGAAGCAAACAGAGAATGTTTTAAAGTTATCATGGCTCAGACAGAGTACGTTTCCATGCAACAGTCGTTTGCTGGAGAAGAAAGCAAAGTTTCGGGGAACATCAAGTTTCATGAAATGAATTATCCTACCTCTGTGAATCTCCGATTTGGTGAGGATCTTCACATTTTGGTAGATCTTAACATCATTCAACTTAGCATTATTATCTTTCTTGAACATCTGAATGCCTTCCCTCAGCGGCCGGATAAAATCTTCACGTAATAACCGGAATTGGATATCCAAATAGCTTTCAACGTCTTCATAAGGAGCGTCTATCAAATTTTTCTTCAGCAAAGGTCTTTCTTCAGTTAGGATATCATCCATGGTAGGTATTACTGGTATATCCCTGAAATTGGTAGATATTGCCGTAGCACCAAACCCAGGTAGTACTTCATCAAGGAGTCGAGTTGGAAAACGCAGATTTGCATTTTCACCAAGTCGATGTTTATTCTCACAGAGCACTAACAGATTCTCATAATGTTTAATCACTTCCTTATTGATAATTTTGTGACCATTAATAGTAACAGTAGGTAATATTGGAAGAATAAATCTGATAAGTAGGATTAATTTTTCGATACCTCTCAAATTCACTGTTTTACAACAAGCTGTTAAGAACAACATTAGATTGACAAGACATTCATTTATTTCTTCTGAAGTCAAATGTTTGCGCAGTTTTGGTACAAAATTGCGCATTTCATTCAGAAACGCTCCATTGATGGCGTTTGAACAAATCCTCGACATATTTTGGGGTGAAAGCTGAGAGACTGACGCCTTCTTCAATATTTCAATGATAATCATCATCTTTTCCACACTTAAGTTTGCTTTATTTAGAAGGTTGGACTCTTTGCTAGTTAGAATCAGAATAATCTCATATGGTGGCGCATGAAGGAGTTTCTTCAAGCTTTCAATAGATCCATCATTTCTTTGTGTACTTTTTCTGAAAAGTAATTAGTTAAATTAGTGATTGCTACGAAAATATGGTTTTCAAATATTATAAAGCCAATAAATATGATGAATCAAGAATAATTAGTATAGTTATCACTTTGATTGGCAGAGAGAGCTTGAAAAAATACAATTAACTCTGCAGAACGTGAATATCGAACAATGAATATGATAATAAACCTACAGGTAAATAAATACACAATACACTCAAATCTAGGGGGATAATTTTCAAACAACGACGTGGTGAAGCAGACCGTACATTAACTAGACTGGTCAACTAGCTACATGCTTTAGAAAGTAATGACCTACTAGGTATTCAAATTTTAGATTAGTTAAAAACAAAATATATGATAAATATTTGAATTAACTAATGACTGTACTCCAAAAAAAAAAACAATTACCAAATTTATTATAAGAAACGTCATGTTCTTGAATAATTAGCTAAGTTTCAGAGAATAAGTTTACAAATTAGAAATATGAAGTAGAGGAAAAACACCAATGAAAAATAATATCTTCTAATTTTCACCCCTTCATGCAAGTATAACTATGTGTAAGAATTCACAGAAAATTAAGGGTCCTAGAGGGTGACACACTAAAATAAGGATAACACCAATCAAAATATGAAATATTTATCAACTTTTCTCCAATTTTGGTGATTCGAAATAAAAGATATGTTGAATACCTGGACAGAAGAGCTCCACTATAATGAAATACTGTATAGTGAATGTGGAGTTTTGAGTAATTAACCTGTATAGTCAACAAATTTTCTTTGGTCTGCCATAAAATTGCCACTCGTTTACTAACAAATGATTTTTTCACTATAGAGGCTAGCTACTTCCTCACTGTAAAGGATTTCATTATAGAAGAGTTCAAATGTAGCTATTGAATTTTATTAAAAATTAATATGAATTACAACAATAACCACAGTTATAGAGCTCACCTAAAAAAGATTCCTCGTCCAAATTTTACCCATTGAATAATTTTACCCATTGAATAATTTTATCCATTAATTAGTTAGGTAGCTACACTAGTTATTGACTATAATTTTTTTTGTCAATAAACTTACACTTAGAATCATTAAGTTGAGTTATTTTGAATAATTAACAACAAAAAGGAGCATTTAGAAATACCAATGAAGAAATATTACAGCTACCTAATTGTCGATTATAACATTTCAAGTCTAAAATTGTATATAGCTAGCTAGCTAGGTTAGATGTGTTATAACTATTGTAAGTACTGTGAGTAAACAATAGCATAACAATTGTATTTAAAAGCTTCCTCTATTTGTAAATAGGGATGGGTTCAAGTATCGGCATCGGTATTTTTGAGGAGAATCGGCAATGGTATCGGTATCGGAAGATATTGAAAAGTATCGGTCGATTCTTAGTCGATACTTTTATTATTATTTAAACTTTATTCATTACTGAAATTTTCTATTTATTAAATTTCTGTTATTCTATAGCCAAAAATAATTTAAAAAATTCATTACTGATAGGACTTTAAGGGCTATGGACCTATAGCTAATAGTTATTAATTTGTTACTTCGAACTTACCGAATGATTGAAGTTCCAGTACACACGCAAATTATACAAACAACCATGAAAGAATAATGAATTATGTTAGATGAATGTATAAGGTGTGTGTGAACAGATTAAAGGTGATACAAAGTATGAGAAGAAAGGTTGCACTATAGTCCGTAATTGCCGACTGCTTCCCCCTTGACAAGTCTTAGTCACCAAATAATAGTTTTGCACTGGTACATCTAGTTAGTTACTTATGAAAGAAATAAATTTACACTTAAACTTTATCAATTTCTGAAACACAATCTTAACAATTAAACTCAACAAAACAAAACGAAGCACTAAACTTTCAAACAAAGTTAAACAGAAAACGAAATCAAAGTTAATAAAATAAAATATAGTTAGCTATATGTTTAGTTAACATTTCCCACATATGAATCCCATGCTTAAACCCGCATGAGATTCTCATCAAACATACCCTTCTCTCCTCCCCTCTCTTAGCAGATACTTTTTCCAGGCATTGCTAGTTCTATTGTTCTTCGTGAAAATATCGGCTACTTGCTCTTTGGAGTCTACCCATATAATGTTTAGATCTTCTTTCTCCATAGTTTCCCTAAGAGCAGATATTTCTATTCGCATTCTTCTGTTGGAGACGTTAGTACATGCATTGATACCTTTCTCCAATGTCTTACTGTCTGTGTTCACCAACATCTTCAGTGTTACTCCAAATATTTCACACCAGAGGGCATTGAGGTGAATGACTGCATCCACTGCTGATGTCACTGCAAGAGCTTCAGCCTCCATGGTTGATCTTGCTACTCTCTTTGATTTCTGTGATTTCCAAAATATTGGATTTATCTTACCGTGACTATCTCTCAAGCTCACTATGTAGCCGATTTGTGATTTTCCATCTTCCAGGTTTCCAAATGCCGCATCACAGAAAACTTCCCAATAAACTTCACCTGATAGTTTTGGTATATGAATAGAGTAATAGTTTTTCTTAATTTTGTCAACAATTTCTATTGTTTTAGTTATGTCCTTCTCTGTACCATTTTGAAAAGCACTTCCTAATGAGCTGACATGAAAGGCAATTTCTGGTCTTGTATGCTGGCTTACCCAGTTGAGTTTCCCAATTAACGATCTCAATGTCGTAAGTTCATCTTGTCCCAAGGTACGATCAGGTTGCTTCATGTTGATCACCTCAGGTTTTCTAATACCGTTGATATACTTCTCCTGACTTAAACTTATTCCCTCGCCAGACTGTTCTACTGTCACTCCTATATAGTCGAATTTTCCTATCTCCTGCTCTCCCACTTTTAATTTCTGCATCAGTTTGGTAATTATTTCTTTTTGAAAAGTTGTATTACCCCCGAAACAAAAATCATCTACATGTGAACACATGATTCCTATCAATTCTCCACCATCCTTCCAATAGTAAATCACGGGATCCAACTTACATCTAACTCCTCCCAATTCATTAACAACTTCCTTGATTTTCTCATACCATGCTCTTGCTGCATCCTTTAACCCATAGATGGTTTTCTTCAATTTCCATAGCCCATCTGCTCCAGATTCTACAGGAGGTTTTATAAACAAGTCTCTGTTAATGGGACCCCCTTGTAGATACGCAGTCTTTATGTCTAATGTTTGACAAGTCCAACTTTGCATCATGATGATGCTTAGAAGAAGTTTCAAAGTTTCAGGGGAGCAGGTGGGAGCCTCTAAATCACTAATATTTTCTTTTTCCTCAAATCCTCGGATCACCAATCTTGCTTTGTGTTGTTTCCCTTCTTTCTTCTCTTTTGTTCTAATTATCCATCTTACTGATAGTTTTTTCTGTCCATTATCTTCAACTTCTTCAAATACATCATTTTCTTTCCAGCTCTCTAGTTCTCTCATCTTGGCTTCTAATATATTCTCCTCTTCTCTACAAAGGTAATTCTCATCAAGTTTTTGAACACCTTTATATTCTCTCAAATTGACCCAATATTTTTCTCCACTTCCCAAATCTTCCACATTGTAGCTGTCACCCCACTTTTTGCTACTTCTTTTTCCTGCTAGCCCCAAAATTCTCCATTCCTTAACCTCTCCCGTTTCCTTAGATTCACCTATTACCCTTTCTCCTTTTCTCAAACATGGTATTCTATCATCTTCACTTTCCACTGCATTGACTTCATCTTCTATAGAATCCTCCTCTAATTCTTCTTCTACAGAATCCTCTTCTAATTCTTCCTCTGCAGAATCCTCTTCTAATTCTTCCTCTGCAGAATCCTCTTCATTTTCCTCTGTTTCTAGTTCCCCTTCAATTTCGGCGGAATCCAACTCATTCTCAGATTCTTCACTATCTATTTCCTCTCTCCTTACTAACGGCATAATAATTTCTTTTCTTTTCTCAGCTTGTTCATCCTTGTCTACCTTCTTTTGTTCCTCTTCTTCTAAGTTACTCTGTATATGCTCTCGTCTCTTAATTCTTGTTATATGTACTGAGGCTATTTCCCTAATACTTCCGCCATGTTTGACAATGACTGCCTTCCCATCTCTACCAATTACTTTCGCTGGCCCTCTCCATTCCTTTTCTCCATCTCTTTTGTAATATACTTCATCATTTATGTTTGCTTCTTCTAGTTTGTGCTCTATAACTCTCCCTTTCATCGCTCTCTTGATCTTCTCATCGGCCTCATGCTGCATGTATATTACTCTAGCACTATGTAGGGCATTCATATTTTCTCTGATTATTCTGATTTCATTCTCTTCTTCAAGTTGACTAGGTAGGTTATTATCTGTCAAGTTGGGGTATGCTGGATTTCTTCCAAATACCAGCTGATTAGGGGAGAATCCTTTGTTATTTAGCAAGCAATTTCTTGCTGCAACTGTCCATCCTAGCAGGAAATCTTTATGTCCTTCACAATCTTTTCTAATTTTGGAGAAACCGTCTTTCAGCAAACCAACCCACCTCTCACATATTCCATTACTCCAGGGGCTATATGTAGCTGTGGTTTTTGGTTTAATATTCAGTTTCTCAGTCATCTTCAGGAATACATTGTTATTAAATTCTCTCCCGTTATCTGACAATATATTCTTGGGGGCTCCAAAAATACTAATCCATTTTTCCATCAATTTTTCAACAATTTCCTCAGGTTTCTTTGATTTAATCCAGCACCCTTGACAATACTTTGTAGCCAGATCCACCATCACTAATAGCATATCTCCCTGAAAAAATCCTATATCAATAGCTATCACTTCATTGAATTCTCTAGCCATTGGTAAGCCAACTGATGGCTTAGATGGAGTTCTTTTGCACCTTAAGCAGGTCTCACAGTTTTCGGTGAGAATTCTCAGTTTTTCACGAATTATGTCTCCTTGTTTCCCTTCTTTCCCTCTAGCTTGCTCTATAATTTCATATAGCTTCTCATATCCAGGATGTCCAAACTGGAGATGTAATTTCTTCAGTTTCTTGTCTAATTCCCCATCTGTAGCAGCAACCAATACACATTCACTCCATACTTCTTCTTGTTTCAATTTCCTTACCAAAGGAATTCTCAAGTGCCCTCTGCTATCAGTTCGTAATTTATTCTTTCTCCGTTGATAGCTCTGCTTATAACACATTCTTTTCTGATGTCTATTTGAACATTCAAGTTGTTCATAGTTTCCCTACCCACTAACCAAGGTAAATCACCATCCACCACATGTGTCCTGATATATATAACTCTTCTTCCCCACTGACAAGGAATCTCTACAATTTTTCTCCCTTTGAACCTAGTCTCTCCAAATAAGAATACCTTGTCCGTCTCCCTTTGTGTCCTGTTCATTCTTCTCACCTGCTCTCCATTCAGTCTAGACACTATCTTTCCTAGTCATATTTCCCCAATTACTGAGTTGTTACATCCAGTATCCAATATCGCCTCAACTTCAGACCAATCATTGGTTTCTTCAAAGATACCTCCCACAAACACCTCATCTGAATGCTTAGTCTTATTTGGATCAAAGGCTTTCCTATTTTTGAAATTGTTAGGACATTCTCGAGCCCAATGAAATTCTGATCGACAAATAGCACAAGTGGTTATAGTTCCATTTTTCATCGGATTCTTTCTTTTAAATCTCCCTTCAGTTCCTCTCCTGTTGTTTCTTTCCTCCCAATTATCATTTCCTTTTCTGTTACTTCTGTCTTCCCAATTATCTCTCTTCATTTCAACTTTCCAGCAATCCTCCTTCACATCACCCTCTCCTAAACCCTCAAATACTCTCCTCATGATTTTTCTTACTTTATCATAGTCTAGACTATCACTTCCACAGGCTGCCAGAACCATCTGTTTTTGGTTCTCACTCACATTAGCTTGTTCCAACAAGTGACACCCTTTGATCTCATCAGGCATAGCCGTAACACCAGTCCTCTTGCATTCTTCTGATAATCTTTCATACCTATTAAGATAATCTTCTATTTTCTCTCCTTTTCCCCTCACAACTTTCAAATAGTTTCTCACTTTACTGTATTTATCAGTTATTTCATCTTTCATGTATACAGAATCTAGTTTCTTTATTAACATCATCGCTCCATCATTGCTTTTCAATGTCTCTCTGCTTACTTCTTTGGCAATATCCAAAGCCTTACCATTAAGATTCAATCTCAATTCTATCCCTAAATACCTCTCTCCAGACTTCTCCGCTAACAACAACCAATCCTCCACCTTCAATTTCCACTCCTCATACTCTTCCTTGTCCCCACTGAAAGATGGACATCCATACCTTCCTACCATACTCTTTGTCTTTTTCACATCCCCAGATGTACCAGGTTTAACCTCTTCATCCTCATTGCCCATGACTACTTGATTTACTTCAACCTAATTACTACTTTGAACTCCTTCCACACAAGACAATTTTAAGTGTAAAAGTTGATAGGACTTTAAGGGCTATGGACCTATAGCTAATAGTTATTAATTTGTTACTTCGAACTTACCGAATGATTGAAGTTCCAGTACACACGCAAATTATACAAACAACCATGAAAGAATAATGAATTATGTTAGATGAATGTATAAGGTGTGTGTGAACAGATTAAAGGTGATACAAAGTATGAGAAGAAAGGTTGCACTATAGTCCGTAATTGCCGACTGCTTCCCCCTTGACAAGTCTTAGTCACCAAATAATAGTTTTGCACTGGTACATCTAGTTAGTTACTTATGAAAGAAATAAATTTACACTTAAACTTTATCAATTTCTGAAACACAATCTTAACAATTAAACTCAACAAAACAAAACGAAGCACTAAACTTTCAAACAAAGTTAAACAGAAAACGAAATCAAAGTTAATAAAATAAAATATAGTTAGCTATATGTTTAGTTAACATTTCCCACATATGAATCCCATGCTTAAACCCGCATGAGATTCTCATCAATTACAAGTACCAATCTAATAATTGACCAACTCCCTACTTGAGTTTTAAATGTAATTTTTATTTATCTATTAGCTATGACATGCATGAAGTAATTAATAATTTTTTAAAATATATATAAAGAATCTACCAATAGGTTTTTGAGTCTGCCTATAAATTCAAGATAAGAATTATTCAGCTACTGTTGAACATTTTTACACCTATTCATGACAAGCATCACAAGATGATAATAACATCAAAAAAGTTATCTATCTAATACAATAACAATGAATTTCAACTAATGTTAAATAAGTAAATCACTTCATGTTATACTACACTGAAAGAGCATTCTGCTGAATTAGTTTGATGAGTTGGAAGTTTAATAAACTTGAAAAAATAATTGATACTTAATAAGATAATAGCTAACTCAGCAAGTGTCAATGATTTTTACGAATATAAACTTTAAAAAGCTGAGAGTATAGGTATAGGCAAGAATCTGCATTTTTTAAAGTATCGGTATCAGAAGGTAGCAGAGTATCGACACTAGGGTAAATTATGAATTATCGGTCAGTTTCACATCTTCGGTCATAAAGAAAAAACAGTATTATAATTGTTATTTCATTTTTATTTTAGTTGGTATCCAAGATACCTGCAGGTATCATGGATACCAACTAAAATAACAATAACAATCTTATATGACCGAAGATATGAAACAGACAGATAATTCGTAATTTACACTAGTTGAGAAGTTTCGGTATCGGCAAAAATTTGGTATCGTCCCATCCCTATTTGTAAATAAGTTATTTTTATTTTTCTTTACTCACTCTTTGTTCCTGAATCCAAACTTGCGTCTTCCACTTGCAGCTAAAAAGTAAAAAGAGTAAAATTAATTAGTTGGCATTGAGTCTTAATTATACTAAATTGGCAGTAGCTATATAGAAAATCAAAAATAAATAGTGCAAATTCAAATTTTCAACAACTATGAATGCTACATCATAATGAAAGAAACTATTATTTTACATCTATGTAAGTTAAAAATTAAAAGTAAATTCACATACCAGCTGAAACAGGCTTCACCACTTTCCCATCACTAGCAATTCCTTTTTTGGCTCTATTATCATTGGAAGGGGGAGACTTCATCACTTTGCCATTACTGCCTCCAGATTTTCCTTTTTGGGTTCTATTATCATTGGAAGGGGGAGACTTCACCACTTTGCCATTACTGCCTCCAGATTTTCCTTTTATCCACGGACTAACTTTCTGTTGTCCTTTATCTCTAATATGATGGTACTTTCTTGGCGAAACGGTTTTCTTTTTTTCACCACACTCCTTCAAAACTGCATTGGATGTTGAAGTACTTGGTGCTGGAGAGCTTTTAACCTGAGTATTTTCTTTGATTTCAGACATCATTCCTCAAATTTTCAGTGCAGGTAATCAATCCATTATAATATTTTCAGAGTAGGTATTTTCTCTCAAGAAAAGAGATCTAAAACTATTTAATGGGATTTAAATCTCGCATCTCATATCAGTGATACAAAGAAGATTCTCTAGAAAAAATGTAATTTCATCAATTTCAATATATCGGATAGCTAAGCAATAATGAGATGAATTAAGTAAATATAATTTGAAAGAAAAGATACAATTAGTTACTAGATAAATATTTTTTAAAAAATCACAAATTTGCAGGTTATATTTTACCTGGCATTTATTTATTTATCATTTTTTTAAATATTCTTTAATCCTTCTCAAGTTTTTGACTTTCTATTCAAAATGTAACCATGTTTGAAGGTTTAATTAATTGAAGGAGGCTTAAAAAATTAAAGGCGGTTTAATTAATTAAAGGCAGTTTAATTAATTAAAGGCAGTTTAATTAATTAAAGGCAGTTTAATTAATTAAAGGCAGTATAATTAATTAAAGGAGGTTTAAAAAATTGTAGGCGGTTAAATTAATTAAAGGAGATTTAATTAATTAAAAGAGGTTTAATTAATTAAAAGAGGTTTAATTAATTAAAGGAGGTTCAATTAATTAAAAAAGGTTTAATCAATTAAAGGAGGTTTAATTAATTTAAAGAAGTTTAATTAATTAAAGAACATTTAATCAATTAATAAATATATGAAACTTTTTTAATTAAATAAAGGTTCAATTAATTATTGAACATTTTAACCTCCTTTAAGTAATTATCAAACATACAGCTAACCTCCTTTAATTAATTAAACCTTCTTTTAAAGGAGTTAAAGATTACTCTGTCATCTTGGAAGCACAAGTAGCAATACAAATATTATTGGAACACATTAATACAATTCCATCATTGTTATTGAAAGTAAAGAATTACAAGTAACAGACTAGCTATTTATGAAGAGTTTAACAGAGACTAGAATGTTATAATAATAAAATTAAACTTGTTAGTTACCTACTCAAATTCAGTTATTTTTGATAACGAGATTTGCTATCAATTTTTTAAATTCATTTCATGCACCAACTTTGCAATTAAAGATGGCAAATAGCTGGCTAGTTTAAGATTAAAAATTAATTTGCTGAGTTTTACAAAATAATATCATTCAAAAGTATTAATAAATATTTTATAATATTTATACTTACAAATATATTAATTAAAGAATAAATTAGTGATGAGATAAGCAAGACCTTAACCCTCTTCTACGAGTTAGCTATATTTTGAGACTGAAGAGATATAAAGCACAAAACTCATCAAAACTTCATAATAAACAGAGCAGAGACAGGGTTAACTGTCACTTCAATCGTTAGATAAGAGTGTGTCTGTTTTGATTAAAATCACGTCCTGAAAGAGAAAAGTATACAATATTTCTATGTTAGTGTTTTTAAATGGAACAAATGGATAGCTATGAACTGAACAATTTTCTCTTCACTGCAAATGGTGCAATATTAAATTATATTCTTTATATTTATTGTAGTGTTCATAATTGGTGAAATTTTATGTAAGACTCTTTATGAGCAGAAGTTAATCAATCATTTGCATGTTGATAAATGCTTTATTCACAATTGTTCAAATATTTATTTAGTTATACAGTGTATGAGTTATTGTCGTGTTCACCTAAAAATTAAATCAAATAATTCTAAATAGATATTTATTTTATTTTATATGAAAGTACTATATCCATTATATTTGGATGGTGTTAGGCAAATCTTCAATTAATTTTTATGTGAAATCACCTCAAAAAAAATATAGGGTTGTGAGTTTTGGGCTCAAATACTAATATATAGGCTAACTGATTGTCACACTATGAAATATGGTACCTAGAAAGTTCAATACCTACTTTTATGAGCTATGGCAAAGGAAAAAAGTATATCATCAAACATTGCCACCATGTAGCAGCCACCAGTCTGCAAAAGATGAATGAAGTTGTGAAGTTTACCCGGCGACTATTGAGGCCTTGAAATAAGTCTCCTGAATTATCCGGTGACAATTTTCTAATTAATTCCTAAGTTTACATGTAATTATTGGAGAGTATTTAGAGATTTTGGCCATTTTGGAGATAAATTTGAAAATCTTAGGAGATAAATTTGAAAATCTTAGGAGATAAATTTGAAAATCTTAGGAGATAAATTTGAAAATCTTAGGAGATAAATTTGAAAATCTTAGGAGATAAATTTGAAAATCTTAGGAGATAAATTTGAAAATCTTAGGAGATAAATTTGAAAATCTTAGGAGATAATTTGCCCAAAAAATTGAATATCTTGATACTGATTGTGCATGCTTTGCAGACTGGGTAGTAGCTAAGAGAAGTAAACAATGCTATGCAGTAGAGATAATGTCATTGGTTAAAAGTCATTAATTGGTGGATTTAAACCATACTTAGTTAGCTACACCATACAAATGAAAAGGATTTTTAAATATTGTTAGATAGTTAATTGCTTTACAAATGATAAGAAATTAATTTTCATCACTTCTATAAGATGGGTCTTCAATAAGAATTTAATTAAAGAAACCTTTTAGACTTCTAATAATAATTAAAGCAAATAAATTGAAAAAACTATAAATGCTTATAAGATACAATTAATTGATTTAATTCCATAATATATATTATGGTTTAACAATCAACCTGATCTGTTAACCAACTAGGTAGCTAATAAAGAATGTCCTTTCTCACTATTTTATTGGCGAGTTTTAAGCAACTATTCTGAGCCCTTCAATTAAAATGGAGAAAAATATATAATTTTCTCTTATGCTTTAATGTAATTTTGAAGAAATTTAGCTTCTTTTGAACATAACTGGAGGGACAAATGGAGAGTTTATGTGCCATACTATTTAACTTGGAAATACTATAATTGTTATAAAATAAAAAAATTAAAATGTAAAAACCTTTTATTATAACTAGCTACTCACAAATTGCAACTGTAAACTTGTAAAGTGTAAACCACTATTACAGAACCACATACAAAATTGAAAACAAATCAAAATTAATTTGAATGTAGTTTATTGACAATTTGACGCCACTGATTTTTAACATTTTGACACTTCATATAAGTAAAAGGAAGCACTTAAAGAATTTCTATTTGTTGTGGAAATGCTTCGTTTTTGAGATATAGCGCAATTAAGATCCGATAAGTTAGGTTGAATTTGGGGGTCTGGAAAGGTACATTTGCAGTTTATTACCGATATGACATCAAAAAGGGTATACTGTTAATTATCGTAAATCTGCAAGGTCAAGAAGTGTGCAGTACAACAACTAGCGTATACAAAAACTAGATCAACTGTTTCATGACCTAAGATTTCATGTCAGAGAAATCTAAAAGGCGGAGAAGCCTAGTTTTATCTAAAAGCCTAAGGTTATTCTTACCGCAAACTTAATTGCGTTGTATCTCTGAAACAGTAAAACAAACCAGTCTGCAAAGCATGCACAATCAGTCTCCAGATATTTAAATTTGGGACAATTTGTCTCCAAATATAAAGATTTTCAAATTTCTCTCCAAAATGGCCAAAAATTTCAAATACTCTCCAATAATAACATGTAAACATAGAAATTGAATGGAAAATTGTCACCAAATAATTCAGGAGACTAATTTCAAGGCCTCAATAGTCGCCAAAAACTTTACAACTTCATGCATTTATTGCAGACTGGAAAACAAAGCATTTCAACAACAAATGGTAGCTATTCCTGAAAAAAGTTTAAAATGGCCTTTAATCTAGCTACATAAAGTGTTAAAATATCAAAAAATCAAATGCGAACCTAATTCACAAAAATAGACATTGGAAATTTGGCTTACACTTCAAAAGATCTAAACGCAGATACGAGTCATAACTACCTTTTGGCATCAAATTTTTAATTAATTTAAATTTCTGTTTTCCTATGTAAATTTAGGCTTGAAATCTTCAAAAATGAACTAAAATTGGCTTGGCTCAGAAATTTTGTGAAATTTGGCTCAAACTTAAAGTTTGTTATAATCTGCAAGACTCCACCTTATCCTCTTATGATATGTAGTGAGACTGATTACCAGTGTCTATCTGGTCAATCTGTAAAGCATGCACAATCAGTTATCACTATAAGTCTCCAGATATTTAAGATTTGCCATGTTACAGAGTATGTCAGTTAAAGCCAGTTAAAGTCAGTTAAAGCCAAACTCAGATAGCTATGCCTAATTGGCTTAAATTTTTGAATTAATTCCTATTTTCCCTTGTTAATTTGGCTTGAAATCTTCAAAACATGAGCCAAATTGGCTTGGCTCACCTTTTTTGTGAAATTTTAGCTCAAAAATTGGCTTAAAATTTTCCAGCCTCTGAAACATGGTCCAGCCTCTGAAACATGGAATATTTGAGGCAATTTCTCTCTAAAGATTTTAATTTTTCTTCTAAAATGGCTAAAATTTTCAAAATACTCTCCAATCACCACATGTAGATTGTAAACATAAGAACTAATTGCCTGAAATTGCAGAAGACCAATTTCAAGGCCTCAACAGATGACAGTCATCAGTCAGCCAGTCGCCAGAAAAACTTCACAACTTCATGATTCCAGTTTGTATTTGGTGCACAAAATTCCATTGACTTTTTGAAGAAGCTGAAAAAATCAACCATAAATTTCCAGTAATTTGGCTAATCCACCAACATTTTATCCATTTTTCCACCCAAGGGGAAAAATTGATGGTAATATAGGGATTAATAGTAGCTAATAGCCAAAAATCCACCAATTTAGCCAGGATATTATTTTTATTTGAAAAAATTCCACCAATAAGTCAATTTACCATGAAATACAGTCTGGGGACTGTCTTCATCTATCATTTCATTCTTTTGCAGTCTGGACAGTTGGACTGAGTCTGATTGAGTGATTGTGGTTCATAAACTCTCAATCTCTCATTTTTCTCTCCAAATCCAAACGGATCTGAGTTTTTCTCCAAGAACCAGAATGAGGAACTTTTTAATTATAAATTCCCTCCAAAATGGCAAAATAACATTGTACCTAATGATTGCAACAATAACATTGGAGGAAATTAGATATCTCTCTCCAATTGCTATTTAGGACTAAAGGCTCAAATTTCTAATCACAAACTTGAAACATCCCAGCTCGGGGGCAATATATTGGTTAAGTAAGGACATACTACAGTGCTACCTATAAGGTTATATTACCTGGTATAGCTCACAATAATAAAATTGCCAGCCTAAACCTAATTAGCTAGGAAATTTGATACATATCTAAATGCTGAGCGGCGCACCACAGTACATTCTATTAGATAGGTAATTTGAAAGAAGATAAATGATATATGGAGTGAATATGATAATTGTTGTAGGCTATCAAATTTATGACTGACAGTACTTGAATCCAATGTTGATACTACACAGTTTAATTCTTTGATCGAGATGTTTAATTTGGAATAGAAAATAAATTTTATCATAGAAAACTGTACTAGGTAATTATAATTTTATGGGGTAACTATTGTAAACTTTCTGTCTGAAGTCAGTGAGGTTCTAACTTATCAGTTAAATGCAGAGTACAGGAACATAAACGGGTATAGTACCTAGTAGATGACACAAAAATATGACGTCACCACAACAACACATTCCTTGTTTGTGACCGAGCGGCTCATAATTCCTTGTATTTGCATGTTATTATCGAGAGGTTTGAAGTCATTTTAAAAAGGTTTTGTGCAAAAGAAAAGCGAAAATGGCGATTGAACCTTAAAGTTGAATATATAGATATAATCCAGGTGTGTTTTTATTGTTCATTTCTTTAACTTATCTATAAAAAAAAAGGTTCTTGAAAAATGAAAATATGCTACCTAGGAGCCTAAACTAGAGCTAGTTAACCATGTTACGGAGCATGTCAGTTGAAGCCAATTAATTGGCTTAGATTTCAAAAGGTCAAAACTCAGATATGTCTAATTGGGCCATTGGCTTTAAATTTTGAATTAATTCCCAAGTTTCAATGCCATGTTTCAGAGGCTGGAAAATTGTAAGCCAATTTCTGAGCCAAAATTTCACAAAAAATCAAAGCCAAGCCAATTTGGCTCATTTTTTGAAGATTTCAAGCCAAAATTAAGATGGGAACATAGGAATTAATACAAAATTTAAAGCCAATTAGACATATCTGAGATTTGAAAAGTAAGCCAATTTTTTTTTTTCAGCCTCTGAAACATGGGCACATGGCTAGTTAACTGCTAAATTGTAGTTCCTATGAATAACAAATAAGGAAAAAAATAATGGAAATACAATTTAACCAATGCCTAGTTAGTAACTTAGTAATTGATAAGAAAAAAATTTAATTTAGAAGTGACTAAGTTTAAGTAATAAGTAGGGTTTCCCATGTTTCAAAGTGTGGTCAGAGTCGCCATTTCCAGTCACCCAAGTAATAAAGCATGTCCAAACTCGCCATTTTAATGGCGAGTTTGTGACAGTTATTTTGAACCCTTCAATTGCAAATGGCGAGTTTTATCTATTTTTCTCCTATGCTACAATGTTATTTTGGAGAGAATTTATGAAAATTTGATCATTTTGCAGAGAATTTGTTGAATTTTGGAGAGAGCTGGAGAGACAAATGGAGAGTTTATGAGACATACTATTTTACTTGGCCAGTCACCTGGTGGTCACGTCAAACAAGTCTGGAAAAATAGGTGCTTTCTGATCAACTAATTACTCTGTTGGAGTTTTACAGACTTCAAAAATTAATGGTAGATTGCTAAAAATTGTATAATCCACAGCATTTAGCATATAGAGTCATCTGTTAGCCTAAGCAGTTTTCCAGACTGGACGAGTGGACGTCAAACTATAGATTCGATGAGCTGATTACCATACCGGGATACCCTATGTTACTGTATCTGAGTGTATCCTCAGTCCTGTTTAGATTTAGGGTCACACAGGTAAATTGCGGCCCTTTAATTTTTAATCGCAGCCCTCTCAAGTCTCAAGAGAGTCTAAAACAATCTGAACCGAAATTACATTAAAATGTTGCATAGCTATCAAAATCAGCGCAGTGCATGCTATAATTTATTACTTTATGTTTTTAACGAGTGTTTTGAAAATCAGAAAATATGACGTTTCTGATGTTAGAGGCCGCAGTTAGTTAGTAGGCCCCAATTTACCTGCTTGACCCTATGATGATAATGATGACAGACATCATCATTCATCATCATCATGTATCGGGGGGCCGCGGGTGTGCCGCCCCCCAAACCCCCCTGCCAGGTCATTAAACAATTACAATCATGAAGTGCGCAGAAAGGACTAATAACAGTACAACAAACTACATAACAGACAATTATCATCATCACTGCCAAGTAATAAAGCATGTCCAAACTCGCCATTTTAATGGCGAGTTTGTGACAGTTATTTTGAGCCCTTCAATTGCAAATGGCGAGAGAAAATATCTAATTTTCTCCTATGCTAATGCTACAAAGTTATTTTGGAGAGAATTTATGAAAATTTGATCATTTTGGAGAGAATTTGTTGAATTTTGAAGAGAGCTGGAGAGACAAATGGTGAGTTTATGAGACATACTATTTTACTAGGCAATTATGTTGAAATCATTGATAGAATGTACAGTGGTGAGGCGCCGTATTATAGTGCGCCGTAATGTGGTGCGCAGATCAGCTTTTAGCCTTTAGTTACTGTTGGCTTGTTGGGTAATTTAGGCCTAGCTCCTGAGACATTCTAATTTTCTGTACAAAGAATAAGAATGTAGCTAGTACACAGTTCGTTTTGAATGCCAACTATGTAGTAAGTACTAAGTAGGGCCTATATTCAATCCATTATTAAATATCCATGTAAACAAACTGTAATTTAGCCTGTAAAGGTTACTGTCAGGTATAAAATTAAAAATACTTAAGAGAAATACATTATGTCGCTACTACCGACTATACCATCAGGTAAGGTTCATTTGCAGTTTATTTTAAAAAATTATAGGTAACTAGGCTACTAGGTATGTTTATAAGGGGGCATGCCGCCCCACAAACGTCAGGCCATTAAACAATCATGAAGTTAGCGGATACAACAAACTACATTACGACTTCATGTCAAAAAAATCTGAAAGGCAGAAAATATAGATATAGATTACCTATAGCATAATCAAGTATATTTATACCTACCACTTATATACCTACTAACCTTTCTGTAACATTTATTTATATCCTACTTCTGTGTCCATCAATTATTGATGGTAATAGCTGGGTAGTTAATAACATCAAACTAGGCAATAATAGGTATCTACACCATACCAAGTGTCAAATAGGAAGATTTTTTACAAAAACTTTAATTATCACTTATTTTTACATCATACTAACAGATGAGCACTCACTACATACACTTTCCTTAGATTAAAATTATCAGACTTTCACACAACACTTCAGCTCGTCAACAAGCTCTAGTTACCTAACTTCTGTGAATGGTGAATGAGTCACGCAGCTATTTAAATAGGTGTGTTGCACCAGTGAAGTATCACAGACAATCGTACATGTTTTGTATCAAAACTAAACATGTCTAATTACTTTCTTGTGGTTAACTTACAGTAATCTATATTGGTAATAAGAAACATAATTAATTAGTAGGGTTGCGACAATATGCTCTTAAAATCATAAATCTTATGAATATTATATAGGTATGAAAGTATAAATGAAATGGTATCAAATACAATATACCACTGGTTTAGAACAATTCAATAGTGTTCAATTCTCTCAGTCTATAATATCTATGATTTTGAGAGCATATTTACGTCACAACCCTATTAATAAGTAAGTTACAAAAAACTGAAACGTAACAACTTATGGTGTTCTCGTAGAAAAATTAATATCAGAGATTCAGAGGGCAAAACGTAACACTTCTGGCAACGTTTCCTCAACATTGACGCGAACGGACTACCTACCACTACCAGTACAAAATCAATATTAGAACACTTATTAAACATGTTCAAAGTATTTTCTGGCATTCAATGCAACACTATAAAAATTAATATTTGAAGAAATTGAGATTTTCTAGATTTATTTAATGATATAACATCAATGCTTACAAATGTAATCTGATTTTTATTTTTTGGTGTACAATAAGAGCAAAGATAGTATAATATCTTTGATACTGGTACGTATTTAGTATTTACCAATTGTAAGCGTATGAGAACATAGTACAGGTATCACCGTTGTACAACTAATGGTGACACTGTTTCTTCATTAGTTTATTGGAACAGCAAATTAATTCAATGTTATAAATTTATTATTCGTAACTAAATTTCAATGCAGATTGATTTATTATTTATTCGTTTGAGTTCGAATAACAATAAGTACCGTTCATATTAAACCAATGTCAATTGAAATCAATCATGGCTGTGGTCACTATTTCAATACCACCACGAGATGGCGCCACTTTTAATATCGTTTGAGAGTAACAGATATACAAATATAAATATTACACAATTAAATGATCTGTAACTATTTAGTACCAACTTGGTGAGAGGTTAATTTTGACTGTATATGTGTAGGCAAGTACATTTTCAACATCTAATTTATATCCACGGAACAAATGAAATAGCTCCAAGAACATTTACAAATATGTACCTACTAAATGAAAATCACTATTTCAATGTATGAAATTGGAGTCTTATTGTTCAGAGCCAACTCATATTATTTAAGAATTTATGAGGTGCCCCTATGGCCCTATCCACTTCGAGGTAATATCAAATGACTTTAAATAATAATTATATCGTTTTTGCTTATAGTCTCGTGGAAAAAGTAGGAGAAGCTTAGTAAAAAGTCTGGTGGAAAGAATTACAAAATCCCTACTTGTGTACGTACGGCCCTTTAGAGAAGTAGCAAGGCAGAAGGAAGAGCAAGAAGTTGAGAAAGATATGAAAGCTGAAGAAAAAGGGAGTAAAACTAAACAAAAGTCTAAATGCTACAATATAACAAAAAGGTCTACCTACACTCCTAGGGGTTGCCTCGGGACAACGAGGGGGGATCGGCAACAATGATTTTGAGCCCCCAGTCTGATAATCAGACGCCCTGCCGCAAGTGCCTAATCATAAATAAAATAGTAGTCAAACGGGAATATATATATTTTAATTTTGGTTTAACGTAAGCATTTGAACCAATGGCCATATCGCTGAGGTCAACGGAAATCAAGTGCAAGGGACAGGAAGAAGCAATCAGAAAAGAAAGTGACTTCATGAACAAAGTCATTTATCACAGTCTGTGACAGACCATGAAAACAGAAAAGCTACTTACTCCGTGAATGCAGGGACTTACCAAGGAATGTCATAAAAATGAGTATAAAATAATGATAGTCAAATCTCCTGTTTATTACTGTACTAAGAAAACAGAAAAGGAATATGAAACATAAATTTTTAGTCCAATGTAAAAAAACTGAAACATTAAATTAAAATTAAATCAATAGAATATATATCTTCAATATTGAATCCTCCAAGAAAAAAGATTTCAGCAATCCCTAAACATAAAAAAAAACATTAATTTAAATGCGTATTCTAAGCATTCATAAACTAACCGATATAACTACTTAAAGACTATTCCAACTACACACAACATATAGAATATTTAGCCTAACTAGCAGAGATAATATAGAACACTACTGCTTCTTAAAATTGATTATTTAATAGTTTTCCATTAAATATATAACATCCACTGTAATTAAATATTAAGAATTACTATCTAATAAGATTATATCTTTTTAACATGTTCAGAAAAATAATATTTAAATAATCCGAACATTTTCAGATACGTCCGAACTCGCTAAAAAAATATTCAGACACGTTCAAAGGATAAAACACGCTGAAACATGTCCAGTGAGTTTAAAGATAAGTTCGAATGATTCTTCCAATACATTAGAATATAAAAAAAACTATTACAAACCAAAACATATTTCCAACAACGTATAACTAGACCTTAAATTAAAGTAACATTTTTAGTCATGACATCATCATGGCTACTAGAATCTTCCTTGAGGCCAAGCAGCTCGTGCAGCTCCGTCCATCTCCGTGGCGAGGGTGTTGTCATCCCTGAGGGCGTGACATCTTCCTCCAATGACACTCTTACACTCGGGACAAACACCTTCCTCCATTGCTCCTCCACAGTCTGATATGCAGTAGATGTGACCGTTAGGACACTTGTACCAGGCCCCTTGTCGCACTGAGCCTAAAGAACAAGAATTGAATTGAAAAGAAAGAAGCAGTTACAAAGGAGAGTGCCTCCATGAACAAAGTCACTTACTACCAATCGGTGCCAAAGCTCATGGATACAGTAAAGCTACTCTGTGAATACAGTCATTCACCAAATAATGAAGTTTTTGGAAAATTTGATAGCTATGTTTAGTTATTTACTAATAATGTAGTTAGTCACTAACTAACAAACCTAGGTAGGTTGTAACTCACAAACAAACCTAGGTAGGTTGTAACTCACAAACAAACCTAGGTAGGTTGTAACTCACAAACAAACCTAGGTAGGTTGTAACTCACAAACAAACCTAGGTAGGTTGTAACTCACAAACAAACCTAGGTAGGTTGTAACTCACAAACAAACCTAGGTAGGTTGTAACTCACAAACAAACCTAGGTAGGTTGTAACTCACAAACAAACCTAGGTAGGTTGTAACTCACAAACAAACCTAGGTAGGTTGTAATTCACTAACTAAACTAGGTAGTTTGAAACTCACTAACAAACCCCGGTAGTTTGTAATTCACTAACTAAACTAGGTAGTTTGAAACTCACTAATAAACCTTGGTAGTTTGAAACTCACTAATAAACCTTGGTAGTTTGAAACTCACGAACAAAACTAGGTAGTTTGTAACTCTCAAACAAAACTAGGTAGTTTGTAATTCACTAACTAAACTAGGTAGTTTATAAATCATTAACTAAGCTAGATAGTTTGTATTTTGTACCTCACTAACTAACCTAAGAAGTTGGTAACTACTAACTAACCTAGGTAGTTTGTAACTATCTAAGCTAAGTAGTTTACCTAACTACCTATCTTAGTTAGTACCTAACTATTTAACTTGTTAGATACAAGCTACCTTGGTTAGTTAGTACAACCTAGTAATTACCTAATCAGATAGTTCAGTTACTAACTACAAAACTAGGTTAGTTATTAACTTCCTAGGTTAGTAAGTTGGTTACGTTGTTAAAAAGGGGAGCTTATGTACGCACCCCATTTCGACCACCCACACAAAACCACTTACCAGACATTGCAGACAATATCTGCTTCCTCTCCACATCAGTTATCTCCAGACTCGCAAGATGTGGTTCACACAACTTCAAGTACTCCGTCACCTTCTTCTCTGTCTCTTTGGTGAATTTTTCAGTTGGGTTCATTAGTTCCACTATTTGATTGTAGAAATGAGCAAGATTTGTATTTCGGGAGCGATTTTCGGCAACCTTCCCTGTGTTTTTTCTTATTTTAAGACGATCGAGCTCACAATTGACTTCTGATATCAACTGAGGAGATATTCCAATTTTCTGAAAGACAAAATCACTTTTAAATGGTATATTGATGGATAATGCGAAATTATCGGGAATACAGTAGCTAAATGACTTTTGATGAATATCCTAAAAAAAAAATTTAAAGATAATTATTGTAGACGATATTTCTGAACATTAATACTTTGCTCACCAGATCAAAGACTCTGTTGACAAGAGCAATGAGTTCTTCCTCTAGAGTTGCATTGTCAAGTTTCGATTTCATTTTAACTGCCTCTTCTAGAAGCCTAGACTGGAAGTCGTACAGATTCAATTTCTCCTGACTTATCATGGGCTGTCGAAGCTTCTTTCCACTCTGAATCATAAATAGAATAGCACAGGATATTATGAAAAGGTAATAAAGAAATTCTGGGTATCTAATAATCAATTTCAAATTAATAAGAAATAATACCTTCGATTGTCCAGTGTGAGATTGGGTAGCAGTTAAGTAATCGAAAAGGTGTTTGAAGAGACCACTTCCTCTCACACATTTTGAAAATTGTAAATAATCTTGTTTGACAGTGATTGTGGTTCTTTCAACCTCGCCAAATCCTCTGTCCAGTGCACCAATTCCTCTATCCTGTCTACCAAATCCTCTGTCCAGTGCACCAATTCCTCTATCCTGTCTACCAAATCCTCTGTCCAGTGCACCAATTCCTCTATCCTGTCTACCAAATCCTCTGTCCAGTGCACCAAATCCTCTATCCTGTCTACCAAATCCTCTGTCCAGTCTGATCTTTTTCCTTGTATTTGCCACAGCAACCCTCCTGATGGTTATATCTACGAGAAGAAAAATGTACCTAATGAGCACAATAATAGCTTTCCTAGAGTAAAAACTGGAGTCATTTTTCCTAATGCAAACAAACCTGTGAGCCTTTCAGAAATATCTTTGAAAGATAGTGCACCTCTTGTGTTCATAGTTAGAACCTTCTGTACATCCGAGTAAGTCTTCAGGACGATATTCTTGAAGCGACGAGTGTTGTAGATTGGCTGACGACATTCTCGTGGACATGTCACCATTTGCACAGAGTTACCTAGAAATTTGATAAGAAATTAGTTTCAAAATTAATTAGATAACACAGTGTTAAAGAATGAACAATGAATTAGTTACACACCAACGTCTCTTTCCAACCAAGAAATAAGTCCTTCGACCTCTATGACGTGACCACAATCAAGCAGCTTCACAAATCTGAAGAGATCATAAATATCATATTCTTATCATAAGTTTGTCAATCAATATTTCTGAAGTAGCTATTTTTTATATAAAATCGTGATTTTAAATTCATTGAAATTAATTTTGTTAAATAAATGAATTTACAAGTTTTTAAGCCATGCTGTTGGTAATATCTATTCTCACTCTAAATACATTGAAGAAGAAAAATTGTAGAATGATTTTCACCTGGCATCTGGTTCATCTTCGTTGCCCAAGAGAATGAAATCTGACAGCTCTTCCAAGTGGCACTCTCTGCATAACTCAGGACAAGGGTCGCCACAAAAACCTAAAAAAGAGAAAAACAAAAGTTGGATATGTGAATGCTAATCATTTTCTTCTAAGAAAATAAAAAAAATTGTGAATGAAATATTAATAGAATGTTGAAGCTAACATTAACCATACACTGACCGATGCAATCATGGCCACAAGGTAGTTTCTCGGGACAGGGTTTGTCACACGGCTCACAGTCACAAATTTCACCACATTTTTTGCCACATGGTTCTTTGTGTTCACAAGAAGGTTCACACAACTCATTGCAAGGAGTGCACATTATACCACAAGTTTTGTTACACTTGCTGTGCTTGCATCTCCACTGACACTTCGCTTGGCATGGAGGACAAGCGGCGCTGCATGGACTTTTGCACCTGGAAATAGGGTAGATTTTTTAAAAAAGGTTGAAAATCGGGATCTAATGGTTCACCTAATTAGTCATCACTAAGGCTCGGACAATGGAGCATTATAAGTAAAATGATACTAGCGCTCATAATGCTCCAAATGCTATTAACGCTCCATAGTACTCTGGTTGACTTCTATTGCGTACAAAGATTGAGTAATATCAAATAACCGTATCATTCTTACCGGGTGAACAACTGTACCTTCAAGTGTATTTAATGGTTCATAAAGCTTAAACGTGAATGATCGAACTTATTTCACATAGTTATCTGCCAGTGAATGCTGACTGTATATTTAGGTAGCTTTTTGAATTTATACATTTCTTTCCCCATCCTTCATATTACCATTAATTAGTTCCTATATATATATATACTGAAACTAAAAATAGATTAAAATGCGAATTTGATATTGATAGAGAAATAGCTTCAGTGAAATACCAGGGTATGTGTTTGTGTACTATTGCATATGTACAGTCAAAGAAATTCCGTAATTATTTTTTGATAGTTAACTAATTTCAAATATTGAAGAGAAATCATATTACAGGTAAAGCTCGTACAGCGGACAATCTTATATGGTTTAACAAATATATTCTATGTCTACCATGTATATAGTCAAACATTGATTATATTCTCTTAATGAGTTAATGTATTATTGTTCATTTTTTAATAATTTGATTTTGTTACTCTTTTCCTATACATTTTCTTTGATTAGAAAAGTTCTATAGGAATAAAAAAGAGGTGTAACTATTCCATTTTAAACCCTAGATTTTCACGTAATTCATATCTATGTAGCTGCTAATATCTTTTACCTACTTTATTTTTCGTGCATTTATATGAGTAATTAAATACTGGGTAAATAGCATTGAAAAAAATCAGAAATGTTTTGCAAGGCGTAAGTGAAGAAACCAGACTGAAATCTTTCCAAAATTGACACCCTAAGATGTTTCTTGCTATGCTGGTGCAGCTGTTAGCTACTTCCACAGAAGTAGAGAGATTATTCTTTTTATTGAAATATTTGTTTTCAGATAGACGATTATGTGTCAAAAAGGAAAATGTTAAGGAAGTAATGGTTTTATCTTCTTAATATGGATTAATTTCACATTCTTACCAAACTTCAACATGTGATGCTAAAATTTTCTGTAACATTATAGACTCAATATAGATTCCAATTATTACATGTACTGTATACGTTCATTTTGGTTTCAACATATATTGTTCTTTTTCTTATGTTTGCGCAATACTTTTGAGCCTTACATATTTACATAATGATTTTTTTAAATGAATTAATTATGGATAAAAATTAAAGATAATTCTTGTGTATAATTCATCCAAAACTCTTTAAAAACAAAATTTCATTAAAATTCCAAACTACGATAAGTAACACTTTTTCTTTCGGTGCACGAAACACTCTAATAACTGCCTCAAATGCTCCAATAACTGCCTCAAATGCTCTGATAAGTGCTCCATATGCTCCGATAAGTGCTCCATATGCTCCGATAAGTGCTCCATATGCTCCGATAAGTGCTCCATATGCTCCGATAAGTGCTCCATATGCTCCGATAAGTGCTCCAAATGCTCTTTTCTATCGCTCCTACTGCACATTTATAGCGCTACAAGTGCTCATTTTAATTGCTACTACTGCTCTTTTTAAAGTGCTCCAATGTCCTAGCTCTAATCATCGCGAATCTTCGAATCTCACGAAGGCTCTCAGCAAGGAAGTGTTATTGAATACGGATTGTAATAGAAATGCCGGACTCTGGAAGGAACTTTCAAGAGCTTTCATCTTGGGCTTGAATGTTGACATCAATGTAGTTTCTGCAGATTTTTGCAACTTATTCTTACTGAATTTTCATTTATTAAAGGGTAAACTGGATGAATTTAGATCAGAATGATACAATAAATGAAAGACACAAGAATAAAGCGCGGCAGACATAAAGACGAGACATGAACTATGCTATAAGGAATGAAAATATATGGTAAATCTAGGAATGATGAGCTCTACTTTATACATTATTATTAAATTTATTATGAGAAACGTGTAGTTATATTATTGAATTATATTTTTTATAGCTAAAGGACAAGTTCATTAGTTAAAAAACAATAAAAAGGGGTACGGGGAAAACAAACCTATTAAATATATTTCAATTTTAACAAAAATTCAGTATTGTGTAAAGATGAAACATGATTAGAAAGTTGAAACCATGTGAACTTACATGAAAATTACTTTCATCCAGCAGAGTAAAATAATAAAATAGAAAGAATACCAAATGAATATCATTCAATTATTCTGAAATTTTGATGATTCATTACCTGACCTGAATTTCTGTAAAGCTAAATTCACCATTCATAAGACAAACACAGCTATCAGCTGTTATGATGACGGAAACTTCGTCATAAGTAAATAAATGCTCCAATAATGAAATTCCTTATAACTTTTTAAGAAACACTGTAATCAACCATTGAATTCAAAAGAAAATATGCAGAATTGAATCCAGTTCACCAATCGAATAATTGATTAACGAAAATCTAACGTAGCTATTGTGAAGAATTTAATTTTTTATAAACTAGTAACAAGGATTTTTAAACATAAGGCTAGTAAATCCCAAAGTTACTCACAGATGACCACAAACGAGCGTTTTTTCGCACTTCTCATTGCAAATGGCATGTACACGTCCATGAAGACACTCGTGACATTTTCCAGAGCATTTATGCTTGCAGTCCAGCTCAGAATTGCAAGGAGAATCGCAATAAATCCAAGCATCTTCAGATTCTTCGCAAAAACAAAATATAAATTAATTAGAGGATATATGATTAGATCTCAATAATTCAAGATAGCAATTCATTTATGAAAATTTGAAGGTGGATTTAAAGAAAGCACTCACTTGTTATAGTAGATGACAGATGACAAGGTATCTGTATATTATGATCCTTAGGACATTTGAAATCACTTGGAACTGGAACTTCACAACGACCTACAGAGCAGTCTTCTGCACACTTCAATCTACATTTATGGCCACATTGCAGAGTTACTGGGCATTCATTACTTTTGCAGTTCGATTTCTTAGGAGTCCCAGAGCATTTAAACTGAACAGAAAACGAAATAGGTTTAAGTTTACAATAATTCGAAATGTAGCTATATTAACAATAAATGTCACATTACATATTTTCAATATCAGCTAATATTTCTATTCATACTGAAGAAAGCAACTGGAGAGCGAAATAAGCAAGTAGAGAGGAGAATCTAAAGTTTTGAATGAAGTTAAACAGACTTACATATATGACCATACAGAAACAAAATAAAATAAGATTAGATGAAAGAAGTGCTGAAATTTTAAATAACCTTATTTTCATGGCCACACTCCGGAATCACTTTCATGACCATTTCTTGGCATCCACCACATGGCTCTGAGCATTTGAGTTTGCAGTCATGGCCACAACCAGGGATCAACTTTCTGCATTGCTGCTTACAAACGTAAGTGAGCATATTCGAACTGCATGGAACTTTAACCTTGTGGCCACAAGGAGCTTCTTTTTCAACCCCCACCTTACATTCAATGCAATTCTGAGAGCAATATAATCTACACTTGTGATCTTGAGAACAGTTCTTGTTTTTCAAGGTGCACTTTCCATAGCAAATATACTTCAAATGTTTTGGATCATTTTCAACGTGACATGTGTATCTACATGCATGACCACAATCAAGTCTGACGTCACATTTAGTGGGACAAGAATTTGGTGTTTTGTGACAGGCAATTTCAATAGGATGTCCGCAAGGTTCTATACGCTTCTGAACTAGTGTTGGACAGTTGTATTCACTCCTAGGAATATGACAAGGAAACGAATGAGTATGTCCACAGGGTAACTCTCTCTCGACAATTACAGCACATGGCGGACATTCCTGATAGCATTTTGCAGGACAGTCATGGTTTCTCTTAGGGCATTTTCTTCCACATTCCTCATCACATTTGGATTGTTCGTGTTTCATATCTTGACTATGACAAATTCTGGAACATATATGACTGCACTTTGACATCTTAGTATTGCAAAGTTTTCTGCATCCACCTTCAGGTGATTTGAGCCTAATATCTTCTCCGGTTGCTATTTCACTGATTTCCAGCGGATGGTTTTGACATTTCAATGTCATAGTTTTTCCTATTGCACCCTGTTCTTCTAGAGAGCTATTGATCTTAGGCCATAGGACTGGATTTGCAGAACACAGTTGATTCATATTGCCCACTATATACATTCCAAACTTTGCACGTGAAAGAGCAACACATACACGGTTTTCAACTTTGAGAAATCCAACATTGCAACGAGAGTTACTTCTAACCAAAGATAAAAGAATTATGTCATTCTCTTCTCCTTGAAAATTGTCAACAACACTGATTCTCAAGCCATTACAAACATTATGGTTTCGTATTTTTTTACGTAATAGGAAGAACTGTCCAGAATATGGAGTCAGAATCGTTATCTGATCTGTGGAATATCCTTGCAACAACAAATGTCTGGCTAATCTTACTATCAAGTCAGCCTCAAACTCATTACTGTGACTGTTGTTGTCATCGCTCTCTCCCAGTTCATACTCATCATGCTTCAAAAAGAAGACATTTTTTGTCATACCCAAAATATTAGGTCTTCCATTCACAGAGTCGTGATCTTTCAGATTAGGATATATAGTGGGAACAAGAAGATCTGAAATTTCTGGTCTCATACGATGTTGAAATTCTAATGTTTCAAATAAAAGATTGTTTTTGATCATTCTCTCAAACAGAGATACTTCCAGATTGTACTTTTTAGCCAAATCATATACAGCAGTATTTGGTTTGAGTTGTTGATGATCACCTATCATGATCAGATGCTCACAACTAGACGGTAGTGAAGTCACAATGTGGGCTTCCAAAATTTCCGCAGCCTCTTCTACTATCACAATCTTAGGTTTAAGATCTTGTATCATTGCTCGATACTCAGCAGCTCCAGTTGTTGTCATTCCGATAACATCAGCATACCGTGAAACATATAGATACTGAGCCAATTTCATTTCTTTTTGAAGGTCATATAATTTCATGTATTCCGTTTTATATGGTTGTAACAGTGTTCTTAAATTATTTCCAACCAAGTGCCTCCACTTACCATAGAGCATACATCTTTCCTCAAAGGAGAGTGTGAAAATATTTTCGTAGTCTTTTAATTGTCTCATTTTTGGCCAACTATTGAAACATTCCCAAGCATATTCCATATTTCCAAGCTTCCTTTCGAATTCTGATATTAGATAAGAAAATGCACTGCTTGGATATAATTCTGGATGTTGTCTACACTTCCATAGATCGATTTTATGTTTTATATCTCCGGTTGTAATGATGAAGTCATGTGGACATAACTGTTTTCTTCGGTTTAGAGGACGCATTGAAGATGCCCAAAATAAGGGTTCTTCATCATCTAATTCTAACAATCTATTCTCTTCTTCCTGCTTCTGTAGTTCCATTGCATCCATAAACTCATCATTATCATTGTAAGTGGGTGAGAATGTTGGTTGGCTGTCATTCACATTTCTTTCAAATTTCATATCCAAAATCCATTCCATGAAAGACTTATCATCGTCAAATTGTCTTGTAATGAATTCAGGCAGAACATTTTGCGAATTCAAGTAAGACAATTTGAGTATTCCTTTTATTGAGAACAACTCATCAATTTCTCTCTTTGCTTCGTTGAACAAACTTTCAACTTCTCGAATACGATCTCGTATCTCATAGTTTCGATAATGAATTCCATCAGGAATCCGCCTAGCTTTTACTAGAGAAGAAACGAAGTTATTAATTTGATACCTTTGAATATCTTCACTTTTTGATCTGCCTCCAATCCTGACAATTTTATTCGTGAATTTTAACATGCCCTCCAAAAATTGATCTAGAGCATGATTAGTGTAACATAGAACCAAGATCGGAGGAGTTGAATTAGCAATTTCATTTTCAAGATCATCATTATCCGATTCTATAACAATATCAGTATATTCATTGACTCTTCGTTCAATTCCTTTATTTTGTGGATCTTCATTGACTCTTCGTTCAATTCCACCATTTTGGCGACCTTCATGAACTCTTTGTTCGACTTCTTCATTTTGGGGAGCTTCATTACCTCTTGGTTCAACTTCTTCATTTTGGCGATCTTCGTTAACTCTTTCCTCAACTTCTTCATTTTGGGGATCTTCATTAACTCTTTGTTCGACTTCTTCATTTTGGCGATCTTCATTACCTCTTTGACCAACTTCTTCATTTTGGGGATCTTCATCAACTCTTTGCTCAGCTTCTTCATTTTGGCGATCTTCATGAACTTGTTCAACTTCATTTAGGCGATTTTCATTATTTGCTGACCAATGATTGGAATTATGTAGCAAGGCCTGAGTAATTTTTAGACCTAAGAATGTTTTTCCTGTTCCAGGAGGTCCTTGTATTATAACAAACTTTCGAGTGAGAGCAGAATGGAAAGCTTTCATTTGGGAAGCATCAAAATTGAAAATTTCTTTTGATGGCCACTCTTCCAGGGGTGAATTGATGCGAACATTGCTCAGCTCGTTATGTTCCACAGGGGGAGAAGGTGTACGCCAACCAAATAAGAAGCGTTTAATTTCATCATCGTCACTTTTCATAAGGCAATCATTATTCACAACCCTCAAATCATAATCGCAATTATCTCTATCGATTATGTAGATTGGTGGAGTCACATTTTCATCAACGAACACGATTTGATCGACAAGAGGGAAGTCCTGTTCGGTTATGTTTTGCAAAGCTTCTAAGACAGGTTTATACGCGGTATAAAAGGACCGTGATTCAGCTACAGTATAGGATTTGCTAAAATCAATTTTACTTCCGCTATCCATTACTGATATTCCAATTATTCCATTTCTTAATTGATTTTCATTTCTTTCGGATACTGTACAAACTGTGAAAGTTTTGAAATCATCGTGACTTAAACACAATACGTTACCATAGAGAAGTCTCTTAGAAGATTCGATCTTGAATTTATTTGGGAGATTCAATTTCATGAAGTGAACAAGTTTTCCCCTTACAATATTCGAACCCGAAGGCTGTACGTTCTTGTAGATTCTGATATCATTCAGTTTGCTATATTTATCAGATCGATACTTCTGTATGCCATCTCTCAAAGGCCCGACAAAATCTTCTCTAAGTAACCGAAAGTGCACATCCAAATAAGTTTCCACATCTTTATAGCTTTTATCCACTATATTTCTCTTGATGATAGGTCTCCCTTCGTGAATGATATCATCCATATTAGGCACAAGTGGAAGTTGTCTGAAACTATCAATATGTTCATAATCATCAAATCGTTCAAGTCCGTCAAAACGTCTCGCTTTAGAGTTCTGCTTTGTCTTTTCTTTTTTCTGTTTGAACTGATAACAATATTTCTCTAGGTTAAAATAACCATCTTCGAGCTTCTTGAAATGAGCACCTTTAGTAATCGTTAAATGGCTTAATACCATTTTGACTTGACTGATGAGTGTATCAAGTTTATCCACTGCTTCTAATGGCATGGCTTTACTGTATGCAGTCAGTAACGTTAACTGATTAGTGATGTATTCTTCAATAACCTTTTGTTCTTGTTTGCTAAGAGAAATGCTGAAAGACACCAGTTCGTTGATGAATTTGTCAGTGAACACGGTCAAATATATTTCTCTTAGTCCATGACGAGCGCTCTGACTTGATGAAGCCTTCCCTAATAGTCTCATGAGGCAGATCATTTTATCCGGAGATATCTTGGTGTCATTTATGAGAAATTTGAAACCTGATCTTTCACCGTTGATATTTGTAACTATAACATCTGGTGGATCTGTTTGCCACTTCATTAAATCTTTCAGACCAGTGGGATGATTTCTAACATACTCTCTGAAAGAAATAGAACAATTAGAATTACTGATGAACTAATTAGTTTCCAGTATAACTCAATTTTACTTCAGTTGGAACTATTTCGCTGTTTACTTTATAATCTGTATCAACTAAAATTTAAATGCATATACCACACCATCATATAGATAAAGTTTTATCGTTTTATTCACTTTTGCTGATTGTTTCTCCAAATTCACAGCAAGGGAAAATTTCCTGTTTTTAAACTCTTGTAACAAAGACCATAAGATGTACCTATCTCGGAAATTTCGCTTTTGAGAATGAATCGTTCTGCAACCTGTATTTCAAACTGGATACAGCTAGCAGTTGGAATGGTTCAAAAGGTTAAGTTTCAATATTCAGTTTGAAGAAAAAGAAACAATATCAGCAATAGTATATTGTGAACTAGATAACGAACATTCGTAGATCGCATATCTTGGCCGTCGCATATAAATAACCTTGACCATCCAATAGTCCATGAGTTATAAATGACCTTGACCTTTGACACGTTCACCTCCAAAATTTAATAAACTGTTTCCTGGATAATGACCAATCGTTGAATTCTTATGTGAATAACAAGAACATAAATGCCTACAATTTGTGAAGGTAATAACAAAAATTCTTTATGATGATTAAATTAAAAAGGTTTGCGCTTGCCTAGCAAGGTAGTTCCCACTTTGATACACAGGTGGCAGCACAACGCAGTTTTTTAAATAGAAATTTCTTCCGAGAGTGGTGGATCTCATTGTAGTTTATTATCTTTGCTGATATATAGCTATATATCAAAATCAAGTTTTTGAAGTACATTTAGTTAGTTAAACCAACTACCAATTTTCTAATGTTTAGATTATTCGATCTAAAAAATACAATGTAAAAGTTTTCAGATATAAATATGTGATTGGGAAAATATTTTTTTAAGTTATAAAAAAAGCTTTAAAGTCCTCTCCAGGCTCAGTGAAAAAAATGAGTTTATTACATAATATTATAGAACTAAGGTCTACGATCATTATTCTGCAAACTGCATACAATTCGGTTCAGTATATATTTTATAATTTGTTTTTAAAGTTTTTTAGTACTCTTTGAGCAACAATTGAGCGAATCACTAATCTGATGCTCAAGAAGAAGATTGTACACTCTTAGTTTTGATTACAAATTTGAATTTTATAAACAAATTATGCATTTTCGGCCACTATTTTAGATATTAATTGTTATTTGTTTCCTAAAGTATATAAACGTTTCTATAATAAGTTCATTCAATTTTATATCTTTACACGAATATTAAATAGATTTATTAAACCTAATACCTAGTTGACAATCAAAACAAATGGTGTACATTCTTTTTCTTCAGGCTGAAAATTTCTTAAATTAATTAGTCGGAAGTAAAGTAGGTTTTGTAGAGTTTTGATTATGAAAATCTTTAAATGCATATAAAATTAAAAATATGCTATCAAATTGGATGCGGTTTGCAGCAAAATGATAAGAAGCATTAGCCTCGTTGAATAAGACAATAAAAATATTTGCTTGGAGGGGACCTTTGAAATTAGACCACTAATCATATTTATGTACCTATCATTATTAAGAAAGCATTTAAAATTCAATTACCTCCTTTTATTTTTAGATCTGTAGTTTTCTCTTGAACCGTTACTGCCTCTATTGCCTGAAATGAAATATAAGGCTTAATTTTTCATAGATAGATAAATTGAATATTTTCAATACTGGGAATATTTCAATATAACAATTCAGTTTCAGCCAAGAATTTAGAGAAGTCAGTCATGTAAGTGGTTTCATGAATAAAATCACCACTTATATTATGGTAAATAGTGGTGAAGTCCACAGGAGAGAAAAAGCAACCACTATATTCACAAAAGGGTGAAGGACCTAGAGGTGATAGTTAGATTCAACGAGCCTACACAACAAGAAATTTACGATCAAGCGAATAAACAGACTACAGAGTAGCAATATAATATCCTTTTAAAATAAAAATGAAAGGAATAAATTAAATAGCTAACATAGTGGATAAAGAAATAAAATAGAAAGTCCAAAAGCTAACAGTTCTGTGCTCAAGATACACCAGCCACCACTTTCTCCAACCCGCCACAAATAACTCTCCATAGAGAGATACTTAGTGGTAGGAAACAAGTATGTGCATATCCACAACTAAATAGAGCAGAGTAATGTGAAGATAAACTATTATTCTCTTATTCATTCATTTGCTCGATATTTACACAAACAGTGACTCAAAACCAATGATAACTTTGCTAAAAAACGTGTTGAGACAGCAAGGAATAGGTAGGATAAACATTATGTAGTTGAAAGCTACCTCGTCTCCCTCGATTGTTTCCCTTGAAGTGTTGTTGCTGTCTTGAATAATTACTGCGCTCTTGTTTTCCTCCAATATTTGAGAAAGAATGCCTTCCTCCACGTTTTCTTGATCCAAATCCTCCAGGTGAACGTGAATTATCACTTGAAGATCTGGAGCGCTTTTTTCCATTTTTCAACACAACATTTTCATTCCTGGTAATGCTCAATGCTCGAGATGGAGACCTGCCTCTTTTAAAGCCCTTTCCGGGATCAAAAGATCCTCTATTCAATGTTATTTTTCTTCTAGCACCATGATTTGCACTGTTCGTTTGCGATGAGCCTCCAGGCACATTCTTACTCGCATTCTCCATCTCTAAGTTATTCTGAAATGCAAATACAAAATTAAAATGTAATTAAGATCTTCAGTCTTAAACTTGAAATACATAAGAATTTTTCAAATAAATTTGATATATAACATTCTGATGGAAATATTTAACTAAATTATTTTGAATCTGGATAAAACTTATTTGTAATCATTTAGAAATGCAACAAACCTGAAATAATTTCATTTATATGTATTTAAAGCGAATTAATTCTTTCTTGAAGTATGACTGTTTCACATAAACTATAACCAAATGGAGTTAGATTTGAGAGTTATTGAATCAAATCAATTCTAAAACTACTAATTAGGTATTGTGCGAACTAGCTGAACTAAACAAAGCACTGTGTATTATGATACTATTATCATAACAATTTAACTCTAAATTATGTCATTCAAATACTTATGGAAGTATTAAATTCCAAATAAATCTTTATCACTGTAGTAGGGAGTTAAACGTTTGCTTCTAAACCAAAGGGCATATCGCTAACGTCAAATTGAACATCCCTGATTATGTGTTTTTTTTGGATCAAATTACTTTTCTCACTAGTTTTCTGGTCCCATATAAATAGTTAAAAGAGGTAATTTTTAAGTGATGTTGAAAGAACATAAATCTGGTATAAACAGAGCTCCTTTTTTACTGCTTTATATTCTACATCGATATATTTTTTCAATGGAATAATTGCATCAATTAAATCTCTTCACATTTTGAAATATACAAATTGTCACCAAATTTTTGTGAATTCAAAATTATTTGAAATAATAATTGAGTGCAAGGAAGCTTATTTGGTACCTATTCATCAAATAATTAAGTCATGATGTACTATCAGAAAAAAAATCACTATGATGATGTTATTGATGTATCATTAGAGTAAAGTGTTACTGTGATGATGTACTATCAGAGAAAAGTCACTATGATTATGTACTGTCAGAGAAAAGTCACTGTGATGATGTACCATCAGAGAAAAGAATCTAGTATTACGTTATCTGTACAGTGCACACCTGGATATACTAATTAGTTGCATGTATTTCTCAGGTAGCTAATATATAGATAACTAAGTCTCCGATTTTTTATTGAGTTCCTATCATTGATAAGTAAATACCTAGATTCTAGAAAAAAATTAATGCTTTATTATAGGTCTTTCATTATTACAAATTATATCACACTATATTTTAATGAGAATGACCGTCTCCCATACCAGTCAGGTCTGTCACAAAAATCTGTCAGCACAGGTAATCAGGGTTTATTTAGATATCACATGAAATGATTTGCTGACTATATGCATCAAAAATAGGACATAACATCCAAATTAGAGTCTCCACTCTAAGTTGTGGAACCAAATTTATTTTAGATCCGACAATTTTTACCATGAAAAAATAGTAAATTGGCTCTCATGATTTGTAAACAACTAAATTCTATGTATCTAGCTCTGAAACTGTTCGAGTCATTGTCTTTTAAAAGTAACCTTCTAATTGTGTTTTTTGGGGGTTGGGAGGGGTCCCGGGGGTGAAGGGGCAAGTTGAAAAAAATTCTCTATTTGAATAGCTGCATTAACCCTGAAAATTACGAATTTGTACAACAATTAATAAACTTTTTTTATTTTATGGAGACTGTCCCCATAAAATTAAAATCATATTCAAGAAAATGATAGATATGTAACTGTAAAATGTAAAATTGATGTGAATTGCTATTTACCTAAAATATACTAAATAGGTAGGCTATGAGTATACCTGGACTACATAACTGACCACTAAATGTAGGTAAGTACCTAGTGAAACCATGTTATTCATTAACCCTTAAAAGACGACTGACTGAGGAGTTTAGGCTCGACAAACCGAATTTATTAAATATAATAACACTATTCTTGGGTAAAAAATTTTTGCCCAGTACAATATTATGATAGAAGCTATTAACTGACAAAAAACCATATAATTCAAGCTGCTGGTTTCCTAGATATCAATGAGTAAAGAATCCTCTCAAATTTTGTCAGTCCAATTAGAGTTAATATTAATTCTATTTCAATTCAATTTATTTTCACATGAATATACCCATTGATTTAAATTGACCATCCTTCATTTCAAATTGATTGATGTTTATTTCAATTTGATCTATTTGTTGTAATTTGAATGTGTTCTTTTTTAAATCTATCAGACATTATTTTCATTTTCTGTTCACCTATTTTAGTTTGACTATAAAATGGTGTAGTAGCTATATATCAAGGATATCAATACCAATACTATTATCATAACTAGGTAGCTGGAATATGTTTATGTAGTATATATCATATTTAAATTTAATATGCTGTATGTATCATATTTATTAGCACAACTTACCTATCTACACATCTATATATCAAGTAAAAATTGCTTGAAAGCTCTGTCCAAGTACCATACTGTGACATACAGCAAGCCAATTTCCTGTAAGTTAATTTTTTCACAGTTTTGGGTGATTTCAAGTCTAAATTAAAATGGTAATATAGAAATTAATTCGGAATTTTAAGCCAAATAGACATATAGAAGAAATTGAGTTTGAAAATATAAGCCAATTAATTGGTTTTAGGCCATTAGCATTTAACCCACATCTGTGATACATTTTATTATTCTAAAAATGCATCTTTTTCTAATTTCTACTGCCATCTTTACTGAAGTATTTCACACATGATTTCACCCAAATCACCACATTTAAGATATTTTAAAAGAAAAAGGTGGCTCACAAATGACGATTTACGCTTGATAAAATTCTTTTACTTCATGACTGATACATGTGCATCATTTGAAACCCATATTAAAGAGACTGACAAATTCTAAACTAATTTTGAGTCAAAAGTCAAAATTTTACAAAAAATTTGAACTAAGCCAATGTTGGCTTATTTATGAAGATTTGAAGCCAACAATAAAATGGTAACATAGGAATTAACCCTTAATATAATTTTGATACATTATTTTGGAATTTGGATAATGTTTAGCTTCAGTTTTACTCTAGTAATACATCATAGGAAATAGCAGACATCATTATTTTTCAAATAATCAAAAAATGAAGAGTTTCTGAAGAAAAAATATGCTATTTCAAATTAAACAAGAAAAAATTACAGAAGAAAAAACATAAACATGTTTTGAAAGAAGTACAATAATGACATACTAAAAATCTAGAAAAATTTGTTGAGTTTATCTGTGAGTGCCAACTGAAAGGTTATTCAAAAGTTTTCTATTTATAAAGAGAATGTATATCAATTAAGGGGACCGTCTGTAAATTTTGTAAACAAATTTATTAATAAAGCTACGGTTATGAAACTTAGTTCCTAAATATAAAATTGAATAATATTATGTTTTTGTTCTTGGCATTTTTTCGATTAGACGCATAGAAAACAAGTTATTCGAATTTTGAACGAATTTCAAACTGGGTATTCAAACATGTACTTCTAATACAGTTTTGTAGCTACGGGTTTGCGGTTTTTTTCATTCGATTCTCCTGGTGATTCTCTACAAAAGCCTGAGGATCGATTTTTGAATTTCGAATTAGTTTACGAAAAAATTTGTTTTTTTCGTGAAAAAACTAAAATTTTTCAAAAAAAAAAAATTATATTTCTAAAAAAAAAAAAAATTATATTTCGAAATTCAAAAATTGATCCTCAGGCTTTTGTAGAGAATTACCAGGAGAATCGAATGAAAAAAAAACCGCAATGCTCTAGCTTCAAACCAAAAAAAATGTGCGGGGTTTTGAATTACAAGATTTGTAGATCTCAAAATTAGTAGGAATTTCCTTTCAAAGTTTGATGATCTGACACGCAGCATTATTCCGCTTCGAAGGTTTAGGGATAACTGAGCAATCTTTCTTTGCATTCATTGGTGTGGGCGTTATATAGTGGTAGGTTAGATACCAGATATAGCGAGATAATTAATTATTACGAATTATAATTGGCTGAGAGATGGTTTTTAGAGTACATATTGACTCCCTACCCCCCCGGCCCACTTTTTCCCTTCTCCCTCTCCCCAGGGGGGTTAAAGTTATACGAGACTTCTGATATTTTGCACACACTATAAGAAGGTTATAAAGCAAACTATTTACACAATAAAAAAAAAAGATAAAATTTTGAGATTTCTTCGCGGACGGTCCCCTTTAAAGCGAATGAATTGAGTCGCATAATAAAATATATCATTACCATTTTATTGGTGAATTAATGAAAGCTATTTTGAGCCCTTCAATTGCAAATACAGAGATTTACCTAAGTTCCTTCAATGCTACTATGTTATTTTGGAGAAAATTTATGGTAATTTGATCATTTTTGAGAGAAATTTTGCTTCTTTTAGTCTTTTGGACGAAGGTAGAGAGATGAATTGAGAGTTAATGAGCCATAACTACCGTCTTACTTGCATAAATAAAATAAACCTTTGGTTTACATTTTATAGGTATAAGCCAATCAATTGGTTTTGACTAACATACTCTGTAACATGGTTTGAGACTATTTTAAGTGATTTAATAGTTATTTTCATGTCTCACAATTCATTTCACACATGAAAAGTTACTAGCAAGATAATTTATTATAATTTTCTTCTGTAAATATTGAATTCTACAGGGACCAGCTGACTGACAGTTCTAGGTCCTTTTACCAAAAGGACTTTCGGCGAAAAACTCTTTCATCAAAAACACTCCCGCCCTCCCCTCCACCCTCAGAATTCAGTAAAAATGTCATTGGGAGAAAAGGTGGGGCGGCGTAAGCGTTTTCAGGAGAGGTCCGATCACCCTGTCGGATAACTCTGTTAGTTCTCTTTTGCTATTTATTCCTAAATTACTACTCATGTATGTCAGTTAAAGCCAATTAATTGGATTATATTTCATGATTTTAAAAGGTCAAAATTCAGATATGTTTATATCTAATTGACTTCAAATCAGTCAGCAAAGCGCTTCTTTGTCTGATGTCGCCAACTATATCTGAAATTTTGGAGACTATTACATAATTATGTAATTATTGCAGACATTTTAAAGAATTCTGGTAATTTTGGAGTCAGAGACGGATCAGAAAATCTTTGAAGACAAATTGTTTAACTTTTGTCTCTTGAGAAGTGAAATGAGTTGAAAAAACTGTAAATTGTAATTAATTGTTAAATCACTAATAAAATTAAGATAGCCATTTAGGATACACGTATGCATCCATCATGAGATGATCAGACAAGAAAGCTAGTGATGTTTTCAACTGTAAATTTTTCACCAAGGAGCCAAACATTTACTTTAACCAGTCTGTATTTCATGGTAAATTCCACCGACTTGTCGGTGGAATTTTTTTCCATTTGAAAATAATATTCTGGCAAAGACGGTGGATTATTAGCTATTTATTCCTATGTTACCATTAATTTTTGGTGGAAAATGAGCAAAATGTTGATGGAACAGCCAAATTACAGGAAATTTATGGTGGATTGTTTCAGCTTTTTGAAAAAGTCAGTGGAATTTTGTGCACCAAATACAGACTGGTGTATTTCGAGGTAAATTCCACCGACATGTCGCTGGCATGTCTGTGGCATTTTTTTCCTTTTGAAAATAATATTCTGGCAAAGTCGGTGGATTTTTAGCTATTTATTCCAATGTTATAATGTTACCATTAATTTTTGGTGGATAAATGGGTAAAATCTTGGTGGATCAGCCAAATCACTGAAAATTTATGGTGGATTTTTTCAGCTTTTTCAAAAAGTCAGTGGAATTTTGTGCATCAAAAGGCACCTATAATCATTATAAGGTAAACATTTCAACTCAATATAATATTGGATAACAATCAAACTAGTTCAAATATTAAATTATACAAAAATATTAAAATAAATAATGAAAATGTGGATACGATCGAGAACTTGGAACTTAAGCTAGGGCCTAGGCCAGACTGGAAAACATAAATTCTAACAGAGTTACTCCTAACTTCATGCAATCCCATTAGTGTTGTTTATCATCACAGCAAGCCCAATTGTGAAGCTTAAATGACTTATTTTACATTAGTTTTCACTGCGGAGTTGAAATTTATAAAATAATTTACTAATTTCTGCATTTTTTAGGGTTAAAATGAGTAATTTTTGTTCATTCTAAATTCCTAACAGAGTTACTAGTCAATCTGAAATGAGTTATTATTCCACTCTGGGGCCTAGGCAGTAGGCAACAGTATCTAAAAGCTGAGCGGCGCACCACATTACGGCGCACCACATTACGGCGCACTACAAGACGGCGCACCACTGTACTTTCTATCCAGATTGCAGAACATGGGACATTTTTAACATTTTCTGTGTGAACAATCCTTAATTTCCTCCTATATTTACTTGTAATTTACTGAGAACAGAAGCCAAAATAGAGGATTTCTTGGAGAACACTTTACCAGTTCCTGCAGTCTGGCTTTCTATTAATGACCTCAATGTGAAAAACTGTTATGTAGCGTGTTGTATCCGCTAGTTTGTTGTTTTGCACATTTCATGATTGTTTAATGACCTAGCAGGGGGGATCGGGGGGAGGCACGCCCCCCGATACATCTACCTAACGGCTAACTGATAAGTTTTTATTTACACCTCAGACTGAAAGTTTACAATAGTTACCCCATAAAATTACAATTACAGTTTTCTATGATGAATTTTATTTTCTATTCCAAATTAAACATCTCAATCGAATAATTAAACTGTGTATTATAAACATTGGATTCAGGTACCGTCAGGCGTGACGGCGTCAGACATGAATTTGATACGACAATTAAGTACCTATCAAATTCACTCCATTTATCATTAATCTGTATTCAAATTACCTATCTAATAGAATGTACAGTGATGCGCCGTAATCTGGTGCGCCGTACTGGTGTGCGCCGCTTAGCTTTTAGATACGTATCGGCCTAGGCCCAAGCTAGGATACTATCTAGGACTCTAGGCATATGTTAGGTAGATAGGAATCATAGGTAGAATGATATCATGAATCCATGATAGGTAGTACCTATCTACCGTAATATCCTGTGCTTCATCCTAATTGGCCGGCTACCTAGTTTAATAGTTTAGGAGGCTAGTATAGAAATATAGATAACTGCGCTGTCTGCGCATAACAAGCTACCAAGATATGGAAAAATATTATAGATAGAAACTTACCTAAACTTCCATCGAATAACCAATCAGCATCAAAAAGAGAGACGAAGAAATGTATTATAAATAGCGTCATAAATAATAGAACTCTCGTTGCAACACTAGCACCTCTTCTCACAAATGTTTGGCTTGAAGTGACTCAAATGACTAACAAGAGAGCAAAGCGAAATGTATAAAATAAGTACACACAATCGAGATGTTTTTGAACGTGACGTCATCAGAGCTACACTTCAAAATAAAATCTATGGTAATTAAAGTGAGTTAAGTCATTCAAACTTTTTATTTATTGTCATTATGGAGCAAAAGTGATGAATATACTCGTTTATAGATATCATCAAGCTCTTAAATGTAAGTTTTATTATGCTGCTTTGATGACATCATGAGCACAAACCCCAGATTGTCATTAGTGATCATTCAGTTTACTGTGATGCGATAAAAGGTATAGAACATGTCTGGAACCTGTCAAATACATTGTCCTTACTCCTGTTGTTCATTTATTACAACAAACTATAATGAGATTTCTTATATTTTGATGACTAATATAGCGAAAAACAACAACTAAAATTTCTGAATCGCAATATGCAGTTGAATCTAAATTTTGTCTCTAAATTAGCAAGTATACTAGAGAGTGAAATGCAAACATGTTCAGAAAACTGTTTTGTGTTGGGAGGGCGGGGGGGGGGGGAGCGTTAGATTATGAGACAAGGGGCCCTCTAGAGGTGTGAAGGCCCACCCAAAAGATTTCATAGCATATTTTAAATTTTATATGGTTCAAAGACTTTTTATGATCAAAACTCTACAATACCAGTTTTACTTCCGACTTGCTAATTTCAGCCTGAAGAAAATGAATGTATGTATCTAGTAGTACACCGTTTGTTTTTACTGTCAATTAGATAGGTAAGTATCATCAATTCCATATTAATTATTGCTGTAAATTAATCAAATTAGTTACATTAAATTATAGAAACATTTTTTTTACTTTAGGAAACTATTTAATAAACTAAGACCGAACATGCATTGTTTTTTAGAATTCTAATTGAAATTAAAATAAAGAGTATACAATCTCTTTCTTTCTTCATCGTTAGATAAGTGTTTCGTACAATATTGTTTAACACAGAGTGCACGTTACAAATTATTTAAAAGCATATAGAACAATGAATACTGAGCTAAATGTTATGAAGTTTGAAGATTAATGATCCTAGACCTTAGTTCTTCAATACTATATATTACGTAGACTCATTTTTTTTCCTGGACTGGAGAGGACCTTTAAAAGGATCATTGCCTACCCACCTCTCCCTAACCCTCCATTGCTTGAGGCTTTAGGTAGCCCCTGTTTTTGTTCTAATGTATAGCTATAGATTTCGGTTTAGTTTGGAACTTTTGCGTCCTTTTTCTTCATCTCACATTTGTATCTTTTTTTAACTTCTTCCTTGCTACAACCATGGGTAATATATAAGCAAACTGACTATGTAGCTAAGCTAGGTATCTTATCCATATATAAATGCCTATTCTTGCCATCCATGAGCTAGATTGATACGGTGGTAGCTGACTTATTGACTATTAGTGCATGGAGCGTATTTTTAGTGATCCTCTTCTACGAAGCCTTCTTCTCTCCGTGTTTCTTTGGATCACTTCGTAGTGGATTGGGACAATTCTCTCTAAAACCCCGAAAATAATAATAGGCACGGCAATATTTCTAACGCATCTACGAACTAATAAACTGATACGGATTTTAGCAAATAGTATCTGACCATATCTCAATATATCTAGAGCGAAAGTTATGATAGAACAGCTACTCTATAATAAGAATACAATCAATATATGAAAAATAGATATTTTAGTTAAATAATGCTCATAAGTCATAGGAAATATACTCCATGCATTTTCTTTCAATAGCACTATTGAAGAAAAATACATTGATTTGAAAAATGGAAATTCCTGTTACTGCATTAATCCCTTTTTATTGACTTTAGTTCATAGAATGTTTTAACCTTGTAATAACTCACTCCAATTGAATTGAGTAACTTTTGGTGATTACTAGACTAGTCACAGTTTGAAAATCTTACACTACCCAACTCTGGCAACTCAGTAGTATCCATCTTCAGTCACAGGCTCGACTGATATACCTGCTCAAGCGTCAATCCTTTCTCCTCAACGTGATAAATTAGATCATACTCCAAGCCATCAACTACACTAGTATACTCGTCTTCGCCAACCTACCTACCTACCAAAAAACGATTCCTGAATTCCCACTCATTACTCGATCTCTAAGTTGTGTTATTGATATTCAAATTAATTATTATGGACAATTAAATATTTTACTTTCATGCAAAATAATTTATTGAAAACCAAATAAAAGTATCGAAAATATCATAAAATAAGAGAAATTACAATACGAATAAATTTGAAGTATCAAATATCAACGAGAAGCTGAAGTAGAAATTCAGTAACATTCACTTCTCTATTTTTTGGAAAATGTTTAAACTCTGAATAATTTTAAAATTTAGTAATTCTAACCTTTAGACCTTCCAACCAATTCTAACAAGTTCAATTGGACTTAGTTTACGAAGAATTGAAAGGAGCGGGGAGTTTTTTGTCATTAATTTGTACGTATATATCAATCGTATTTGTATGAGAACCTAGAAACTATAATTACCCACTGTATACTATGAGAATCCACTCATCTGAAAAAAAGGTATTTTCTATATAAATTTAGTACAAGACACCTCCGCTGGAAAATTATGGCGCCACTGTACACTGTCACGTGTTTATTGGAACAGATAATTAATTCAAGGCTGAAGAACTTAAATTTCAGTACAAGATATTTTCAAAAGGTTAATACATCATTTAATTGAAATCAATTAACTTTCAAAATTCAATAAGTACCGTACTTAACCAATAAAATTGTACCTAATCATTGCCAGTTGAGAAAAAAAATATGGCCGCTCTCTCTTAATCCCTCCACGTTAAGGCACCATTTCTTTATTAATTATTTTTTCAAAATTAATTTCCAAAAGTAACAGATAATGATATTACATTAATATATATTCAGAACAAATTTGGATATAGATTAATTTTCACTGAAAGTATTGCCCCTTAAACAACTTTCCTACTTTTTCCACGAAAATATAAGAAAAAACAATAAAATTATTATTTATTTCAGTTGGTATCCATGATACCTGCTATATTTTCAAGGAAAAAGTAGTAGCTTAGAAACAAGTCTGATGGAAAGACTTAAAAAACTCTGCGTGTGTACGGTCCTTGAGAAAAACATTTCTAGATGGCTAAAATTTCCATTAGCCTTGAAACTTCAATTGAAACCTCTTACCCAAGGTTATTAATACGGTATAAATAAACCAATATAATAAGAGATAAATACTTTTAGTCGAGAGTGAAAATAGTGAAACATTAAATTAAAAATAAATCAATAGAATATATATCTTCAAATAATGATAAAAATATCCATTAAGGATAGGTATTCCAGCTATGACTAAGTAAGAAAATTACATAAAAACATTAGCTCAATTGTGTTTTCTAAACGTTCATAACAATAGAGATGAATAAAAAAGTATTAAAACTATTCCTACTAGATATAGACAAATATTATATAATGTTATAAGACTATTTTTTATTATTATATTTAGCTTAACTAGCAAAGATCCCATCTATCAATACGGTTTCTTTGAATTATTATGCGAAAGGTATTATCAGGGTTCCATTATGTTTATAACATCTACTGTGATTAAATAGAAAGAAGAATCAATAATAGTATGAATCTACCAAAAGATGGCTATGATACAATGAATATCCTTCCTCGACCATCTAATAATATTATGCCAATATTTAAATAAAACCTAAATAATCCGAACTTTTTCAGATATGTCTAAACTCGGTAAAACATATTTAGACACGTTCATATAAATTAAAAAGTATGAATAATTCCTCCAATACATTAGAATATAATGATATATTATATCTTAACCAAAAATATATTTCCAACTAAAGCCTGAATTAAAGGAAAGTTTTATTCATGACATCATCATTGCTACTAGAATCTTCTCTCTTGAGGCCAGGCAGCTCTTGTCGCCCCGTCCATCTCCGTGGCGAGGGTGTTGTCACCCCTGAGGGCGTGACTTCCTCCTCCAATGACACTTTTACACTCGGGACAAACACCTTCCTCCATTGCTCCTCCACAGTCTGATATGCAGTAGATGTGACCGTTAGGACACTTGTACCAGGCCCCTTGCTGAACAGAACCTAAAGATGGGAAGAGATATATAAATGAGGATTGGGTCAAATATTCACTTCTTCTGGTTAATCGGTATTCAGCAAACCACCTGGATAGAAGAGTTAGTAAGTCAAGTGAACGAGCCTTAACCCTCAAGATAGGGTGGAATTTTGCCCCGATCAAGGATTGATAGGCAAACTCGCGACACTTAAGAAATGAAGATCTACACCCACTATCAGTGGAGATAGGATCTGGGACGAGTGATAGAATAATGTAACTTCATGGCTAAAAAGCAGACTTCCCTGTCGCATCATATTAAGCAAATCTATTCTCTCCTCCATCCATATTTACTCATTGATTATTTTACCCCTCTCTAAGCTTGCCAGTGGAAAGGTAAGCCCTTCACCCTTCATGTTAGACCTCCATGGTGTAAGGTAACACATGTGAAACTCCTCCTTAGGTAGTTCATTATTAATTGAATTATAGACAATTATTTCTTTAAACCAAAACCGTACCAAGTAAATGAAATAATTTAATCCTTGGATATATTTTTGATAAATTCCAAATAGAAGATGAAAAATAAAAAATATTCAATAGCAAATTTTTTGAGTATTTTAACTCTTATGATTTGAAGTGTGTTTTCTAAGCACATCCTTCTTAAATTACTTTATATCTTTAATGTCATTCCTTAGAATGTATCGGCCTTTCTTGACTTTGTTCCTACAGAAATATCAAATATATTTTTGTATTTAAAAATATTTACGTATCGGCTTAAATCACGTAACTTAATTGTAATGTGGTGACGTGTAGCAACGTAGAAATATAACTTGTGACGCGCTAAGCACACTACAGTTCACGTTTTCATGGAAAACAAACACAAGCACGACCTGTGATTGGGTCACATTCCACCCAATCAAAGCTCTGCTCTCTCAGTTGCCAATGTCTAATATACTTATGTATTTTTTCTCCCTATATGTTCAATATTTTAACTTGAAATTTGGCACACAGTAGTTTAGTATATATACTAACAATTTCTAAAAAATACAGTACCGTAGGTTTATAAATAAGATAGGTGTTTTTTAAACACATAGTCAAACCTTCCGATACCTTCTGGAGGTCAAACTCATTAGGGTTAATAAAATATGTAACAATCCAACAGCTTGAAAAATGTAATATGTTTTCAAGGAGCTAATTGATCAACCAGACTTAACAACTCACCAGACATTGCAGACAATATCTGCTTCCTCTCATCGTCAGTTATTCCCAGACCACTGAGATGTGGTTCACACAACTTCAAGTACTCCATCACCTTCTTCTCTGTCTCTTTGGAGAACTTTTCAGTGGGGTTCATTAGTTCCTTTATTTGATTGTGATAATGAGCAAGATCTGTATTTTTAGAGCGATTTGCGGCAACCTTTCGTGTGCCCTTTCTTACTCTAAGACGAGCGAGCTCACAATTGACTTCTGTGATCAACTGAGGAGATATTCCAATTTTCTGAAAAGATAAAATTATATTGGTATATCCGAAAGAAGTAAGAGAGCATTTCTTGATGAATTACGCAAAATTTTGTAAACGAAAAATGTATAGCAATATGGAATTTCTTGATGGATTAAGGGAAATCAACGTATAGCTACTACTGACTTAGATAAATGTTATGGACTATATAACAAGTACTGCAAGGTATCCACACAGTAATTATAAAAAAGAAAGTAAGAATTTTTTATTTGTTGTTGATTAGCATCCCTAATGTCCTCATAAAGAACGGAGGGTCACCCATCGAGGCACTATGTGGGATAGTATGGGCCTAAGAGAAACCTGCATCACTAAGGAAGTTACCAACTGCCAAGTGAGTGGACGTTGTGTGTAGTCCTTTGTATTTGTAGGAACGGATTTGTGTGAAGATATAGATCAGATATCGATCTCCCAATACTGGCGTGTAGGAGGGTAAAGAAGGGTGATGTCCACATCTCAGGCAGGATAGGTGGATTCTATCCCGCCAAGACATGTGTGACTCGCCCTAGTCTATGTCCAGAATCATAGAACCGAGGAGCCAGTTGGAAGAAAGGGTATCTAGAGCACACTGTATGGAGGTTGTTTGTTCTTGAGTAGTGAAGTGTTGTTGGAAGTTTGAAGGAGTGTGGTATAAAAGTATCTGTTGCGTGAGATCCTCCGATCTGTTTGTATGTAATGAAGTGGATGAGAGAGGTCTAGTGTAGAGGTGTAAAACTGTGTTCTCATTATGTTCATGTGTGAGGCAAATGGGAGGCCTCGTGGTTCTGTATGTAGTAGGTGTCTGGGTGTTGTTTTTGTACAATCGGAGGTAATGCGCATTGCAGTGTTTTATGTGGGTTGTGGAGTATGTAGGTGGGTGTTGGCGATGTCAGGTGACCAGGTGTGCGTAAGTGAGGATAGGTCTAACGTACTGTTTGTTGTGTTGTTAGGTGTTCCTTGGAATGTCGATAAGTTGTGTGAGCGAGGGCGCGAATGACGATCAGTTTTCGTTTTGCTCTATCGTTAGCATGTCTGTAATGTGGTGTTTGAACGTCATGCCGCGATAGCATGTAACTCCCGAGTATTTTAGGCGTGCTGTTAAAGATTAGGGGAGGGTTGTCGAGTGAAATGTTCTGATTGGTTTTGTACTCACGGGTGAGGGGTGTGACGGAAGATTTGTTTGTGGAGAGATTTAATCTGTTTGTATTTAACCAGTCTTCTAGTGAGTAGATTGTTGGCAGCGGTTTTATGTCTGGGGTGTTGCGAGATGATGGTGGCATCATCCGCATATGCAAGAGTGCGTACCGAGGTACATACTCTTGCATTATACAGTATGGGCCACAAAATTGTTTCCGCTTTTTGAAATACTTGTAAATCGTTAATTAATGGACGAAAAAACTATATCTTGGTCTCTTTTTCTCCGCCTCTTATCGTACTATTAACTGGTAAAAACTATATTTAACTGACGGACATAGCTTAAGAAGCCAAATAATATAGATAATCAGTGGATACGATATTAATGATCAATTATACTTTGCTCACCAGTTCAAAGACTCTGTTGACGAGAGCAAGGAGTTCTTCCTCTAGGGTGTCATTGTCAAGTTTCGATTTCATTTTAACAGCCTCTTCTAGAAGCTTAGACTGGAAATCGTACAGATTTAATTTCTCCTGACTTATCATGGGCTGTCGAACCTTCTTTTCTCTCTGAAATTCATATAATCTTTAATAGAACAGTACAGGATATTATAGAAAAAAGTTGAAATTTATTTAGCAGTAGCTAAATATGAGCTTAATTATGTGATGATTTAAATTATATAATATTTAAACTCTCAAGTTGAAATGAAAATCTGGGTATCTGACGATCATTTTCAAAGTAGCTAACAATAACAAATTAGGTATTCAAATTAATAATAATAAAAAATACCTTCGATTGCCCGATGTGAGATCGGGTAGCAGTTAAGTAATCGGAAAGGTGATTGAAGAGACCACTTCCTCCCACACAGTTGGAAAAGTGAACATAATCATTTTTGACAGTGATTGTGGTTCTTTCGACCTCGTCATCATATTCTCTTTCCCGTCTAGCCCGATCAATTATGTTCTGCACCGTAACTCCACTAATGTTTATATCTATGAAGAGAAAAATGTAATGAGATTGAAGATGTTGAGATATTCAGAGTAGAAAATGATTGCGAGTCTAAATGCAACAATAAAAGGTGTCAATCCTAGAGTAGAAGCTGAAATTATTTTTTCTATTACAAACAAACCTGTGAGTCTTTCAGAAATATCTTTGAAGGATAGTGCACCTCTTGTGTTCATAGTAAGAACCTTCTGTACATCCGAGTAAGTATTCAGGACGATATTCTTGAAGCGACGAGTGTTGTAGATTGGCTGACGACATTCTCGTGGACACGTCACCATTTGCACAGAGTTACCTAGAAATTTGATAGGAGATTAGAGCCGAATGAATTGGATAACACAGTGTTAAAAGAATAAACAATGAATTAGTTACACACCAACGTCTCTTTTCAACCAAGAAGTAAGTCCTTCGACCTCTATGACGTGACCACAATCAAGCAGCTTCACAAATCTGAAACGATAATAAATATCATTGACAGTTTCATCACAATAACATTCTTATTATATAATCAATCTGCAAACAATGAAAAAAATAAAGAACTATTTATTAGATGGTAGCTACAATCGTCGAAAGGAAGGTACAGGTTATCAGAATTAAAAGTGCATTATGTGTTCCACTGCAAGAATTTAAGATTTTGAAGAATTATCAAATGATCATTCAAATGAATTTTCGAATTGCATTTACCTCGCATCTGGTTCATCTTCGTTGCCTAAGAGAATGAAATCTGACAGCTGATCCATGTGGCACTCTCTGCATAACTCTGGACAAGGGTCGCCACAGAAACCTGAAAATAATGCATACAGTTTTTTAGGTAGATACTAATCATTGTTCTCTCAGAAAAATTTAAAAAATTGATGAATGATGTATTTATCTAAATTTTGTGATTAACAATAATTATACACTGACCGATGCAATCATGGCCACAAGGTAGTTTCTCGGGACAGGGTTCGTCACACGGCTCACAGTCACAAATTTCACCACATTTTTTGCCACATGGTTCTTTGTGTTCACAAGAAGGTTCACACAACTCATTGCAAGGAGTGCACATTATTCCACAAGTTTTGTTACACTTGCTGTGCTTGCATCTCCACTGACACTTCGCTTGGCATGGAGGACAAGCGGCGCTGCATGGACTTTTGCACCTGGAAACAAATAGGTTATTTGTGATAAGTGTAAAAATAATGTATTATACTAGTCTAGAAACACAAAGCAATTTAATCATATTTCGTTTAGAGTATAAATGATTATGACACTTGAGTTTAAGTTACTTCATATTGTTCATATAATTTATCTGGTATTTATAAAAAAATTGTATATAAGCTCAGAACAATTCTGATGCACTCAGGTGTTTGAGTGAACTCTTCAATCTTTGTCTTCATGGTGAGATACTCTTAAATACTTTTAACTATAATTCCAATGCACATGTAGCCATGTAAAAGAGCTTGGAAGTGTTTCAGTTTGGTGTATTATACTCCAGGATGAAAATAGTGTCTCAAATTTCGCTTGGTTGAAATGATGAGAGTATTTCAGTAGACTTATAGCTGAGACACTGAAGTGCATCGAATTGAAACATTTCACACTTTTAGAATACATGTATTTATCGAAACTATAGTTTGATGCACTTAGAAATCTCGAATTAAATTTTCTAGGCGAGATATTTCGTTTGAAGTGTGTGACACGAAAATAGGAAGAACACCATTTGAATTGATCAAATTTACTCAAATTTCAGTGAATCATGCCTGAGGATTTGTTGAATGCTTGTTTTGGATTTCGGAGAAAAAAATTCAACAATTATGAGTTACATAAACAACAACCACAACTATCAGTTACAGTGTTGGTGATTTCTTTGAGTTCATAAAAAAACATAGGTATTAATGCATGCAACAATAGCAAATTTGATGAACAAAAATATAATACCTATATTAATCCAGTTACTCACAAATGACCACAAACGAGCGTTTTCTCGCACTTCTCATTGCAAATGGCATGTACACGTCCATGAAGACACTCGTGACATTTTCCAGAGCATTTATGCTTGCAGTCCAGCTCAGAATTGCAAGGAGAGTCACAATATATCCAAGCATCTTTGGATTCTTCACCAAAAAAATCATTAATATGATGTCATTATTTCAAAATAGCAATTCACTATTGAAGGTGGATTTAAAGGCGAATCACTCACTTGTTATAGTAGAAGACAGATGACACGGTATCTGTATATTATGATCTTTAGGACATTTGAAATCACTTGGAACCGGAGCTTCACAATCTGTGGAGCAGTCTTCAGAACACTTTAATCGACATTTATGGCCACAGCGTAAAGTCCTGGGACATTCATTGCTAGTACAGTCCGTTTTCTTGGGAGTCACAGAGCATTTGACCTGAACAGAAAACGAAATGGTTTGAACAACACAATAATTAAAAATTTATATTGACAACAAATGTAAAATATAATTCAAAATCCAAAGCGATTTATACTTCTTCGCATAATTAAATATCAATAAAAATAAAAATGATGCAAGTACAGGAAGAGAAATTTTTGTTTTGGAAATAAGGTTAAACAAAATGAAAACGGAATTACATGACTATACAGAAACAAGATCTTTTAATAATAGGAGGAAAGAAAAAATTGATGAGTTTTCAATCACCTTAATTTGATGGCCACACTCTGGAATCACTTTCATGACCATTTCTTGACATCCCCCGCAAGGCTCAGAACATTTACGTTTGCAGAAATGGCCACAACCAGGTACTATCCTTCTACATTTCTGCTTACATACGTAAGAATCCATATCCGTGTTGCATTCAACTCTAACCTTGTGACCACAAGGAGCATGTTTATCAACCTCCACCTTACATTCAACACATTTCTCATTGCATGCTAATTTACACTTGTGATCTTGAGAACAGTTCTTGTTTTTCAAGGCGCACTTTTCAAAACAATTATACTTCAAATGTTTTGGATCGTTTTCTACATGACATGTGTATCTACAGGCATGACCACAATCAAGTCTGACGTCACATTTTGTTGGACAAGAACTTGGTGTTTTGTGACAGGCAATTTCGGTAAGATGTCCACAAGGCTTTATGCGCTTCTCAACTAACGTTGGACAGTTGTATTCACTCCTAGGAATGTGACAAGCAAACGAATGCGTATGACCACAGAGTAACTCTCTATCAACCTTTACATCACATGGCGGACATTCCTGATAGCATTTTACAGGGCAGTCATGATTTCTCTTGAGGCATTTTCTTTCACAGTCTTCGTAACAGTTTAATAATTCATGATTTGGGTCAACAATATGGCATGTACGATTACAAGAATGGTTACAATTGGTCATCTTACCGGGACAAAACTTCAAGCAACCTCCTTCTGGAGATTTGAGTCGAATATCTTCACCACAGGTTACTTCGCAAATTTCAGATGGATGGTTCTGACATTTTAACTTCAGAACACTTCCTATGGCTCCTTGTGCTTCAAGAGAATCATTTATTTGAGGCCAAAGCTCTGGGTTTGAATTACATAGCTGACTCATGTTACCGACAATATACATTCCTATTTTAGCCCGAGAAAGTAATACACAGACACGATTTTCAGTCTTGAGGAATCCAACGTTACATCGTGCATTACTTCTTACTAGCGATATCAAAATAATATCATTCTCCTCTCCCTGGTAGTTATCAACAATACTAACTCTCAATCCGGAACATACATCAAAATTACGAATTTCTTTTTTCAAAAGAAAGAACTGTCCGGAATATGGGGTCAAGATAGTAATCTGATCTGTTGAATATCCTTGCAACACCAAATGTCTTGCTAATCTTACAATCAACTGAGCTTCAAACTCATTACTGTGACTGTTGTTGTCATCGCTCTCTTCCAGTTCATATTCATCATGCTTCAAAAAGAAGACATTCTTAGTCATACCCAAGATGTTAGGTCTTCCAGAAACAGAGTCGTGGTCTTTCAGATTAGGATATATCGTGGGAACAAGAAGATCAGAAATTTCAGGTCTCATGCGATGTTGAAACTCCAATGTTTCAAAGGAGAGATTATTTTTGATCATTCTTTCAAACAGAGATACTTCCAGATTGTACTTTTTAGCCAAATCATATACAGCAGTATTTGGTTTGAGTTGCTGATGATCACCAATCATGATCAAATGCTCACAACTAGACGGTAGTGAAGTCACAATGTGGGCTTCCAAAATTTCCGCAGCCTCTTCTATTATCACAATCTTAGGTTTAAGATCTTGTATCATTGCTCGATACTCAGCAGCTCCAGTTGTTGTCATTCCAATAACATCAGCAAACCGTGCAACATGTAGATAACGAGCCAATCTAACTTCTGTTTGAAGTTCAAATAGTTTCGAGTATTCCATCTCGTACGGTTGTAAGAGAGTTCTTAGATTACTTCCAACCAAGTGCCTCCATTTACCATAGAGCATACATCTTTCTTCGAAAGAGAGTGTGAAAATACTTTCACCGTCTTTTAATTGTCTCATTTTTGGCCAATTATTGAACCATTCCCAAGCATATTCCAAATTTTCAAGCCTCCATTCCAGTTGTGATATTTTAGGAGATGATGCATTCCATTGATCTAATTTTCGCTGTCTTCCACTATTCAAGAAATCAATATTATCTTTCATATCTCGGGCAGTAATGATGTAGTCACCTGGACATAACTGTTTTCTTCGGTTCAGACGAGACATTGGAATCGCTCGTTGATTTATTGGTTCATCATCATCTAAATCTAACAATCTATTGCCTTCTTCTTGTTTTTGTAGTTCCATTGCATCGAAGAATTCTTCATAATCATTGTTATCAGTTGAATTTGGTAATGGATGTTCATCCACGTATCTTTCAAATTTCATATCCAAAATCCATTCCATAAGTGATTTATTATCGCGAAACTGTCTACTGATGAATTCAGGAAGAACATCTTGCGATTTCAAGAAAGACAGTTTGAGTATTCCTTTTATTGAGAACAATTCAGCAACTTCTCTTTTAGCATCGTTGTACAAATTTTCAACTTCTCGAATTCGATCTCTTATCTCATAATTTCGATGATGAATTCCAATTGGAATCCGTCTAGCTTTGACTAGAGAAGAAACAAAGTTGTTAATTTGATACCTTTGAATATCTTCACTTTTAGATCTACCTCCAATCCTGACAATTTTATTCGTGAATTTTAACATACCCTCCAGAAATTGATCTAGAGCATGATTAGTGTAACATAGGACCAAGATCGGAGGAGTTGAACTAGCAATTTCATTTTCAAGATTTTTATGAATCCCTGCATTTTCGTCATTAACCGCTTCATCGACTCTTTGCCCAACTTCATTTTGGCGATCTTCATTATTTGTTGACCAATGATTGGAATTATGTAACAAAGCCTGAGTAATTTTCAGCCCTAAGAATGTTTTTCCTGTTCCAGGAGGTCCTTGTATTATGACAAACTTCCGTGTGAGAGCAGAATGGAAAGCTTTCATTTGTGAAGCATCAAAATTGAAAATTTCTTTTGGCGGCCACTCTTGCAGAGGTGAATTGATGCGAACACTGCTTAGCTCGTTATGTTCTTCAGGAGGAGAAGGTAACCACGGACCAAATAAGAGGAGTTTAGTTTCATCATCATCAGCTTTCATTAGGGATTCATTTTTCACAACCCTTAGGTCATATTCACAATTATCTCTATCGCTTATGTAGATTGGTGGAGTAACCTCTTCATCAACGAACACGATTTGATCGACAAGAGGGAAATCCTGTTCGGTGATGTTTTGCAAAGCTTCCAAGACTGGTTTATACGCTGTATAAAAGGACCGTGATTCTGCTATTGTATATTGTTTACTATACTCAATTTTACTTCCAGTTTCCATCACTGATATTCCAATTATTCCATTTCTTAACTGGTTTTCATTTCTTTCAGATACTGTACAAACTGTGAAAGTTTTGAAATCATCATGACTTAAACACAATACATTACCATATAGAAGTCTCTTAGAAGATTCGATCTTGAATTTATTTGGGAGATTCAATTTCATGAAATGAACTAGTTTTCCTTTCACAATATCCGAACCCGAAGGCTGCACGTTCTTATAGATCCTGATATCATTAAGTTTGCTATATTTATCAGATCGGTACTTCTGAATACCATCTCTCAAAGGACCAACAAAATCTTCTCTGAGCAAACGAAAGTGCACATCCAAATAAGTTTCCACATCTTTATAGCTTTTATCCACTATATTTCTCTTGATAATAGGTCTCCCTTCGTGAATGATGTCATCCATATTAGGCACAAGTGGAAGTTGTCTGAAACTATCAATATGTTCATAATCATCGAATCGTTCAAGTTCGTCAAAACGTTTCGCTTTAGCGTATTGCTTTGTTTTTTCTTTTTTCTGTTTGAACTGATCACAATATTTCTCTAGGTCAGAATAACCATTTTCGAGCATCTTGAAATGAGTTCCTTGAGTAATCGTTAAATGGCTCAATACCATTTTGACTTGACTGATGAGTGTATCTAATTTATCCACTGCTTCAAATGGCATGGCTTTACTGTATGCAGTCAGTAACGCTAACTGATTAGTAAAGTATTCTTCAATGACATTTTGTTTTTGTTGGGTGAGTGAAATGCTGAAAGACACCAGTTCGTTGATGAATTTGTTAGTGAATATGGTCAAATATATTTCTCTTAGTCCATGACGAGCGCTCTGACTTGATGAAGCCTTCCCTAATAGTCTTATGAGGCAGATCATTTTATCCGGAGATATCTTGGTGTCATTTATGAGAAATTTGAAACCTGATCTTTCACCGTTGATATTTGCAACTATAACATCTGGTGAATCTGTTTGCCACTTCATTAAATCTTTCAGACCAGTGGGATGATTTCTAACATACTCTCTGAAAAAGCAAAACAATTAACATCAATTATGAATAGATTTATTTTCTTGTAGCTACATCTCAATTTTACTTCACTTGAAATATTTAGCTATTCACTTTATAATCTAATATTCTATATCAACAGTAATGAAAATGCATATACTACGTTTAATCAATTTAATGTACGACAATTTTGAGAGATGTTTCTCCAAATAAGTTTTGTAAATTCAGATTACATATCACAAATAAATATTCTTAGTCTTCAAATCCTTACTTATAAGTTCACTTAAAAATATTTTTCAAATAATATTCAGTACATTAACAACGATTCTTCAATATAATTGAAAACATCATACTGGAAAGTGGGAAAACAAATCATATTTATGTAGCGGTTTTGATAAAAAAAATTAACTAGATATTGGACGTGTTTTAAACTGTCCTTCTAAATTACACTTCATTTAATTGATCGTAAACTAAATATGATGTACCTTATTGAACACTAAAGACTTAAGATCAAAAAGCATTTAAATTACCTCCTGCTATTTCCTCTTGAACCATTACTGCCTCTATAGCCTGAAATCAAATATAAGCATTGATTTTTCATATTATATCAAATGTTGAGAAAATTTCAATTATTTCAATTTAACAGTTCTGCTTCAGACAAGAATTTCGATATGTCAGATATGAAAGCGATATCATATTACATCAAATATTTACCATGTATACGAACATTCACAGATGCAAGAAGGAGCTTGGAGGTGATATTAAAATTTAAAAGCTTACGTAAACACACAATATGATCATGCAGTTAATTTTACTGCCCCTATAATATCATTCATTAACATTTAAAGTAGTAATAAATTAATAGACATATTACAATATAAAGTCCAAAACCAAACAGTTCTTTGCTCACTATATAACGCCACTTTCTCTCATCTATCCGGCATAAATAGCTTTCCGAATATAGCTATTTGGTGGTAGAAAACAATTAAGCGCATATCCACAACTAAACAGATCAGAGTAAAGTGAATACAAACTATTATTTTCTAAATCAATCTTCTGCTTGATAATTACACATGAAGTGATTAAAACATTCAATAACCTGGCTATGAGCATTCAACTAGTGTTGTGAAAGAATGTAATAAGATGAACCTCACTTCAATAACAACCTAATTTAGTTAATAGTTACCTCCTCCCCCTCGATTGTTTCCTCTGAAGTGATGTTGCTCTCTTGAATAATCATTACTCTCATCCCAGAAATCATGATTGTTGGTACGATCATTCTCTTGTTTTCCACCACGATTTGAGAAGGGAGGTCTACCTCTATGATTTGGAAAATGAGGCATTCCTCCTCGACTCGAAAAAGGAGGCCTTCCTCCACGGTTTGAGAAAGAGGGCCTGCCTCCACGATTTCTCGATCCAAATCCACCAGATGAACGAAAATTATCACTTATAGATCTTGACCGCTGTTGCTCGGATCTCCATCCATCATTATGATCCCTGCCAATGCTCAATGCTCGAGATTGAAACCTGCCGCTTGTAAAACCTGTTCCAGAGTCGTAAGATTCTCTATTCACTGATGTTTTCCTTCTAGCACCATGATTTGTTTCGTCCGTTTGCGACGAGCCTCCAGGGACATTCTGACTCTCATCCTCCATTATGAAGTTATTCTGCAATGCAAATTCAGAAATAAAATAAAATTAAGATCTTCAGATTCATGACTTTCATTCTAAATATACATGAAAATATTTCAACTAAATTTGACATACAGAGGTCCATATTATATTATTAAATATTATTATATTAAATGTTCGTTCAATTTCTTTATAGTCATTTAACAATAGCTACAACAAACTTTTGATCAAACCTGAACTTGATTCCTCTATTTGATTATAGTACGAATTATTTCTTGCTTCAAGCGTGAATTTCTTTTTGTACATGATAACATTGTTACATTACAGAGTGATTCATTTTAGATCCACAAAATTTGACAGCTTCCATAAAGCCCCTAAATAACACTTTTTTCAGGAATAACAAAATGTACAAAATACTTCGTAATCAAGATATCGATACCCTGATTCTAGGGTCATTTTTGACATTATCTACATAGGGATTTTGTGTTAAACATTGTTTCACAAATACCTAAATTATCAAAACTACTTATATCTTTCAAGATAAGTTAAATTTTCGCTAGCAAGAGTCTCTTCAGATGATGTGTCAGATCTACATTGTAGCAAGAGGCAGATACTTCGATCAATAAATGTACATTTAATAACATAAAGGTACTAAGGTCTGTTATGTTTAATTTTCCACTAATAACCATCTGTTAGGGACCTAAGTACTTGTTAATATTTATTTTAGACTCCTTTTAAAACTGTAAAAGTTACTATTATGAAAACCAAGCAGTTTTGATGATGTAGGTTTTCGTGAAACAATGTTTGTTTTATGTGAAATTTCCTATTATACAGGGTGTCCCAGAAGTAACTGACCCTTTTAATTTTCTAATTAAACAAAAACTAAGGAGGCCAGGTTGTTAAAATAGGTTTCAAATCAAAGAAAAACATTTTCATGGTTTATTAAGACTATTTTTTGAAAACAATATCTTTTAGATGATGACCACTGACGCTTCGACAACTTTGCGCTCTTTTCACTGTGTTTTGCATGACCATCCTCAGCGTATCAGGCGAAATTCGAACAATTTGATGAGTAATGTTGTCCTTGAGTTCCTGCAAATTTGATGGATTTGTCACGTAGACTTTTGACTTAAGGTATCCCCACAGAAAAAAGTCAGCTGGAGTCAAATCTGGGGAACGAGGAGGCCATGAGACGTTACCAAATCGTGAAATCAAACGGTTTGGAAAAGTCTTCTTCAACAATGCCATTGTTTCTCTTGCTGTATGGCTTGTTGCTCCATCTTGTTGAAACCAAGTATTGCGCAGGGCTCTTCGTCTCTTAATTCTTGGAATAAGAAATTCTCTTATCATAATTCGGTATCGTTCACCATTAACTGTTGAAGTTGTTCCATCATCACTTTCGAAGAAGTAAGGACCAAACACCGTGGAGGCAGTTATTCCACACCACACAGTGACACGAGGAGAGTGCCTCCTCG